>JARUPZ010000008.1:8856075-9176075 GCA_031213475.1 Nereocystis luetkeana | reverse complement strand
AAAAGGAGCACTGACTGTACAGGGAAGGAGGATTGACGGGAGGAGGTTGGTGGTGTTCGACGAATTGTGCCAATTTGTTTTTTTTGTTCATTCTGAATGAATAGTAATCTAGACATTGTCGGAGAGGCAAACAAAACGATGCATGCTACATACAGCTACGTCAGTGCCTGGCAGTACAGGGAGTACGTACGTATAGGCCCACGAGCAGCCACGAGCGAGCAACAACGTGTTGGTCGTATAAGAGCCCTGAGGCCCACTCTTTTTCGAGAGACGCTTCAGAAAATTAGAACAGAATATCGTCCTAAGCGGTGAACGCCACACCAAATCATGTGCACTAGCGTATGTATACTAGAGGTTGCTCACGGATGGTGTCACATTAACCTCTTTCGGACGGCAGTCCCGATAAGGGGGCAAACCACTCTAACTCCAAGTGTTTTGCCCCCAAAATGGGACTGCAGCACTAAACGCTTGCTCAGACTACTAGCAGGCATTTCTTGCTTTTCGGCGGGCTCATTCTGCGGTCAAGCAATAAACGGCTGCAGGAATACTACGCGTGTAGTCTGAGAGGTACCGTCTACTGGGCACAGTTGACCCTTTTAGAACCGCAGTCCCGTTTGGGGGACGAAACAGTTAAATTTCAAGTGGTTTGTCCCCACAACGGGACTGCGGTCCTGAAAGGGTTAATTAGACGCGAGTCGACGAGGGCAGAAATTGCTCAACCCTTCTCGCGGTGAAGATGAAAGGAACCTACCGTGTTAATAGTGGGGAGGGGACAGAAAAAAAGCCTACTTATGTGCTACCCCCTTTCAGAACCGCAGTCCCGTTTTGGGGACAAACTACAAGGAATTAGACTGGTTTGTCCCCAAAAC
Organism: Nereocystis luetkeana; assembly: GCA_031213475.1. Taxonomy (NCBI): domain Eukaryota; class Phaeophyceae; order Laminariales; family Laminariaceae; genus Nereocystis; species Nereocystis luetkeana. Next base: position 9,175,206 of record JARUPZ010000008.1, on the reverse strand, counting down.
GGGACTGCGGTCCTAAAAGGGTTAAGGGGGGACATATTAAGTAGGACCCATGGAACTCAAAAAAAGCTATATGTTTTGGCCTTTTCACTAACAATATATGGTCCTACTTACTATGGCCCCAAGTAGTAGTAGAACCCGAGCAATCGAGGCAAGGGAGTGGAATGCAGGAACTGTCTGAACTGGCTATTACGGGGGGGGCATAGTTAACAGGACCAAATATTGTTAGTAAAAATGGTTAAACCTGTAGGTTTTTATGTGTACCATAGGTCCTGTTAACTGTGGTCCCCCGTAATAGGAAGGCTGCTTCTCTTGTTACGGAGACTTCTGCTGTTGTTGTATCTGTCCTCTTTATGGTAAGATATGTAAGGGAGCTGTTGAGGGCGAGGGGGCTTGCATGAAGGCCTAGGTGTCACTCGCGTCGACGCCAGGAGTAGTGGAGCCCGAGCACCGAGGTAAGGGAAGGGAATGGAAGGTAGGAACTACCTGCACGGGCTGCGGTAGGGAGGCAGAATTTTCTTTGTTTAGGAGACATCTTGCGTTGTTGTAGTACTGTAGCCCTCCTCGGGATGAGAGATGGAAATGAGCTGTTGAGAGTGATTCGATAGAGGCTCGAGCCAAGGCATCGAGCAAGCCCACTCTGCTCTCCCTCTGTCGACCCGCTAGACGGGTAAAATACACGTGTCCGAGGAGCTTCACTGGCGCGCTTGTCCCCCCTTGCCCTAACCCTTGTCCTGCAACGGAAGCCCCAATGCCGCGGGAATACTTTTCGGGTGCTACAGAGATTTTGTTTTTGCTACAGGATGCGGCTATCCCACGACCGTTCTATGGACAGCAGTCCAATACTACTCCGCATCACACGCACTGTTTGGGTAACCACGGGTCTTAATCACGAACCACTCTTACGGGGGGGCCATAGTAAATAGGACCTATGTTTTACACAAAAACCTAAATATTTGCCAAGTTTTACTAACACTATTTGGTCCTATTTACTATGGTCCTCCATAATAGTGGGAGGGAACGGGAGCAAGAAGGGAGGGGACAGGAGCAAGAGTGGTTTGGAAGACAAGAAAAAAGGAACGCGGCCGTAGAATTTGACCTGGCGTCTTGCTTCCTGCGCCTTTTGCACGAAGGCACCGAGGGAGACGAAAGGGAAAATGGGTTGTTGGCTAAACGAGGAGATGAAACTTGATCTGAATGCCATCATTGCGGTCCCCTGGTAGAGCTATTACGGGGGACCATAGTTAATAGGACCTATGGTGTACATAAAAACCTATATATTTAACCATTTTTACTAACAATATTTGGTCCTATTAACTATGGTCCCCCGTAATAGCTGTCCATGGCGTTCTTTTTATATTGCGCGCTAACTCGCGGACGTGTATACAGCAACACCAACTGTGGATGGTCCGTGAGGTTGGACATGACGCACGTACCATGTACTCTCAGGGTTCGCAGTATTACGGGGGACCATGGTTTAATAGGACGAAATATTGTTAGTAATAACGGTTAAATGTATAGGTTTTTGTGTGTACCATAGGTTCTATTAACTATGGCCCCCCGTAATAGTATTCAGTGTCTTCGATTTTTCTTTTTTTCCTTTTGTTTCTTTTTCTTCTTTTCTTTGATTTGTTTCTTTGCTTTCTGTTTTTGTTTTGTTTTCGTTTTGCTTTCTCTCTTTGATAGAATGTGTATGTCGTGCCTGTCGCATCCAGCATGATGACATGGCATTGCGTTGTTTACTCTGCTGACTGCATGAACAATACTTGGTGCATGGGTTTCCTTTTGTTTCCGAGGTTTTCTTCTTCCGGGAAAGTCATGAGTGATCAGTGTTGAAGATCATGCTGCACATTGTCGGATGGCAAGAGAAATAATAATAATGTAGCATCTCTCTGTGTGGCGTAGTTTTGTGACCACATAACTTGTAACTGCCTAGGATTGAAAAAACCGACACGGGCACTGGTTGTGCCAGGTGCGGACGGGTATAAATAACGGTTTAATGTGAAGAACGCACACACACATTCAACATATTTATAACCTAAAAAGGCAGCAGCTGTGAGATCGTACGAGTATATTAAGGCCGTGAACCCGTCTTCGAACCCCTTCGGATTTATGCAGCTTCAGATTTTGTCCTCTTCCTCCTGTGCGGACTTTAATACCCTTGTATGAGGTCGCCTAGAACCCGTAGCACGCACGAGCGAAGCACCAAGCCCAGCTTGCAAGCATGAGTGAGTTTCGGCGAAATCCTCGATCTCACAGCTGTGTGTGTTTTTTATTTCTTAATTTTATAAATATATTCCGCAATTGAATGAATATCATCCCCTCCTTTCCTTTCGATTTTTCCGCGTTTTCAATATGTTCGCCCGGGTTTTTCTATTTTCGGACGATGGATGTTCGCCCGGGTTTCTATCTTTGGACAATATAATTGGGAGCTCGTAATTCATGCCACTATTAATAGTACGAAGCTTTTCGTTTGTTGTCTTGGCTTCGGAGTGCAGCCAGCCCTCACAAAACGGAGGAAGCGTCGCACTCTACCACTCTCGGTACGAAAGGCTTGAAATTTGACATCTGGCCGAAATTTCAGAGTTGCGTTCATGCCCCGTGGTTTTTCGAAGTGCTGTAACTGCGAGAGTGTTGAACACGGGCCGCAGAAGCCCGTACGGGAAACTATTAATACGTGTTCCCAAACATATCTCGTCTCCTAATAGGCTAATTCCGATGGGAGAGCTTTGTTTTTTTTTTCAGAATTTCTAAAGTTTGGGAGCAAGACACGGAAGCGTTCTGTCAGTATTCGTGGAGTTCTCCTGAAGAAAAACTTTCAGGTTTGTGAAACTTCACGTATTTGGAAAAATAAATCAGGGAAAATCTCGAAGATTTATAAGTGGCGCGGAAAAGAAGAGGAAATTATGGGGAAAAAAACTCTCCGACCGATAAGAATAATCCTTGATATATATATATTTTAGATTTTTTTCACACAGTACTACGAACCTCAGAACAATAGTACTAGTTGAAGTACGCCCTCCATCCGAGGGTCTGTGGATATGCATGGTTTATCGAGTTAGCCCCCCCCCGGCCCTCCTTCTCGAAAGGGGTGCGCCCTAGTGTACTGTCATCCATACCTGATACGCAAGATAATCCGCCTCGCAAGCGGTTCTTACTATTGCTAGGATGCAGCTCACCCTTCATGCGACTCGCCGGACACCTCACGGCGCTTCGCGCTTGGTGCAATCAATATATGCCTGGTCGGTGAAAACCCGACATGCTCCGTCCCGGCGTTGTAGGGATGCGAGGGTCTGTGGTCATACGACTACGGCCATGCATGAGATCGTTTACATCTCTCCTATCGAGCACACCCCCGCCCCCTCTCCCCCAATATAGTAGATTCGGCTTATACAACCGAGTACGTGCGGTGGTATCACGCATGATATCAGTAGCTACAAGGCGGTGTTCAATGCTTATCAGTGTGAGAGCACTTAACGTGTTACTAACGGAGACGTCTCCATAGATCGTGTCAGCATGAGGAGACAGTCATATACGTACCACGAGTGTGAGACCGCGTGACGTGCTGCTGTAGCAACGGAGACGGCGGGTAGATTGTACATGTATGCATGAAGGTACATGGTTCAGGGAACGGTCTGGCACTCGACCGCCCCTCTCTGTCGCACTCTGATCTCCCACTCTTATCCTTCAGCCCCCATGATGTGCATCCACCTAGAAGAACGTTACCAAGAAAAACGTGTTCTCGCCCACTGATCGACACCCCTTGCGTCCTCCTCCGCAAGGGGCATCCTCTCGTCTGGCGTCGTCGGCAGCACTTCGTCACCACCGACCCTGGCGCACCTTTTCCTGCTAGCCATCTTCCGTGAGCTTCCCTCCAACAGCTCCTTCAGGTCGTGAGCGTCATGAGCTGCTTTTCCTCTCAGTAGTCCGCCGAGATAACAGCACCTCGCCACTACCTTTCAGCCGGCTGGCAGCGTAGCGAACCGCAGCAGCTCTTCGCTACGACCGCGGCCGCCTCGCGGTCGCCACCCTGGCAAACCCAGCATCTGAAGCTGGCCGTGAAGTAGCCGCTAGAGCCGTAGCGTATCTATAGCCGAGTAGGTCATTATCGCGTTTTTATTTCTATCCCGTTATATGGGGTCCTCGCCGTAGGGCCAAAGCTGTCGACGGCGCTGCGGTGGCCGCCGAGGCCTCAAGGCGTCGCTGTTTGGAACTGCTATCCCTGCGGCTCCGCCGTTGTTGTCGTTGTTGGGGCGTCCGTTGTGTCCGTGGGGGTGGCGGCGGCGGCGGCGGCGGCGGTGGTGGCGGTGGCGGCCGTTGTTGGGGTGTCCGTAGTTGACGTGGTAGCAGCGGCCCTTGTGGTTGCTGTCGCGGTTGTTGGAGTGGCAGCTGGGGTTGCGCTCGAAGTGACGCTCGCAGTCCCCGCGGCGGTGGTCTCGGTACGCGTGGACTTGGTTTGCCACTGTCGGAAGGCGTGGCCTTCCACGGTTGAGCACGCCGAGGCGCGGGGCTTTAAAAGACGGGAAGGGTTTGAAGACTGCTGCCTGCATGTCTTCAGGCTGCGGTCGGTTTCGCCGCGGTGGAGGCAGCGTCATCCGCGGTCACGAAGGGCCTGCGTTCTCGCGGGTGTGTTGAGCAGTGGGGAGAACAGGCGTTGGGTCCGTTGAGGACAGTGTCCCCACGAACACGATCTCCTCGGGCCAGGAACTCAGTGGCCAGTCGGCGGCGTCATCGCAGGAGGGGTCGGGGTCGACTCCCCTTTTCCTATTCCTGGGAATGGCATGTTCGTCATCTTCTGATCGTCGTCGCGTGGTCTGCATCTCTGCGACTATTTTAGGGTGGGCCGGTGTGATGGTATCACGTATCAGCAGCTATAAGGCGGCACGACACGGGCCACTACGACAGCACGTGACGAGTTACTGACGGAAACGTCTCCGGAGATAGTGTCGGCATCAGGAGACAGGCAGACACGTACTGTGCGTGTGAGATCGCGTGACGTGCTGCTGCAGTAACAGAAACGTCTGGTAGGATTGTGCATGTATGGTATGAAGATGCATGGTTCGGGGTGCCAGAATTGTCCGTCACTCGACTGTCCCCCTCTGTCGTACTCTGATCTCGCACCCTGTCATTGAGATCCCATGATACAGGCAACAAGAACATCTTTACCGAGAAGAAGCGTGTCCTCGCCGGCGTCGACCTCCTCTGCGTCCCCCTCCATCAAGGAACATCTTTACGTACGGGTATAAAACGTGAACGGTGCAAACACCTCGCACTACAGCAGTATATACAAATTACTTCCCGTTGGGGGGGGGGGGGGGGGCGTTTAGGACCGCAGTCCCGTTTTGGGGACAAACTACTTAGAATTTTAGTGGGTTGTCCCCAAAACGGGACTGCGGTCCTAAAAGGATTAAGGGCATCGGAAGTATATCTGAGGCAGAGTACATACTGCGAGCAGTCGCAGCATTCTGTACTGTGGTGTGGACACATACTTTCTGTGCTCCAAGTATTTCAGGGTTCTCGGTGTTTTGGATTCTTCCCCGCGCTCGCCGTTCATACCGTTCATGCTCTCAGTACTCGCAGTGCTACTCCGTGTCTTCGATTCAACATATACACACAAGGCCACGGATCCGGTAGGATTCACTTGTGTCCCGCAAGATTGATGAGTTGCCGGCCGTAACAGCAGCAGTTCGTTTTTCTTCCGAATTTCCAACAACCGTGTCGTTTATTACGGGGGACCGTAGTTAATAGGACCAATTATTCTTAGTAAAAATGGTTAAATATATACCCTGGTAGTTTTTTACGTATACCACAGGTCCTATTAACTATGGTCCCCCGTAATAGTAGCATCGTTTGCCATCATTTCGTTCAATCAAGAAAGAAATGTTTTTGTATACATACGAGCATATTTATATCTTGAGACATAAGTTATAATACCGAAGATGGCAGATCGAAAATTCTTGGTATGTGGATAGCCCGGATGTTGACAAGTGGTCGTGAATTGTCGGTGGTGTTTTGTTTCTTGCGGAGGCAGGTTGGTCCGTCTCTTCTAAGGGTTGCATTGCCTTTTATTTGACGTTGGAGACCGCTAAGAAGTCGCTCGGTCTTCATTCAATCCGACCGTCGACAATACACTTCCCGGCCCAAGTGCAGATAGCTCGGATGTTGACAAGTGGTCGTGAATTTTCGGTGGTGTTTTTTCTTTTGCGGAGGCAGGTTAGTCCGTCTCTTCAAAGGGTTGCATTGCCTTCTATTTGACGTTGTAGACCGCTAAGAAGTCGCTCGTTCTTCCATCCGACCGTCGATAAGCTAACTGGTCCGTATGCAGATAACTCGGTTATAGGTGAATGGTCGTAAATAGTGGGTGGTGTTTTGTTTTTTGCGGAGGCAGGTTAGTCCGCCTCTTCAAAGGGTTGTGTAGTCTTATTTTCGACGTTGGACCGCGAAGACGTCGCTCGTCCTTCAATCCGACTTGCAGATAATCTTCCTGGTACAACATATAGATGACTCGGTTGTTTGGTAAACGGTCGTAAATAGTCGGTGACGCTTTTCTTTTCTGTTCGAAAGGCAGGTTAGCCCGTCTTTGGAGAGAGTTGCATCGCCTTCTGTTTGACGTTCGACCTCTAATAAGGCGTCCGTCTTTCACTCCGACCGTAGGCAAGCTTCCTGATCGTGCGGTCCTTCTTCCTCCTCCCGAAGATTCGATGCATGTTGCCAGGGTTCTGTTTTGGGTAAATCACGTTTTTTTCTCCGCATGTAAATAGTCTGGACGTTCGCAACTGCTGGCAACTTGCAAATCATCCGGGGCCCTACTGTAAGAGAGACCAGTGCGAAAACGACAGCGAAGGCCCTACCGCGGCGTCCCTCGCGAGGAGTAAATCCTCCCTTCAGGTCAGATGTATAAAATCAAGACCAAACCCCCGTCGCTGCAGCTCCCCCACATCCCCAAAGACCGGAAAACGATCAATATCAATGACCCCGATCCTCGCCTTGACGACTCTAACCCCCCACGCCAACCTGAAACGCCTGGCCTGAAGTCAAGGGGCGGCCCCTGATGTCCCCGTAGACGTGGAATTATTAATCTGGTCTCGACTAACTAGTCACGGGTATCTGTTTCCGACTGATGCATTGCGTGAAGGACCGATCGGACATTCTCAGCGGGCCCTCGGCATCGTAAAACCGTCATTTGGAGTGTAATTTTTCGTTTGCCATGTGGGTCTTAGCTTCGTTGGCGGCCCCCCCACTCCCCACTAGGCCGCCGGCGAAGCCCCCTTGTATATCGGTAGATACCGATTTCGTTGCTCCCAAACCTGGAATCATTTGTGGACCAGCTCTAAAAACCCACACATCCCGTGAAACACGCGATCGAATTGTCACACCAAGCTTAAGCTTACAATCATGAAAAAAGGAACAAATTTTCGATCGATCTCACAGGCTCACAGGTTTCGTTTTCCTGTGTGTGTTTTTCTTGACACGTATAGATGAGTATGTGGTACCACTCTGCTTGTAGATGTATAGAGGCGTTTGAGTAGTCGACGCGACTGATGTAGCGGTCTTTCTGCTTCCAGACCAACATGGTGGCGTGTTTGACGTTCTACACTCGAACCCTCTCGTAATACTGGACTGCTGAGTGACGTCACCATAACAATAGCGCCGACTCACGCGTTAGGGTAACCCCCCGACCGACGAGTGGAGCACAAAACGCCTCTTTCGAACTCCCCAGCACAGCACAGTATGCCGGGGGACAATAGTAAACAGGACCAAGTATTGTTTGTAAAAATTGCGAAATATATGGGTTTTCGTGTGCACCGTAGGTCCTACCCGGTATTGAGTATGGTACCCTGTAATAGTGGATGACAAAAGGTTTACAGCGGCTTACAGCAGAATTGGCCCACAGACAATAAATAGCCTAATGATGACACAAGGCTCGCTTTTTTATTCGGGGGGGGGGGGGGGGGGGGGGGGGGGTGTACTCGATGGGAGATAGGTACTCGATCTCATTTTTTTCACCGGCCAGGCAGAGACTGCTTGCACCAAGGGCGAAGCGCCGTGAGGTGTCTGGCGAGTCGCATGAAGGGTGAGCTGCATCCTACCAAGAATCGCTTGTGAGGCGGACTTGCATGTGGATGGCAGCTTCATATGAGTTGATTTAATTTCCGGTGTAGGCATTCTTAGGGACAGCGGTGGGAGTGCTATATAACTACCTCTTGGGCGCCTTACCATAAACAATACGTGATACAATCGTTCCCACTTGTGCGGAGTAAAGTTTGTTCACCCCGCACAAACGATTTAACTCGACAACCAGCTGCGATCGACCGCCCCCCCCCCGAAAAAAAAAAGAAGCGGTATCCTGGTTGTCTACTGTAGCTCACATAGTGCGCGGCATGTTTTACATTGTCGTTGCCAACCGACGCCAACCCAACCTATGTATGTATATAGTATTGAGGGGCGGGGCTAAGGAAATTTTATCGAGAAAGCGTCCCGAACGGCGAGTAGGATTATACCCGGTACTAAATAGATTTACCCTTTTAAAACTACTGTCCCGTCGTGGGGACGAACTGCTTGGAAGTTGAGTGGTTTGTCCCCAAAGCGGGACTGCAGTATATACTATTACGGGGGACCATAATAAATGGGACCTACGGTACAGACAAAAAACCTACCAGGTATATATTTCGCTTTTTTTTTACTACCAATATTTGGTCCTGTCGACCATCGTCCCCCGTAATAGAAGGGTTGAGGGCGCTGAGGAACGATAATCCGTAGTAAGGCATGTTTCTGATTGATGGGGCTCCTTAAGGGCACTGAGGAACTACGATACCCAATGAGGCTTGTTTATGACTATTAGTAGGCTCCTTAAGGGCACCGAGGATCTATCATACCTAATGGGGCATGTTTCTGACTACGAATAGGCTCCTTAAGGGCAGTGGGGGGCTATGATACCCAGTAAGGCATGTTTCGTACTGATGGGGTTCCTTAAGGCCACTGAGGAACTATGGTACCCAATAAGGCATGTTTCTGACTATTAATAGGCCCCTTAAGGGCACTGAGGAATTATGGGACCCAAAGAGGTATGTGTCTGACTGATAGGGTTCCTTAAGGGCACTGAGGAACTGCGATACTTAATAAGGCGTGTTGCTGACCGTCAATAGGCTCCTTAAGGGTACTAAGGGACTATGATACCCAATAAGGCATGTTTCTGACTGATGGGGCTCCTTAAGGGCATGATACCCACACGTCAATCGCCATACCTGGTATTGGCCACATAAGTTCATTTTTCTAGTAGACTGTACACTTAACCAATAGAATTAACCATGCACCCACCTACCGTGGGCTATACACCCCGCCAGTAGTATATACACATACCAGTAGACTGTACGCCTACCAGTAGACTAGACTATACAACCTACCAGTAGACTAGACTGTACACCTACTGTACTGCAGACAATACACCTACTGCAGACTATATACCTACCAGTAGACTGTGCACCTGCTGCAGACTACGCACCTACCAGTAGACTGGACTATGCGCCCACTGCAAAATATGCACCTACTGCAAACCGTAGTATACACACGCACCAGTAGACTATACACGTGCTGCAGTAGAATATACTGCCTACCAGTAGACTAGACCATACGCCTACCGTTCTGTTGAACTCCCGCTCTTCTCAAGAGCCAGTGTTCGGGGTGAGATATGCAGAGCTCCTACTACACGGAGGCCTTCCAAAAGTTAGGAGCTGTACACCCCTGCCCCGTAGCAACCAACGCCGCCTGCACTCATTTTGTCAAGCATGGACGTCGTCTTATGGCCCGCAGACCTTCCCCCGCATCCCTGCGATGCCGGGACGGACCACGTCGAGGCTTCACCGCCGAACGGGCGTTGTTTGCTTTGCTCGCACCGAGAAAGTAGCGAAACGTGCAATGCGCGGCGAGGCGCATCAAGGGTGAGCGGCATCGTATATTCTGTTGAGAATCTCTTAGCGCGGCGGGGGGAGGGGGTATGAATAAGGCGTGCGCCCTTTGCTCCGGGCAATCGATCAACATTTTTTTTTTCGGCCCTGCTGCCTGTTGCTCGGTATGTATAGGCAACACGCCTTCGCACACGAGGGAGTGCAAAGCAAGCAAATTCCCCAGTGCAGCATCTACGCATTCAGTGGGTGTAGACGCAGACGAATGATTGAGCTGCAGGAGAAACAACGACAACAACGACAACAACAACAACAACAACAGCAACAGCAACAGCACCGACAACGACAACGACGACGACGACGACGATGACGGCAACTATATATCCCACCGCCGTTCGAAGAAAGCAAGAGCAAGGAGCAACCAACGCAGCACTAAAAAAAAAAAAACGAAGCAGTTGTTTCCAGCGAAGAAAATACGGCATCTTTCTCCGGCGCCACGTAGGGTAATCGGGCTCCATCCGGGCAACGGGCGGGCGGGCGGGCATATATTCGCCTGTCGCGTCTGATCACAGCACCCACCGTCAAATCATGGCGGGTGGGTGTATGGGTGGGTGCAAGTTTTTTTGGGCGGGCCTCTTTCCGGAAAAGAGAAGCCACTGTTCGACGAAACCCCCTTGTGCGTATGGCCTTTTGAGTTTTTTTTTGTTTTGTTTCTTGCCTTTTTTTCGCCTGTCAGAGCCGTGCCGTGCTGTGGTACACAGAGGGGCCGGACGTTTTGCGCCCCCCCCCCCCCCCGAAGCATTGTTTTTTCACAACAGGCGTTCTACGATGGAGGTTACAACCCTAAAAAAAAAGAACTGAGTCTCCTATACATGCCCCCGGTTCTTAGTAGGATGCAGCAGCTCACCCTTCATGCGACTCGCCAGACACCTCACGGCGCTTCGCACTTGGTGCAAGAAATGTCTGCCTGGTCGGTGAAAATCCGCCTTGCTCCGTCCCGGCATTGTAGGGATGCGAGGGTCTATGGTCATACGACTACGGCCATGCATGAGATCGAGTACATCTCTCCTATCGAGTACACCCCCCCCCCCAAGCTATAATGCGGACCTGCATGGGGACGACCATTTGAATAGTATATATCTGGTGCTACGAGCTTCTCGTTCGTACGTGCACGTACGCAGTAAGCCCAACAAGGTAGATCACAGCTTACACACGCCTCCTTTCAACCGCCACCCTGCAAGGACACCGTGGCGGCTCAGGCAGTTGTTTTCCTTGTAATCCCCAAAATGTGATAACTCTTGTATAGGCAGAACGCCTCCTCATGGCGGTGTGGGCTTACGTTACCGCAAGTCAGAGACGCGGATTACCGGTAAAATAAGCATTTTTGTTTTCGCGCGTGCTTCAATAGTTAACGTTGTTGCCGCTAGGAAAACGCTGCTTGCTGTTCATGGTGGTTTGCACGAGGGGGGGGGGGGTGTTTACTGCCCCCGCCCCCCCGGGCGATCGTGCGCTGCACTGCTTGATAAACTGCTGTCATCGGACTCTTACCATTCCCGATCTGACCAGCCGCTTTCGAGCTCGTCCCCACCGATGAGGATGCCATCGAACCCACCGGATTCTGGGTCCGTCCCCAGGCAGCGCAGGGCAGGCCGCTTTTTTAACCTACAGCAGGTGCCCGTCTGGAGCCTTGCCGTGTCGATGAACCAGGTGCTAATCGTCTAGAATGGGGTAATTTTCGTAGCACCGTATTTTTGCCCTCAACTCCATTAGAGCTAGGCGAATCGCCGCTTGCCATAACGTGCACCCCGATGGCCTCGCCCCCTGCCGCTTGCGGATACGTCTCGATCACCAACTTTCGAGGATAGGTAATTTTGTAATACCGCATTTTTTCTTCAGGGTGTATACCTACAATACTGCTGTACCCTTTGCCGGTGACGTGACGTGCACCTACCTCCCCAAGGTAAAAACATTTTCCCCCCTGACGGAGCCGCTAATACGAGGAGCTGTACGCCCGATGTAGCTCCCGATCTGCGATGCCTAACTTTCAAGGTTTGCCGGGTATTCAATAGCCCCTAAAGTTTGGATATTCGAGGCCTAAGTTTCAACGTTTCCCGTAATAATAAATACCCAGAGGTGGTGCCCTATTGGTTTGGTGCCTTATAGGGTTGACGCCTTATAGACTTGGCGCCTTCTAGGGTTGGCGCCTTATTATTTTCTGAGCTCAGCGCATCCCCCGGAACACTACTGCTGTAGTTCGAACAATTGTTTTTTTGCGCGCGATCCCGCAAAGACTTCTGTGCGCCGCGTGCACAGACAGCCCTATAGACAAGGACTGCGGTAGATGTATCACAATATATAGCCGGTGGAATGGCGTTCGTTTACATAAAAAAGGGTTGAACCATCCAGCAACAGTAGTAGTCCATCAGCCTGCACGTATTATAGTATAGAGGATGGGCCGCTGCGGCCATGAGCTACTCGTACTCGGTCAGCGCTGCCTAGGTAGCTCAGTGGTTTGACGCCGGTGAACGAACAAATAACAGTTGCTCACGGGAGGAACCCAGCCGGTCAGAAAATCTTGCCTCACAGAAGGGAACAAAAAGAAGTGCTAACCCTCTTGCCTGTTTTGTTCACATTTTGTTACTACTGCTTGTAAGTGTCGGTAATTTCTACCGGCACACAACCCTATGTCCGTGCCGATGGTCACATCACAAAAACCACGACACAGAGAGGTGTATTGCATTGGATTGCGGCAAGGGGAGCCGAGAAAGCATTGCCGTTATGCCATGTTGCATACGCCAGCAAGTTCCAGGCACTTGCAGATATACATACCGGTATACTTCTTACGAAGTATATTTCCTCCGGTATACTTCTTACGATGTATACCCCCCCCCCCCTCCCCCCCCCCCCCCCTCCGCTCCGTCTCGAAAGGGATGCGTGGTCAATGGTCAAATGACTAAGGCAAGCAACAAATGAATACCCCTCCCCCCCCCCCCAACAAAATGGAAGTAGTTATTCGGTGATTTGAGGGTTCTTGTAGTGTATACCTGGTGCTTGGTGTCGTTTTTGTTGTTGCCGAAAAGAGACGCGATGTATGACTACGAACGAAAACAACCGGCGAGCTTCACGCGCCTTATTTGCTCTTTCTTTGCTGCGCCAAGCGAACGTTTATCCATGGGTGATCCATGTGGAATGTGCAACCATGGTCGCCTACATACGTTGGCATGCGTCTCCACTCAGCGACTGCGAGGAGAAGAAAGGGGTGAAATTCAGCGAATGGATAGATGTGAGTCGGGAGGTGAGTCCAGAAGGGAGTTGAACTTTGTGCTTGTCGTCTATTAATAGTAAGATGGCTTTTCTTTTTTGTTTACTCGTACGTGTTTGTTTTTGTCGGAGTGATCCATGAGGGATCAACGTTGAAGCTTATCTTCGTAGATAGTGCAAAGGGCGGAAGGAAGAAAGAAGAAATTAACCCTTTAAGGACTGCAGTCCCGCTTTGAGGGCAAACTACTTGAAACTTGACTGGTTTGTCCCCAAAACGGGACTGCGGTTCTAAAAGGGTTAAGAAGAACAGCAATAGTAATCATCAGCATAGTCATAATACTCATCATAAGCGTAATCATAAGCGTAATCATAATCATGATCATGGTCATAAGCATGATCGTAATCATAGCAATCATAAGTCAATTGTCTTAAAAATAAAACCAAGTAAAGGTCGTTCTCATCGGAGAGCTTTTTTTTCTCCATAATTTCAGCCTTTTTTTCGCGCCATGTTTCAATCTTTCACGATTAGTGACAGAACGCCTCCGTATATTGATACGTGTATCTCCAATTATTTCCATACCTGGGAAATTATGGAGAAACGCTCTCCGATAAGAATGAGCCTTAGAACAATAGTCCTAATCCTGATCCTCATCAGAATCAGAATCCTAAGCGTAAGCGTAAAAATAATAACAATAATAATAATAGTAATAATAATAATAATAATAATAATAATAATAATAATAATAATAAATATAAAGTTGGCACAGAAGGGAGGGAGGTAGACTATCAATAGGTGCATGGGTTTCTTTTTGTTTCCGAGGTTTTCTTATTTCGGGAAAGTTATGAGTGGTCAATGTTGAAGATCATGCTGCACATTGTCGGATGGCAAGAGAAAAAAAAATGACAGTACTACTAATAATAGAAAAAAAGGTATTAATATTAAAAATTATACTAATAATAATAATAACAACAACAATAACAATAATAATACTACGACGAATGCTATGATAGTTTTATGGCGGTATGTTTCTCTTCTCGTAGTGGTTTACTATGTTTGGCATGTACGACCGTATGCCTCTCTCGCATGCATACTATATGCTGGGGAGGCACGTCTCCATCCAACGACGATGACGTGTATACCGCATGACATTACCACACTGGGTGATAAGATAACACACCCCCTCGGACGATTTTCAGAGCCGGGCTTTTCGACGACGGAGAGGGCGTACTGAATACGACGAGCGATGCGTCTATGCAACCTTCTCGAAGAAAAAAAAATCCGGAGCCTCCATTTTCGTTAGGGCCCATCTTAACCCCTTTAGAACCGCAGTCCCGTTTTGGGGACAAACTACTTGAAATTTGACTGGTTTGTCCCCAAAACGGGACTGCGGTTCTAAAGGGACCTTTTTTTTATGACACTCCGCCAATACCTTTTTCGCTCGATTCGATTTGTATCTGATTGGTCGACACTTGAAATCACCAATCAGGCATTGGGACATTTGATTCGAGTAAAACGAACAAAAAAAAAACGAATGCGACAAGAAATCTTTTTTGGGACTTCGTTCGCTCTTCGTGTTATAGGACCCAGACGATAGGGGACCCAGACGCATACTTTTCACGAAATTCTATTCACGTGGAATCAAATATATTCTTTGCTATTCGACCATCATGCCCTTAGTGTGTGCCCGCCATGTTGTCGAGGAAGCCGCACCAGGGGGTGTGTTCGCCTACCACCCTAGTGGGATACGGCGTGGCGGGTATCATCTTCTTCTCTCTCCTTCATAGAAGGAGGAACTTTCTACCACTCAGGCTGCAAACGTAATGACCGCTTTGTCTCCATATTAGCGTATCAACGGTCCTTCTATTTCTACCACTGTCGCTGCAAACGTAATGATCGCTTTATCTTCATATTAAGGTATCAACGGTCCTTATATTTCCATCCAAATTCGCACGTTTCGTTCAAAGACGGACGCGCAATACGTTGCACGGAGGAGTAACATCCGTAGCGCTCTACTGCTGCGGTCTGTATGTATGTAGCATGTAGCTGTAGCACGAGCGAAGGTTTCGACGGCCCTCCGGCCTGCACGCACAGGGAGAGAGGGGTGGCAGCGATGCCCTCAGGAACTTACAGCAGCAACTCCCACGGCAGGACACAGACTTTCCTATTGGTCGGGGCGTTTCACGGCCAATTTTCGGCCCTTAAGGTTATACTAGTTTTGGTGTGTGGGATGTCCATCCAGGGGGGGGGGAGGTCAAACCGCGGCGTCTCATAATATACTAGTTTCGAAATATACCGGTAGCAGTTTGTTTTTTTCAAAAAAAAAAATCGGAAAGGGGGCAGATGATTTTCAGGTTAAGAAGGCTAAAGCGGGAGCGCACGACCAAAACAAAAAAAAAAGGAGAAGAACACGACATAATGATAATATTCCTAAAAAAAAAAAAAAAGTCTTACATTGAAAAACAAACCAGTGGCGTGGGGGAGGTACTCGATAGGAGATATGTACTCGATATCATGCATTGACGTAGTCGTATGACCATAGACCCTCCCATTGATCCCTGCAATGCCGGGACGGGGCATGTCGGGTCTCTTCACCGACCAGGCAGACATTGCTTGCGCCAAGCGCAAAGGGGCGGGGGAGGGGGGGGGGGGGGGCAACACACAGCGAAACACGGTGCCGTTGGGACAAAATCTCGTCGCTTTTTTATTTTTGGTGCCGTTTCGGAGATTTTGTTTTTTGCTCTGCTGTTGCAACGGCAGCCGTGGGACACGAAGTCTGACCGTGGAAAGTGCAGTGAGCTTATCTAGTCTTTATTTTTACCAATCCGCCGAAGGAATTGGAACGGAAAACTATTAATAAGAGAAAATGATAAAAACAAAACAAAACAAAACAAAACAAAACTCTCGGCGAGATATGATATTTTTTCTGCACAGGTGGAACACTCGGCGGAGGCATTCTCCTCGTCGCCGAGAGCGAAACTAGCTTGAAAATTCGACCGAGGGAGTGTGTGTTTTCCCATCATCGCACCCGCGTTAGATACACTCTGATCGGGAATATAGTCACCGTTTGTGCGCTGAAGTGGGTATCAAAACGTGGATTATATTCCTGGCCGGGAGGATGTATCCCCGGGTGAACTCTGAAGTGAGAATCGAGCAGGGGACCACACGAGATCTGACCGATATTCTAGTCACCGTTCGAAATCTAAATTGTATGTTGGATGTTTACTATATTCCCGGTCAGAGTGTATCGAGTCGTGTCGTATCATACGCGCGCGTACGAGGCGAGGGGGGGGGGGGGGGGGGGGGGGGGGGAGGGGGGGGGGCTGGAGTGCTTCTTATTCGGCGCTCGGGACAGCGGTGCTGGCTGAGCCTGGGTTCCTTTTAGGCAGCCGGCTCGTGTTGCGCTAGCCGGCGGAGGCCGCTTCCCGCTCAGGGGCCGTGGCCAGAGTTTGCGGCATATCCGCCGAGAAACGCCGGAACGTTCCCCGCTCGAGTACGTGCGGACTTTGCCGTATCGTTTCAACCGCTTTATAGACAGCCCAAACGTACCCCATACGGGTACTTTTTTAGGTGTGTGTGTGCTTGCGCGCTGTGTTCAACTTGCTCGGGCCCCGAAATGACCTGGGTAAGGTCTTGAAAACAACAGTTGTGAAGCTTGCCTGGTAGACATGAAATAATACTGCGGCGAAAACAGCCTATTAAAGATGCTTCGAGCCCTACAAAGCTACGTACGAAAAAAAAAAAAAAAAATCATCCCCGGGTGCGACCTGGTACTACGCGAAACGTTTAGGACTGCGACCGAGCAATTTTTTCCTCCCCGGACAGACGTTTTTCGCCTGCGGCAAAAACGTGTTTGCGCAGTTCTAATCGCGCAAAAGTCGCCGCACGTCGTCACCGCGTGTTGCGCGCACGTATAAATATGATGTGGGTGATTTCGCGGGGCGGGGGGGGGGGGGAAGGGAATAAGCTGACCAACAACAGGGCAACATCCTGGAAAGGGGCCCTGGACTGGACCCTTCTCGTACAGCACATGCGGTACGGGCCCGCCAACAAGAGAAGACATCTGCTCTGAGCAAGCCCTGAGATTGTTAAATGCAACGCCATCTTGTGAACGGACCTTGAGCAGGAGCTATTTGTTGTGTACCTGGTAGGGGCTTCAGTGCAGAGTTCACCACGGAGCCGTTCTTCTTGACCCGTTTTTTTTTTTTTTTTTTCATTTGTATATTCTCCGAAAAAGGAGCCTTTTTTTTTTTTTTTTTCTTCGTTGGGCACTTTTCTTGTCTGCGGGCCTTTTAGTTGCTGCGCGGTATTGGGGAGGGGGGAAGGATGGGCTTGCTGTTCACGTGACCCCGGACCTGTGTAGTGGCTGCTTGCTGCTTGGTGCTGCTGCTGCTGCTGCTGCTGCTGCCGTAGGAGAGCGGAGGCAACAAATGGAATGGGAAAACAACACGAAGATGAAAAAGCGAATACCCTCCAAGGTAGTCTGGTACTACCGTAGTAAACCTCATTTTGGTTTTGGCCATAGTCGGGTGCGTACCCGGGTAGCTCAAGAGTATGCACCTTGTCGCCCTTCGAATGTCTACCCGGGTACCTCGCCCGGTTGTTTTTGGCCATACCGTGTGTTCGCGGGTAGGTATCCGGGGACCTCAGAGTATGTACTGCACCCTGTCAACCAATCGAATGACTACCCGTGTGCTAGACCTGGATGATTTGGTCGTGTAAACGAGGGTATGGACACGGAAGCCTCAGACGATATACCCTACGAATCTCACCCTTCGGGTACCTACCCGAGTACTAAATCTGGATGTTCTCGTCACACCCGGGTCTTTACCCCGGGCATTTACCCCGGGTATCTCAGTGTATATACTCTGCTGAAGTCACCCTTCGGATAACTACCCGGCTGCTATACCTGATTGTTTGAGTCATAATCGTTTATGTTCCCGGCGATTCCGGAGTGGAAACCCTACTACACTCGCCCTTCGAGTAACTACCCAGGTACTAAACCTGATTGTTTTGGCCTTACGCGGATATGTACCCGGGGACCTCACGGTATATACTCTGCCGAGCTCACCCTTCGGATTACTACCCGGCTGCTAAACCTGATTGTTTTAGTCATACTCGGGTAAGTACCCGGCGACCCCAGGGTATGGAGCCTACTTAATTCACGCTTCGAATAAATACCCAGGTACTAAACCTGATTGTTTCGGTCCTTCTCGAGTATGTACCCGGGTACCTCAGGGTATATACTCTGCTGAACTCCCCCTTCGGATAGCTACCCGGCTGCTAAACCTGGTTGTTTTAGTCATACTCGGGCATGCACCCGGCGACCCCGGAGTGGAAAACCTACTACACTCGCCCTTCGAGTAACTACCCAGGTGCTAAACCTGATTGCTTTGGCCATACGCGGATATATAGCCGGGGACCTCAGTGTATATACTCTGCTGAACTCACCCTTCGGACAACTACCCGGCTGCTAAACCTGATTGTTTTGGCCATACTCGTTTATGTTCCCGTCGACCCCAGAGCATGGAACCTACTTAATTCACCCTTCGAATCAATACTCAGGTACTAAACCTGATTGTTTTGGCCATACGCGGATATGTACCCGGGTACCTCAGAGTATATACTCTGTCGAAGTCACCTTTCGGATAGCTACCCGGCTGCTAAGCCTGGTTGCTTTAGTCATACTGGGGTATGTACCCGGCGACCCCGGAGTGTAGACCCTACTACACTCACCCATCGAATAACTACCCAGGTACTAAACCTGGTTGTTCTGGCCATACGCGGATATGCACCCGGGTACCTCAGTGTATATACTGTGCTGAACTCCCCCTTCGGATAGCTACCCGGCTGCTAAACCTTATTGTTCTAGTCATACGTCGGGTATGTACCCGGCGACCCCAGAGTGTAGACCCTACTCAATTTACCCAATAAATGCCTGGGTACTAAATCTGATTGTTTTGGTATTGCTCGAGTATGCACTCGGGTATCTCAGGGTATACCCTACCGAACTCACCCTTCGAATGACCTCCGGGGTAAACCTGATTGTTTTGGCCATACTCGGGTAGGCACCCGCGAACCCCAGAGTATACACCTTGCTTGACTCACCGTGTGGAGAACTAACCGGGTACTCAACCCGATTTTTCCCCCCCTACTCGGGTATGTACCCGGGTACCTCCGCCTCGGGATGACTACCCGGGTACTCAACCACTTGTGTTCATCGTACCAAGTACTCGTGTGTGTACCCGGGTACCTCAGATCATACACCCCACAAAACTCAGCCTTCGGATAGCTACCCGGGTGCTCAACCCTGGTTGTTTTCAATGTAGTCGGGTATGTACTCCGGTACCTCAGAGTGTATGTATTCCCCACCACACTACCACTTCAGAAAGCTACCAAGGTACTCAACCTGATCGCTTTGATCATGCTCGGGTATGTACCCGGGTGCGTCAGAGTACATACCCTATCAAACTCACCCTCCGAGCAACTACCCCGAGTACCTAAACCTGGTCGTTTCGGGTCAAACTCGAGTGTGTACCCGGGCACCTCGGAGTTTTGCATAGACCCTACCAGGGTACCAAACTCCCGACCAACGAGGCAAAGCTTCCTAAATACGCACCACATTACTCTCCATCACCAAGGCATTACGGGGGACCATATTAATATGACGGGGGGCCATAGTAAATATGACCTACCGTACACACCAAAACCTACATATTCACCTATTTCTACTAACAATATTTGGTCCTATTTACTTTGGTTCCCCGTATTAGTAAGCAGGCCCTATTGTACGCAAAAAAAAACTACGGATTCCTGTATTTTGACCTGGCGTAGTTTCTGTCCTGCACACTGCGTTACCCCGCTGTAGGTTTTTATGCTAGTTTGAACTAGGGCTCGGCCGGTACGAAACGATTCACATTTCTTATACTGCTGTGGTACCGGCGGGAGCAAAACAATAGGCAACCCCCATATCCCCTCCCCGCGCAAGACAACCTAACCTATCAACCATTTGTTTTTTTGGTGAATATGCGACACGCCACGACCGGTCGTGTCTTGCAGACCGACCACAGAGCGGGCGACAGCCCACGTGTTGGACGTATGATCTACAGATCACGATCTACAGATCATCTACGTACAGATCATCAACTTCCTGTCCTGCCAGAGCGGTAGGTCCTTTGGAATAGGGGCTTCCGTCAGTCGGAAACATTCGAGCCATAGAAGATTCCACACCCCTATCGAACCACGCGCGGTGTTGTGAACCGTTAGAAACCGAATGAGAGCCTTCGTCGAAAGTATAAATGTTCAGTTTTTTTTAACCCTTCTATTACCGTTGCGATCGAGAGAACGTTTTGTTTTTTGAAAAAAAAAACGATCGCACCCCGTGTGCGAACTCCAAGCTCTGTGAACGGTGTGCACGTTCTGCGTCACACTTGTCAAGCACCCTAACGGGGTTCGCCATCCAAGCTTAGGACGAGCAAGCAAAACGTTGCCCCCACCCAAAATTCCAGATATCTGATAAATACGAGAGCTATATCGTGATATTATTACTATAGATGAAACCGATCGAACCTCCCTCTGACAGCCTCTTTATTCGTCACCCCCCCCCCCCCCCCCCCTCCCGGCCCACCCTCCCCGGTCGGTGCACCCCCCCCCCCCCCCTATACCCGGCTCGGCTCACTGTAGCCCCCCGTCCGGACTCTCTCTCGGAGTTCGTGCAACAGGCGACTGCTGTGCCTGCAAGTTATACCCGCGGCGAGCATGTTGTCAAGAGCAGTTCGAAAACAAAGCGTAAAAGGTTGGGTGGGAGTGTTACTGTAGATTGTATTCGCTACTTTTTGTTTTTGCTTCCCCCCATTTTAGTTGTCGTCTTCGACCTTTTTTGTTTCTCCCTCCCTCCTACTCCGCGTAGTCTTAGCTCAGATCCGGGTTTCAATAGCAAGCTCTTTTCACCCTCCCTCCCTCCCCCCCTCCCTCCCTCCCTCCCTCCCTCCCTCCCTCCCTCCCTCCCTCCCTCCCTCCCTCCCTCCCTCCCTCCCTCCCTCCCTCCCTCCCTCCCTCCCTCCCTCCCTCCCTCCCTCCCTCCCTCCCTCCCTCCCTCCCCCCCTCCCTCCCTCCCTCCTTCCCTCCCTCCCTCCCTCCCTCCCTTTTCGAAATAGGATGCGTGATCAGTGGTCAGATGACCAAGCAACACACGATTACGCACCCCCCCCCTCCCACTACGGATGGAGCCGTGCATCGCATCGCGGACGCATCTCACGCTCGTGCTTAGACATGCCCGCCAAAAACGAAAGGCCCGGTTGCGCTACCCGGTTGTCGTTCCCTGATAGGGTGAAGGGCGTGCCACGTGGGGGGCATGGGTTTGGGTCGGCTCCGGCAGACCCGGAGAACTGGATGCTGTGCTGGTGCCGCTGAACCGGGACACATCCCGTGCATCCGCCCCTCCCCGAACAAGGGAGCGCTCGTCTGCCGTACTCATTCAACCGAAGTCGTGGCGGCCACTGCTGCTGCTGTTGTCCTTGCTGGCAAGGCGACTCATTTTTTTCTGCCAGGTTCGGCTCTCCCAAGAAAAAGAGGACGTAAATATATACCTGGGGTGATTTTACCCCCGAGGTAATATTTGTGTGTTGCGCACCACGTGTCGCGGGAGATATCGCCTGTGCCGGACACTCGCATAAAACTCCAGAGGAACATAATTTGGGTCTAGACGCCGAATATCGCGATGTTCGTGAGTTTTAGATATGTCGCTCGCGATGGGTATATATTGTCCAGTTCGGTCAACTACATTTTCTGGGCCCGTCACCTACTCGCGCGCGACGGTCTGCGTCTAAGCAGGGGGGGGGGGGGCGTATACCTCGGTCGAGAGTGCTACCTTGCAATGGTTTGGCGACAAACGGATAGACAGACAGACAGACAGACAGACAGACAGACAGACAGACAGACACACCGCCATCTGTCTGAACATTAGAGGGCTGATATTGGTAGCTTGCTGACCCCGAAGTCGTCGCGTATGTATATAGTACCAGCATATCACTCCGGCCGTAAAAATAAGGATCGTTTATACATGAGTACGAAAACCCAGCATTCCTTATATTGGCAGACACCCAGAGCGATACCTGCAATTAAAAAAAAGTTGCGTGCGGCAAATACTGTTCGACGTTCCCGCGCGCGTTTTTTTTTTTTTCTTCTTCTTTTTTTTACCTGACCGTTTCGCATTTTTTCGTGGCTCGGCACGGTTCTTTTTCACCCGTTTTGAGACTCCCGCGTCGACCCGAAAGCAATGGTTGGTAACTTTAGTGATATCAGCCATCTGCGAGCAGCAGCGTTGATTGTTCAGCATCGGAACCGATAGGGTGATACGTGCTGCCACCGTGCGGCACGACTCTCCTTGCATTCAACCACTGGAACTCGGACACCAACCATTTTGTGCAATTGACACCCCGATCACGCAGCGGTGGTCATCGCCATAAAACCGATGCTTCTGTTCTGTTTCTTTTGTGGGTCGTCGATTTTTCTTTCCACCTCCGAAAAATCCCCAAGCGTGTTTTCGGTGTATATATATACCCTGGTACCTGGTGTTGGTCAAGGCTTGAGTCGGTGTGTCGGCTTAACTTTTCTCCACCCTCGGAAGGCATATATCGCCTATGTTAGATCAATGAAAGTCCAGACAATGCGTGCCTCAATGAATAAACAACGGTTTCGACGCCCCCTCTTCCCCCCCCCCCCCCCCGCCCCGCCCCCCCCCCCCAACCCCCCCGCTGCTTTCGACTATTCAGGAGCGTGTAATGGGGTAAAGGCATAAGACTGAATCTTCTTTTTCATGTCCATCATCGTCGCCGGCGCCCGGCCGTCCGCGGCTGACGACGCCATAGCTGGGAATACTGACGGCAGCGAGCGCCTGGTGATGACTGACCAGGCGCATGTGGCGGCGGGTCTTTCGAGAGGTCTTACTCAGCCGCAGGTAAAGTCTGGTAAGTCTACGAGAGGCGTGGCGGCGGGGGGGGGGGGGGGGGGGGAGGGGGTGCAAGCATATGATGAGGGCAGCTTAGCATTTAGGCAAACACGTATTTCTGCCAGATGAGGAGGAACTACTCAACGAGACACTCGTTGTCGTTGCAATACCCGTTCTTAGCGCCGGGCACTGGCTGGC
Organism: Nereocystis luetkeana; assembly: GCA_031213475.1. Taxonomy (NCBI): domain Eukaryota; class Phaeophyceae; order Laminariales; family Laminariaceae; genus Nereocystis; species Nereocystis luetkeana. Next base: position 9,151,901 of record JARUPZ010000008.1, on the reverse strand, counting down.
CTGGGCATTAGCGAATATACTGTCGTCAGAGTCAATCAGTACACTGCATTGCAAGCAGTATACTGTCTCTCCTATCAGCTCTCTCCTCCCGAAACTCATTGAGTGGGTTTCCGTATTGCATTATGTGGTGGCGTGTTTCTTGCCCGCAAGTAAGATAAAAAAATACTGGTAAATATACCGGCCACTTCAACCCGTGTGTTACCACTGCCAGTAGATTACCGCTGCCAGTATATACTGTGCCAGTGCCCAGCCCTCCGAATGGTTGTTTCTCAAAGTCAATGCTAGGGCGAGAGGAAATTCGCGTCGACCATACAAAGGGATGCACGCTATGACATAGAGGTGCGTCCAATACCCTAAGCGTTCATCGGGCGAGCAATCAGCAGCGGGTGTGCTATGAAAAACATTCAAATTCGATTATCGGGTATCACAGCACTTTTTTCAGTCGAGAAGACCCCCATCAGTGCGAACAAATTCGGCCTAAAAAAGGTACAATGTACAAGGTACAAGGTACAAGGTACAAGGTATAAGGTACAGGGTACAGAGTACAAGGTACAAGGTACAGGGTACAAGGTGCAAGGTACAAGGTACAAGGTACAAGGTACAACAAGCTGTAGCACCCCGATCGTGAGCGTGCGTCCGGAGGGGAGAAAGGAGTTCCCGAGCGGCAGATGCTTAACTTCACGGCAAGTGTTTGGGGGGGTCGAAGTAGTTCTGGCCGACGAGGCTCCCCCCCCGTCAACTCAGAAACTACCGCAGAGTATTGTCGCTGGGGAAAACCGGTGCTTTTGCGCGTGTTATGATAAAGCGTGTCGTGATCCATCGGTTGCTGAGGTCCTCGCGCGTTTTTTCGCGGCTCTCGTTTTTCCTTCTCAGGGTCGTCGGTTTTATGTGTTCGGGGGGCTTTTGAGGGAGGAAGCAGTCCCGGAAAAAAAAGGGGTAAAGAAAGAAAGAAAAATATTGCTACTAATAATGGCCATATCTTTTGTAGTATTACGGGGGACCATAGTAAATGGGACCAAATATTGCGAGTAACAATATGTAAATATATAGGTTCGTGTGTGTAGCGTAGGTCCTATTGACTATGGTTCCCCGCAATAGAGCAGCGAAAACGCCACGATACTATATGTATGTGTCTCGATAGAGGATCATTCTGAGTTTCCCGAGGCTTCTCGGCCCCCTCAGGGTAAACTAATGCGGAGTTCAATGGGGACAGACTTGTGAATACGACTGACAGATGCTTGGAAATGTGTGGGGCGCGCACCTTCAGCAATTACAGATATATATCCCCATGATATATGGTACTGTACTGTACTGTACTGTACTGTACTGTACTGTACTGTACTGTACTGTACTGTACTGTACTGTACTGTACCTCGTTCGACTGCCGCGCGGTATGGATGCTGTGGCGGCTCAGACAGTTTGTTTGTTTTGTTTGTTTGCTGGTTTGTTTGTTGGTTTGATTTGTTTGTTTTGTTTGTTTTTTTGGTTTGTTTGTTATGTTTGTTTGTTTGTTTGTTTGTTTGTTTGTTTGTTTGTTTGTTTGTTTGTTCGTTTTGTTTGTTTGTTCGTTCGTTCGTTTGTTTTGATTGTTTGTTCTGTTTGCTGATTTGTTTGTTTTGTTTGTTCGTTTTTTTTGTTTGTTTGTTTGTTGGTTGGTTTGTTCGTTTGTTGGTTTGTTTGTTTATCAGTTTATTGTGTTTGCTTGTTTTAATGGTTTGCTTGTTTGTTCATTTGTTTGTGTGTTTGTTTGTTTGTCTGTTTATTTTGTTTATAATGTTTGCTTGTTTTGATTGTCTGCTTGCTTGTTTGTTTGTTTGTTTGGTTGGTTGTTCTGTTTAAGAAATGCCCCTCTTTTCTACTTGTTGTAAAATCAAGAAGAAACGCACACGCGCGCAGCCGCCGTCTTCCTTCCGTTCGTTGATGCCTGGTCGCACAAGCCAGCCCGCGTGCGCTGTTGTCGCTTCAGCCGAAACCGACCGCCTCGTGGCAACGGCAAAACTCCGTGTACACACACTGTCGTTCGTCAGAGAGCGCACCAACTGCTACCCCCTTCCTTCCTTTTTTTTTTTTATATCGACACGGAGGGTGCCGCTGCCCGGCCGCTCTCTCGTTCCGTTCATTTACTTCAAGGCGGCATGCCCTCTTGTTTTCTTTCTTTGGGACAACGATTTACTGCTGATCGACGGAGATCAGCACCCTTCGCACCGCTTTCGATGCGCGTGATGTCATGCGCCAGCAAATCTTCCTGTCGCTGGTTCTTCGCCGACACGGCGGGCGCTGCTGAGGGCGCGGAGCGCTCCCTCTTTCGGTTTCAGTCCGTTCAAGGCGACGTGTACTTTTGCTTTTTTGTTTTTTGCGACGACCCCTGATTTTTTTCGGAGAAAGGTTACATCTCATGTACGTTAGGTTTTAGTCTATTAATAGCATCAACCCCCTTCCACCCGAAAGTCTGCATGCGTCATAGGTTTGCGCAACTCCCATTCCTTTCGCAGCATTTCATATCAATGCGAAGGGCGCTGCTGAGCGGCAACCCCCCTCGTCCGGTTGTCTTCGGTTCGATAATAGATAATGGCTTTTTTGTTCGTATAATAGATATCACGACGAGCTCTGCTCCTCTTCTAGGATATTATATGTTGATGAGTTATCCCGTGTGTCTTGGCTTGTAGTGTGAGATCGACTCTCTCCTGTGCTTCGGGTGTAATTTGACTGGCCGTCTTATCTCTCCCTTCGCGGAGGCTTTTTCATGCGAGTGCTGTGTTTCGCGTACACCAAGATGGTTACCTCTGCCCTCGCCCGTTCCGCTGTGAACGTTTTCTTATTTTTTTGCTCTGTCAGATTTTAGCGGGCCGCCTTGGAGGCGGGAACGATGGAGCCCCCCTCTGGGCTCGGAGGCGTTTCCTCTATTAATGACAGGGACAGCGTGTGGAACTTTTTTAGCCAAGAAACTACTTCTGAACGGAACCGACAGGGATGTTCTCGACTGAAGAACTCTGTACCCCCTGTTTATACATTTACAGGGGGCCCTAGTAAATAGGATCTACGTTACACCCAAAAAACTATATATTTACCTATGCTTGCTAACAATATTTGGTCCTATTTACTTTGGTCCCCCTTAGACCTATGCCAATGGTACAGCGAAATTGCAATAAAAAGTTTGAATTTCAAAGATACCCGCCAAAAATTTTCAGAACACGCGTCCTATGGGCCACCTAAAAAAAAAAAAAGTTCCTAACTTTTGGAAAAGCCCGAAAAAAGCAAATCTGGGGCCGATGTTGGGCCAACATCGGCTTGAGAAAAACTCGGGCCGATCTTTGGTTCGAAGCGGCGAGATTCCGAGTCCTCGACAAACATCGATCAACAAAACCAACGATTGCGTCACGAATTCTGAAAGGAGTGCGCTCGTTAGGGGCTCCGACCCACCCTAGGGTCATCGTCTTCACACCATGGCCGGTGTCATGTGGCGGGAGCTGACCAGGCGTGTGTAAAAAAACATTTGTCCGCTGGTTTGCACAAAACAGAAGACAAAACTTCTCCATCCGTCTCGAATGGCAAAAAATAGTCTTTTTTTCAGGTTTGGGAGGATACCGTACGACGCCGCCGGCAAGCTCTCGCCCCCTAGACCATGGATCCGCCTGATATCTTCGAGGCCGTCATCTATACTCGTTGGGCTTGCCAGATACCGAGTGGGTTGGCCGTGGGCTGAGTCTACGTCGAGATCGAGGGTCGATCGTCGCACGAGCTGGTTTCGATAACCGTGTTGACAATTTGCGACCAGAAAAACACAAATTGCGCCGCCTGCAGCCGTTGGGAAAAAAAAAAAGAAAAAATCAAACATTTTTTCTCATTTTTCCCCACAGCGGCGGTACGAGAAAATTTTCGGCTGTTTTTTTAAAGCCATATATTTGAAAAAAAAAAAAAATCAACTTCGCGTTTCCATTGGCATAGTAGGTCTTAATACCATCGCTTACAAGCTTTGATTAATCAAATGCTTTCGCTACGCCCAGACCCAACCAGGTATATTGCAGACCATGGCGTCCCCCATCGGGTTAATTGAGCGTACCCTTTGCCCATGAAGGCATTTTTTTATATGGGCGACTTACTAACTAATAATGTCTCGGTATTAGTATAGAGTCCTTAGGGCGAGAACAGCCTCAGACAATCAATTTGCAGGCGCACGCCCCCCCCCCCCCCCCCACACCCCCCCCCTACCCCGTCTACGTAGCGCTTCAGCGGCACCTCGCTTCGGCCATGAGGGTCACGGTGACAGCTTGGGCAAAAAGGGACACTTTTTCCGTGTTGTCCGGTAGGGGGGTGTGCTATAGCACTTTTCGCCCAAACTATTTCTTGGCTGCTGGTAATTCTTAAACTTGGAACTCGTATCGAAGCATCCTTGCGCAAGCTCTATTTTTACCAATCCGCCGGAGGATTAACAAAAAACAAAAACAAAAAAACATTCTATTTTTGCGTGCGTGCGTGCGTGCGTGCGTGAGTTTGTTTTGTTTTTTTGACAATATTTTTCGACGTAGACCTCCTGTAGAGATAGGCCTAGGATGGGATTGTTCCTTTTTTTTTGTTCGTTTTTTTTTTTTCGACCCTTTCAAGACTGCACTCCCGTTCTGAGGACACAAGCTCCAGTCGAGTTTTACGTTCGTTTGTCCCGAAAACGGGACTGCTGCGGTCCTAACCAGGGTTGTTTGGGTGGCCTACTAGCGCTTATGGCTCACTATTACTCGTAAGAATAGTGTACGGCCCCTCTCGTGGCATGTTGTACCAATGGTTGCGCCAATGGTTGCATGTCCAGCGGCGCTCCCTTTTTTGGGAATGACTTGCCTTTCGGGCGTTTAGGAGGCTCGTGATAGTCGGCGTCGGGGGGGGAGGGGGGGGGGGAGAGAGGAGGGTGGTGAAGGGAGGAAAGCAGTTTGCGTCTCTTTTGTTGGCGGCTCCATTCATGCTGTCGCGCAAAAAATAGCCGGGGGGAAAAATTACCCAATGGCGCGACCCCGGAGCTGATGCCTACGTTTACCCCCCCCCCCCCCGGTAGGCATCGTTATTCGGTATATTATAGGGGTACATTGGTTTTCGGCTGAATTAGTTTTGTGTAGGTTCGGTTTCGGATCTCCTTGTAGGTGAGCGACTGCCGATTTTGGTATGATAATTTTGCGAGTACATTTTTGGTTTTTTTCGCAGGACCATTGTGGGGCGCGCATAAAGGAATGTTGGTCGGGTCCCGCCAAAGAAAATAATTGTTTCTTCTTCTTCTTCTTCTTCTTCTTCTTCTTCTTCTTCTTCTTCTTCTTCTTCTTCTTCTTCTTCTTCTTCTTCTTCTTCTTCTTCTTCTTCTTCTTCTTCTTCTTCTTCTTCTTCTTCTTCTTCCCGATTTTGTTCTGCTTGGAAGTCGCCTGGTTCGGGTGATATGGTTTGGTTGTGAACCCTGCTTCGTGTGAGAAGCCTTGGGAAGTGAAGGGTAACGGACTCAGCCCGCGGTAGCATGGGTTGCCAATTTTGTTTTTTCGCGTTTGCCTTCTGAGGCAACATCGATATTGTCGGACCGGTTGAGCTAGCTCCTCCTCGGGCGAGCAACTACCTACTACTGTAGCATATCGGTCACTTACTATATGCTTTACCCGTGTATCTGTAGGGCTAGGTCCCGCAGGAATGTTAGTCGGGTTCCGCGAACAACAAACTTCTTCCAAGTCCATGTTTCGGGTGACACTCTGATCGAGCTCCTCCTTACATACAACGAGGAGATCAGGGACTAATTAGGCAACACCCCTATAAGGCATCGGTCGGCTCCACATCCAATGTGGAATTTAGTGTTTTTTTTTTGTTTTCGTTTCGCGCCAAGTCTGGACGGTTGGCGCACATGCGATTTGATTTTTCAGCTTCTTCTTAGGAAAAACGATCATGATGGCATCATCGCGCAGTCGGGATTTTGTTTCGCGCGTTTGGATGGAGCGGTAGCGCCGACGGCGACTGACGGCGACTGGCGCATGCTTTGACCACACGAGATGTCCGCGCTTTGTGCTTGGGGGGGAATCCGCGTGATCTTCAAGCGGCGAGAGCGAGCAGACCCTTGGGCCGCTTGATAGCCGCGCTGTATGTACCCACCCCCCGGGGAGTTGATATTGGTGCTCCAAGTCCTTCCTTCGCGTGCAATTGCTACGGCAGTACCGCCATGCGGTTTGGTTCCTTCACAGCGTTGTGGCCGGTGGTTAGACGCCTGCCTGTCAGGGCGTGCCAGGATAGGGGAAGCGGTTTTTTGTCCTTTTCTGTTCGTCACTGGGACTGACCGGCCTGCTAGGAGTGCAGTCCCGTTTTGGGGGAAAACTACTCATAATTACAGTGGATTGCCACCCCAAACGGGACGGTAGCTCTAAAGAGAGTTACCTCAGAACGGTCGGCGAGCTTCTTTTGTTGTTGTTGTTGTTGTTGCTGTTGTATTCTGTCTCTCTACCGTGGGTCCTTTGATGTAAGTATTGGATTGGATGAGGCCTCCTGCGCCGGGCTGAGTAGACGAGTTAGTGTATCACGTACTCTGCGCGGGGTTAGTACCTGCTAATGATCTGGGTATACAAGCATGAGAACATACTAATCCGATGGATGGTCCGAAGGAAGGTTACGACCAACTCTGCTCCCGAGGTTGCGGGAGCGAAAAGAAGAACTGACCCCGTTTCGATACAAATTCCGAGGCATTTTCGATATCATCGATGGTTCCATTATTTGCGCCAAAATTTGAGCCCATCGATTGGATCGCCATTAAATTTTACGATATATATCTCGTTGGTCATCAGCCATCTTTGGATATTCATTTTGTTTCGCAGATATCATCTTTTTGACCCACTATTATTACGGGGGACCATAGTTAATAGGACCAAATATTGTTAGTAGAAATTGTTAAATATATAGGTTTTTATGTATACCACAGGTCCTATTAACTATGGTCCCCCGTAATATTAGTATTCAGTGCCTTGCTGATGGTGGAGAGGAAAGCCCAGAAAAAAACGAAAAATAGTGGTGCACCTCTCGACCTTTGGCACGTGTCTTATCAGTCATTGATAGCGCACGCGTTTCTTCTGTTTTGTTTTCAAAAAAATACGTTCCTGCCTCCTTGTTTGGCGGAGCGGGGCGCCCCCCCGCTTCGCCGGGGGCATACACGGCCCGCCCGCCCATGGCCGCGCGCGCTCGAGGCTGTGCGCGACCTCACGGCCAGCCACCCCGAATGTCTGGGGAACGGGCAGATGATGACGGTAGCAACACATTCCGGTCGCGATTAATGTACCCAATAATGCCGCCACGGCGTCTCCGGTGATCTATAGGGGTTATCATAATCTTCGTGTGCAACCTACTTATCGGAGAGCGTTTTTTCCCCATATTTTGTGTAACGTTTGGAAATATTTGGAGACAGGTATCAATTAATATTATTTCCTTTGCCATCCGACAATGTGCGGCATGATCTTCAACATTGATCACTCATAACTTTCCCGAAAGAAGAAAACCTCGGAAACAAAAAGAAACCCATGCACCGAGTCTACCTCCCTTCCGTGCCAACTTTCGGTTTGTCTACTCCACTTGCTGCCCTTGCTCCTTCCTTCTGATTCCATACACGGAAAACGTTCTGTCACTATTCGTGAAATTCTCCAGAAGCAAGAAAATCAAGCCCGTTAAATTTCACATACTTGGAAAAAAAACGCCGGGGGTTATGGAAGATTGAAAAAATGCGCGAAAAAAATGTCGAAATTATGAGGAAATAGCTCTCCGATAAGAATGACTCTAAGTAAGGCCGATGTCGTGGGTTCGCACCCTCCTCCCGATAGGGACTTTTTGGTGTGTGTGTGTGTGTGTTTTTTTTTTAAATGACACTGCAGCAAACGCGTGTGAACATCCCTCTCCATCTTCTGGGGACCTCGACATGTTTTACGACACCAAAACAAAAAAAGGAATTAAAGAAAAAATGAAAAAATATGGCGTTCTCAAACCTTTCACGAGCACAGCCTTCAGCAGCACAGAACTACGGGGGGGCTGTGATGAGGGTCGTAGGTTGCCGCATGACCCGGTTTGCATTGCAACTGATGGGAGAGACCAATTTTGTTTACCACGCACCCCCCCCCCTCCCCACCACGCAGTGTGCTGTTGTTGTTCCCGCGATCGTCACAGTTTGTCGGCGACTACCCCCCCCCCCCCCCTTCCCCCCTGTTTTATATAGTTTGGGTTGTTGTCGGTTGGCAACGACACTGTAAAACATGCCGCTCACGACGTGAGCTAGACAACTAGGGTACCGTTTTTTTTTTGTTTTTTTTTTGGCGGTGGCCCCAAAGCTGGTTTGTCGAGTTAGATCATTTGTGCGAGGTAGAGAACCTTTACTCCGCACAAGGGAATTGATCGTATCACGTACCTGGTAGTGTTTATGGTGAGGCACTCAAGAGGCAGTTACATAGTACTCCCATTGCTGTCTCTGGAAATGCCTACACCGGAAATTAAAATCAACTCATTCAAAATGTCATCCATACGCAAGTCCGCCTCACAAGCGGTTCTTCGTAGGATGCAGCTCACCCTTCATGCGACTCGCCGGACACCTTCATTGCGGTTCGCACTTGGTGCAAGCAATGTCTGCCTGGTCGGTAAAAACCCGACATGCTCCACCGCCCCGGCATTGTAGGGACGCGATGGTCTATGGTCATACGACTACGCCCATGCACGAGATCGAGTACATCTCTCCTCCTATCGAGTACACCCACCCCTCCCCCTAAATTATCACCCTGAAGCTAGCCAAAAGAGGGTTAACAAAGCTTGTGTACGCAGGGAAGAAAGTGCTCAACCTTTCGCGTGAAAAATGTAGTGGGGAGGGGGCGGGGGGGGGGGGGGGGCGGGGAGGGGGCGCCGCCCGCGACGGTGTCCAGGCTCTCGAATAAAATATTTTATTTCCGAGACCTTTTTGATCTGGCTCTATTATAGCGTACCTGGTATAAGATTATTTTCGTAGTTGCCGCGGGCAAGCTGCGTTTTCTAAACCCCATTTTCTTTTTTTGTCGTGCCGATCGGAGCCTATCAACAGCGCTCTTAACCCTTCTAGGACCGCAGCCCCGTTTTGGGGGACAAACTAACCTAGAGTTTGAGCTGTGTTGTCCCCGAAATGGGACTGCGGTCCTCAAAGGGTTAATAGCGTAGTCATTGTTAACTGCGGGCGCCCAGTAGTGCTGTACGTGACCGCGGAGCCGACTCACCGAGGAGGCTGGAGAGCTGGAGAAGTACGCAGGGGGAAAATACGAGGGGCGGGACGGGGAAACATAAAATTGAAAGCAAAAATGCCCCCCCGCCCAAACTCACACGGCTGTGTGTTGGCCGCCTGCGAGCAAGAGACTGCGACAAGAGATTTTTCGGCTGTCAGCTCGCCACTGCGAAGTCGACCGGCGACCCTCGTACTCGCCTGTACTCTCCGTGCCCCGTTCGCGCCGCCGCTTTTCGTAAAAATCGAGGTCGTTGCCTGCACTGCCGCGACCCATCGGCAGGGGGGGGGCACACCTACCAGTACCTATTTTTCTTACAGTAGTGTTCCTCCTATTTTGATTATAGTGTAGAGGAGCTCGGTATTGTCATCACGCCCAACAAACAGTTGACGGAAACATGAACACTTTTAGGGCCGCCGCAGTCCCGCTTTGGGGACTAATTACTTAGAATATGGCCGGTTTGTCCCCAACAACGGGACTGTGGTCTTAAAAGGGCTAGGTCGAGCTGGAGCAATCCCGTTGCCTACACGCGGTAGAAGGTACGCAACGAATATTATAAGAGACGTTTGTTTGTGCGTATACGTGGGGCTCCTTTTTGGTTCTCGCGTGTGTGTTTCGTTCTTTTTCGGAGTGCTTGTGAGTGAATTAACGTCGAAGCTCATGCTACGTACAACAACAGCACGATAATAGAGGGGCATCTACTACTGCGATATTTGAAGATGTTTCTATTCACGTCGGAATGGAACGTGTACCATACATCATTGTCGAAGTCGGGGGGGAAAGCACTAAACAATAACGATAACAATATGCAACGTATCTACATGATGGTGCTCCCGACGCTGTAGTGCAGGCCTTCAGTAAACAGGGACCCCATTCTGAAAGAAAAGTTTGACCCATAATGGCGGGGGAGGGGGGGGGGGGGGGGGGCGTGAACCCCGGGGCCTCGTCAGCTCGGCGAAAACGGCGATGGACGAACACCGTTCGCTGGCACAGGAGCGCTTGATTCGCAAGGGACACCAAAACACGCACGAGACTTCGTCCACCCCTCGCAGCAATACGCGCGCTCCGACCTCATGTGCGCGGGGGTGGGGGGGGGGAGGGGGGGGCGGGAGGGAGTGTATTCGACATCATGCATGGGCGTAGTCGTATGACCGTAGACCCTCACATCCCCGCAATGCCGGGACGGAGCATGTCGGGATTTCATAGACCAGGCAGACAATGCTTGCACCAAGCGCGAAGAGAAACGCGAGGTTTCCGGCGAATCACATGAAGGGTGAGCGACATCCTATTCAGAACCGCTTGTGAGGCGGACTTGGACATGGATGACAGCTTGAGTGGATTAGTGTAGTATGCGGTGTGGCCACTTCCAGAAGAAAGCAAGGGGAGTACTGTGTAGCTACCACCTTTTGCGTGCCTCACCATAAACACCACGCGTTACGATCATTCCCCTTGTGCGGAGTAAATAAAGGCTCTCCACCCCGAGCAAATGGCCTATGACTCGACGACCAGCCGTGACCGACCGACGAAACAATAAACGAACAAACAAACAAACAAACAAACAAACACACACACGAACACACATACGAACAAACAATCAAACAAACAAACAAAACAAGCGATTCAAACAGCACGCTGGTTGTTTCCAGTAGCTCAAGCAGTAGCTCAAATAGTGAGCGGCATGTTTTACTATGCCGTTGCCAACCGACGCCAACCCAACCAACATATGATAGATTGATAGCGGAGGGGGGCTCCAACACCGTGGTTCCCCCACGACCCCCCCCATTTACGGACGACGACAATAACAGCGCCTGCGCCTGCCAAGCCCTCCCTCAGGGTTCCGCCGCGACCCTTCTTCCACGGGAAGAATGAACCCACACTAATCCCAAGTACTTCGAACCGAAAAAAATGCGGGCACAGTTCTGAATCGGGGTTGACCGCTCCCGCCCCCGTCGGCATGGCGGCGGCGTAGCTACTCCTTCCCTCGCCTGCTTTCTTCTGCTGTGCAATAGCACCCTTTCTACAGCAGCTCTCATCGTACGTATCATGCGTATTCCACAGTACGTGCGGTAGACGTACATCCCCCTCGTTTTGTAACTGCCGGTATGGCGACAAGTCCCAACGAGCCGCTAGCCTTGGGACCTTCCGCATTTGTGAACCACCGACGATCCGGCAGCAGTGGCGCGGCACCCCCTCGCGCGTCCGCGGCCGCCGCCGCCGCCGCCGCCGCAGCCGCCTCCAGCATTCATTGCCGGGAGGACCTTAGCATTGCTAGAGGTATTTACACCCTAACGGATGAGCCAACAACCAGCGCTGACTGTGTTAGTGGTTAGAGGTTACACCTCTAGAGAAAAAGCAACGTCCGGGGTCCACTGGCTTTTGAGCCGGGACGTCGGATTTGCTCGAGGGTCGCAGTCCCCTTAGTCTACACATGCCCGCAATAGGAGGGGTTATTCCGCTAGTTCGTTTGCCTGGAAGTGTGTGCCATGACATCCAGATGGACAATAATTCCGTTCTTCCCATGAGCTTCAGGAAAAAAAAAAAACGCAAGAAGGACTCCGGAGAGGTTTGCACCCCGGGTTGTGGATTTCGTGTTTTTCCCAGAGATACACCCCAACAAACCGAGCTGACAGTCTCTCTAGTGGACATAGGATTTGCCAGACACATGCATCGTATTCTCGGCTCGTTTTGGCAGCACACCGCGTCGACCTGCTGCTGCCTCGACACAGCAAGCCTGTGCTCGCTCCTCTGCCCCCAGCTGTACGGGGTAAGGTTTAGCAACCTCTCTCCCTCCGTCTTGTCCTGATAGAGCTGCACGCAACCGGCTGCGAGTTCGAGCGATCCAACACGCAGCATAGACTAGTTGAGACCGGTACTCAACTCGGCAAGCTGCGCCTGTGCATGGTTTACGATGTACTTATAACCCTCAAGGATCTAATGCCCACTTTTATAAGTTTCATGGTAATGAGGCGTTCGCGCGTGTTCTATCATCGACCCCCCCCCCCCCCCCCCATTCTCTGCATCATCAAGGGTCTCTCTCTCGTAGACTACGAACTGATACGTGTTTTTAACAGCAATGGTAATCTCGGATGAGCTCATTTGGAGCCGCGGTCCCGTTTTGGGGACAAACTACTTGAACTTTGAGTGGTTTGTCCCCAAAGCGGGGCTGCGGTTCTACAAGGCTACTGTACAGTATGGCCTAGCCAACAACAAGAAACACCTACCATATTACGGGGGATCATGGTAAATAGGACCAAATATTGTTGTTAGAAAAAGCGAAATATGTAGTTTTTTTATCAGTAGACCATAGGTCCTGTTTAATATGGCCCCCCGTACTGTTACTACAATTTCATTCATGCCCACCCGATGATGATCTATACTGTTTTTTTTTTTTTTTTTCCATCACTTCTACTTTCCAGCCTAGCTCGGTCTTCTGGATAAGCTGTGGTCACAGGTGTCGTCCCTTCTCCCCCCCGGTACGTACGTGCCTTTAGTTTTTGTCGCGCATAGGGTTCAGCATTCATTCCCACTGCTGCTCGTCGATTTTCATCGAATGTGGCTGACTCACGCTCTCGCGCTTTCCGCTAATAATCAATTTCTTGATGCAAGAAAAAGGCCATACGAGCATGCACTCGGTGAGACTTGAACCCACGAAATTGATCTTGATAGGCACGCGGACCACCTACCGAGCCACCGGGGACGCCGGCCTATAGATATATATGTCAAGGCGGCGCCGGATAGGTAGGTCTCGATTCTCTCAATTAATTCATGATCGACGACGTACTTTTATTGTGCTATTATTCTTAAGGAGCCTGGTCTGTCAAACAAAAAAAGGCAGATATTCTCCCGATTGATTGTGTGTTCTCTTTTTATTTTTTCATCCTACCGCGGATTGGTATCAAAAACAAATTGACACCCTTGACACGTGACAATAATAGCCCATTTAATTGTCTACTAACAATAATAGCTTCCTGTTTCAAATTGACTGTCTATTGCGGTCCCTAATTCCAGCTATTTGAAACGCATCGAGCTCTGTCATCTTGGAAAATTTCTATTATTATTATATATTTCTCTTGCCATCCGACAATGTAGCAGCATGATCTTCAACATGGATCACTCATAACTTTCCCGAAAGAAGAAAAACTCGGAAACAACCCCTACCTGGCCCTATTGTCTGGACAACTCCGTTTTATGGGCAGTCTCGGCAGTCAATGGTCTGGACAATTCCAATCAATGGACCTTCTCCTAAATAAACTGTCCAGTTAATTTGAATTATTAGACTGTCTCCTAAATCAATTGTCTCGGCTATCCAAATTAACAGACCGTCCCCTACACCAATTGCCCCGATAATTCCAATTAATAAACGGACCCCCGAATTAATTGTCCGGACAATTTCAGTTAATAGACTCCCGCCAAATTAATTGTCCCGACATTCCCAATTAATAGACAGTCTCCCAGATCAACTGATCCGACAATTCCAATCCATACCTGGTACACAGTTTCCAAAATCAACTGCCCGGACAAATTCAATCATGAAACCGCCCTTTAAATCAGTCGTCCGGGCAACTCCAATTAATTAATAGACAGTCTACAAAATCAATCATCCGGACATTCGCAACCAAAATACAAAATCTCCTAAAACACTTCTTCACACAATGTCATTGGTGGGCAGTCTCCTAAATCGATTGCCCGTGCATTTCAACACATCAGTGCATACGGATTATTACGGGGGGCCATAGTTAACAGGACCAGATATTGTTAGTAAAAATGGTTAAACATATACCTGGTAGGTTTTTACGTGTACCATAGGTCCTGTTAACTATGGTCCCCCGTAATAGTTTGTTTCGTGAAACGTTTTTTTAGTGATTTACGTCTGAACACACGGGTTGGGCGGTATCAACACGTCCTAGGTACGGACATAATATACAAACCTAAGTCGAGGCGTCCCGTCCCTTTTTGCTCATGCCTTGAGCAATTGACCTATCAATAAACTAATGCCCCTACATCAGAGTCACGAAGCTGTCTACGAATGGGATGTCCGGGCAAGTGATGTCAAAAAGTGCTAATAATAGCAATTGAAATAGTCCAGACAACTAACTTGGATGTTGACTATTAAATTTAGTAGGATTTGTTCGGGCAACTCACTCGGGACACTTAGTTGGAATGCTTGGAACAAGTAATATTTGGTACTGTCAGACCATTGGAATTGTCCGGACACATACGTTTGAACCCTCTCTATCAATTGGAATTGTCCTGACAATTGATTTCAGAGACTGCCCGTTTGTTGGCATTGTCTGAACATTTGATGTTTGGTGCTGTTGAACAAATGAAAAGTGTCCTGACAAAATATCGCGGAGAGTGCCTATTGATTGAAATGGTGCCGTCAAATCATTTCACAGGCTGTCTATGAAAAGGAATTGCTTGAACAATTGATTTCGGGCGATTGACACGGGTCGGACTTGTCGGGGCAACTGCTTTGGAAGACCGTCCATTCTTTGGAATTGTCCGGACAATTGGTTTCGGAAGCGATCTACTATGATCTAGAATTGTCGTGAGTATCGACTTTCAGAGGGCTTTGTTATTTGAAAGCTGGCAGCTACTTGTAGAACTGCAGTCGATCTGGTCAGCACGCAACAATGCCATACTAGTATTGCCTCTTCAACAGGATCGAGAACTTCTCTGTACACCCAATCATTTGCAAGGCCCAAGATATTGCTCCAAATTACGAGTAGTATCAATTCCTTGGGGAGTGTCTATCATACTACAATTATTAGGTACTACGACCATGACATTAATCGAGCAGTTGATTTCTCGGGCGGCATCTGAAATGGATTGTGCGGACAACTCCGACTACTTTCCTATCGCCGAAGTCCGTTTGGATAATCTCATTCAGTCCACAGCACCCGACATCAACTGCCTCCACCGGGGAGGTCGATGCACGCACCGCCGAAGTCGGCAACGCCACGACCACTACCAACCACATCATAGGCGACCAGGTCACCCCCGATGCGACGCCACCTGTGACACTGCGCCGGCAGTCGTGTTACCGACGCCCCCCCCCCCCCCTTCGATAGGGACGCCAGTCTTGACACCGGAGGCGGTACCGGCGATCAAAATGTCACCGCAGTCAACAACCTGAGGGGTGCAAGCTGCCGCTTCCCAGGGCGCCACCGATGACGCCCGGAGGGGTGCCGCAGGGGAGAAGCTCGGGACCAGCGTCGACTCCAGAGTCACCGCCGCCACCGCCTCCACGGACAGCGTCACCGACGATCGCAGGACACGGGAGGGCAGCCCCGAGTGAACCCCCCAGAAGATTTCTGAGTGTGCTGCGAGACCTTGGCGGCTCCGATGGTTCATCTCAGCACTTGCCCCGACCGACTCAATCTGTCTTGCTACGCCGCCGTCCGCGCCAGAGCGGCGACCGACCTGCGTTGCCCGGCATGCAGAACCGCCGCTACAGTCGGACGAGCTGACAGAAGAGCACTCCAACAGCACAGCGCGGAGGTTGTGGCAGAGGAAATGGCGGTCGCACGACGAGAGATGCCGGCTGGGGGAAGAGGGGGGGGCATCCGCCAGGGCCACAAGGGACGGGAGGGGAGGGGAGGGGAGGGAGAGTGAGATAGGCAGCATTTGCCGCGCGGTCTGGTGGAAGAGATGGCCTTCGTACAAATGTCCTGCTCTTGCGCGATGCACCGCCTTTGCCCTCCTTGTCTTTGTTGAAGACGCAATCCCCCGAGCCAAATGGTGCGCACAGGTCACGTATACCAGACCACCTGCGCGAAATCCGGCTCTTCATGAGAGGTGCACCAAGAGATGGATCAGCATCCCCTTCTCCGACAGATCCAGGGTCTCGGCGGACCCCCGGACACGACAGAGAGAGAGGGAGAGCCGTAGACGCCAGAGTCGCCACAACGAAGCTCCGCCTCAACAGGAGGTTCACCACCCCATTTGGAACGATGCATTTGTCGCGGAGCGCAGCCGAGAGAGCGGAGGAGGACATCTGGGGAGGCCGGCGTGGCACGAACCCTGAACAAGCACAAGCGGGAGCGCCATGCGGGGCCTGTGGGCACCAAGTTGCAGACCGTGACAGGCTCGTCTTCGAAAGTTAGCTCGCCCGACACGGAGTGTGCTGTGGAAAACGTACAGGGGGGATCCGACAAGGGAGATGATCGGTTCGGGGTAGTCACCCGAGAAGGAAAAGGACCGCCCCGTCGGAGAGCGCTCCGCCTCGCAGACAGACATGCTGCCAAGGCTACACCAACGTTTTGATGGCGCGGGAGAGTGGGGTATACGACGAAGGAGGAGAGAACCAACAGACAGGAAGGAGGGAGAGGGAAGAGAGAGAGACAGCGTGCACGTACCGCGGACTGGCCTCTGGCAGGGTTAACAGCGAGGCCGGGGGACATTCACATGCGGGGATCCGTCCTGTGCCCCCACGGAGGGCTTGCTCACTCCAGTGGCATGCTGGAAAGCTTAGAGGATCGCCCCGCGACAAGGCATATAGACGCGAGGTCCTGCGTTGCGTGCAGCAGCGAGTGGGCGGGGGGAAGACGACCTCCCCACTCGGCAGAGCTTGCTGGGAATAGCGGCCTGCCCACAAACGGGCCAAGGGAAAGATGGGCGACGTTAAGGAACACCATACAACTTGCCGACCTCTTTCATCGAGGCGTCCCAGGGCCGGGCCCGGTTTGTTATCTGACAGCCGGCGTTTACAGCTGTTTCGAAGTTATGGTACGTGCCCATGGGAGGAGCCCAATCTCTTCGTTCCTCTTGTGCCCGCTGTTCAGTGATGCTCTCGGCCTGCCCGAAGTGGCCTACCTCGATTTCCCCCGCTCGAGGTAATGGAAAGTGGCTGTCGGCCGCTACCGTGCGCTGTTCGTCGCGTTCGGGGTCCGGCCACAGGACATCCGGCCCCGTTTATCAAACCGACGGCTCTACTTTCGGCCCAAGTCCAAGGATACTTGACGGGCCTCGACGCCGAGTGGGAGGAGTGCCTCACAAGGTGGACCCTCGGGGTTCAAGACGCGCTGAAGAAAGGTATCGCGCCCCCTCCCTTTCCGGCGCAAGCGGCGCCCTCGCCGAGAGGAACGGGGTCGGCGATGGAGAGCGACCCGGGGGCGGAGAGGGCCGCTGGAGCAAGATCACGAAGCTTCGGGCTCCTCAGAGAACCATCATAACGAGGGAAGTAGGGATACCACGTCAGAAGAACAGCCCGGAATGCCCCGAACAAGACCACAGATCGCGTCGACAACACCTGAGGTGACAATGCCTAGGAACGGGGGGGGGGGGGGTTGCGATCGCAAGGGATAGAAGAGACAGATCGAGAGGATCTGGGAGGAGGCCACGAGCAGGCAGTGCCGGGAGAAGGACGGATACTGGTACGGGGCAAAACCCCAGTCAGGGGGGTAGTGCGCCACCCTCGTCAGCAGGCCCGGGGGGGAGAGAGGGACGGAAGGGGCGAGTAGGTGAGGGGAGCCGGGGGAGAGGGGGGAACGGGTGGAACGAAGGGAGGAAGGAGCGGAGAGGGTGGGGGAAGCGGAGGGAGCGGAGGGAGCGGGGGAAGCGACGAGAGCGGGGGGAAGGGGGGAAGAAGATAGTGCTGCACTCTCGTAGCAGGCCTGAAAGGGGGCGGGGGGGGGGGGAGAAGTGGAGGACGGAAGGGACGAGGGGAACGGGGGGGGGGGGGGAGAGCCGGGGGAACGACGGGGATAACGGGGGAGCCAGGGAGATTTGGAGGGGCGGGGGGGGCGGAGGGGGTGGTCGGAGCGGGGGAAGCGGCGAGAAGAGACAGAGTGGAACCTTCGCTAGTAGGTCGGAGGAGGGGCAGGGGGAAGGGGGGGAGGGGGGGGAGGAGAAGCGGGGGGAACGAGGGGAGCGGGAGGAGCCGGAGGAGCGGGTGTAATGAAGAGAACAGGGGGAGCGGGGGGATTGGGGAGAGAGCAAGGTGGATAGGGGGACCGGGGGGGATAGAGGGGGCGGCAGGGGTGGGAACGGGTACAAGGAGCGAAGCTAGCGAGGAGGGGGGGGGGGGTACTCGATAGGAGAGATGTACTCGATCTCATGCATGGCCGGAGTCGTATGACCATAGACCCTCGCATCTCTACAAGCCGGGGCGGACCATGTCGGTTTTTTTCACCGACCAGGCAGACATTGTTCGCACCAAGCGCAAGCGCCGTGAGGTGTCCGGCGAGTCGCATGAGGGGTGGGCTGCATCCTACTAAGAACCGCTGGTGAGGCGGACTTGCATATGGATGACCGCTTCAATGAGGTAATTTGGTTTCCTGTGTAGCCACTTCCAAAGACAGCAATGGGAGTACTATGTAACTGCCCCTTGGGTGTCTTACCATGAACACTACGTGATACGATCAATTCCCTTGTGCGGAGTAAAGTTTCTTTATCTTGCACAAATGATCTAACTCGACAAACCAGCGGTGGGCCACCGCAAAAAAACAAAGGGTACCCTGGTAGTCTAGCGCACGTCGTGAGTGGCATTATTTACAGTGTCGTTACCGACCGACGCCAACCCAACCTATCGATACCAGATATATAATAGGGGTATAGGGACGGTAGAAGAGAAGCGGAAGGCGGAGGGACGCGAACTAGTGGTGGAGAAGGAAGAGAAGGGAGAGGAGCGAGTCAGAGAAGTGGAGGGAGAGGGGCAGCAACGAACGACAGGGGGCCCCGCACACCAAACGGCGAGGCTCAGGCGAGAGGATCTCCCAGGGCGCAGGGGAGGAGAGCACGGAACGGGGAGCGCCTACGCAGCCGGGGGCTTGGTACGGATGGGATCATAACAGCCTGGGCACAGGGCCACCACTCGATGCAGTTTCCTTAGATGACCTGGGGCAACGCTTCGCAACCTGGCAAAAAAAGTGCAGCCGCAGCTGGTGGGAGGACACGCGCGCGCGTTCACGTTATTGGCATCCTCAACAACGCTATGGGGGAGCACCGGCCGAATCGGGACTCGGCGACGCCGAACTCACTCCCGCGGGCGACAAAGTTATGGTACCTCATGCCAGCCCTGCTCCACTCACCGGACGGCCGGATCAAGAGGCGGCACAGGTTTCGCGCTCGTGGAGAGAGGGGGCATAGTGCTTCTGCCCCCATGGCTGATAGCGTATACCAGGAGAGGGTACTTGAGACAACGGGAGGCCGCCCAGGAAGCGTCGGAGGCAGGCGAAGCTTGAACGAGCGTCGTCGGCGTGTCGCCACGCTGGAGGGGTCAAAGTGGCAGCACGCAACACCTTCTGGCAGAACCACGATCAGTGGGGGACGAGGAGACGTGGAACACATTGGTGGCCAAGTTCCCCCCCCCACGACCACGCCGCCGTGTCCGCGGCGGCGACAGCTGCTGCGGTGTTGGCGACCGCCACCGAGGTGGAAGACGAAAATGCCCGCCCGTGGCGCCCTGACGATGAGTACGCCCCCGAGGTGCTCTTCGACGTTATCAGCTCCCGAAGCGCCCTCTCAGGCCCCGGAAACTACGGTCAACGACTTTCTCACCTACAATTCATGATTCACACCGACATCGGCAGAGAGGCGATCGGAAGTGGTATAACAGATTTCTGGCGGAGAGTCGTCGACGAGCCGGACGCGTTCCCGCCAGAGCTTTGGCAGCTCTTCTTACAGTCGAGCCTCACTGCGTTGGGGGGAGAGTACCGGCCGGTTTGCGTGGGCATGACATGGAGGAGGCTCATCACCGCAGGGGCTATGCGACAGTGGCGGCCGCGGTTGGGGGAAGTGAACCGGGAGGTGAAACAGTTTGGGGTTGCCGTACCCGGCGGAGTGGAGCAGGTGGGATTGAAGGCCAAGAATGCTACACGAGACGGGCAGCTGGCTCATTCTCACGGACTGCTCCAACGCCTCAACGCCGTAAAAAGGACGGCGGTGCTAGAAGAGGTGGCGAACTGCGTGCCAGCGCTCACGCCGTTGGTGGCCAAGTGTTACGACACAAGAGCAGCCGACGCGTTTTCCCGGATGGATTCATGGGAGACAAGGACGACCGCTTGCTCCAGCGGTGTCCAGCGGGGGGACTCCATTGGACCAGCAGTGCTCTGCGTGGCGTTGCGACCGGGGTCGAAGCGATCCCGACAGGATTTCGAGGTAAAAGGAGTGGAAGCGTTCGCGTAGATGGACGATGGCTCTCTCGGCCTTGCGGGGATCACGGCCAATACGGTTAGAGCCTTCGCCTTCTTCCTGCGAGAGCTAGATGACATCGGTATTGTGGTCAGCGCCGCCAAAACAGTGGCACTACCACCAAAAGGGGACTCCCCGACGGCGGAGGAGATTTCGCTCCTTGAAAGCGTTGAGGTCCGTACGAGAAAATGCTCGAGCTACCGGGAGCGGCGGAGGCACAACCGTTTTTTCCAGGCGGGGGTGCCCGGGTACTCGACTGACTCTCAAACTTCATACCAGCAGGCCAAAACATACATTTCTACGGGGGCGGGAGGGTTAGGGCTGCCGTCGACAGAAGCGAGGAGAATGTCGGCCTCCATTTGGAGCAGGGTGGGGATCTCGCCGGGGGTTCTAGCAAACCTCACTGGCCCGTTAGGAGATAAAATGACGAGGGGGCTCCCGGAAGCGCGCATTATTGCTCATCTGAGACGAAGCTTGCGGGGGATTCGAGACATATGGGGGGGGACGGGCATCGTCCCCGAATCTTGGCTGGCATGGGGCCCAGGCGCAGAGGGGGACCTGGCCCCGAGACCCCTAAAGGCCGACATGCTGGCAGCGTAAACGACGCCGTGACCACTAATTTGCGCAAAGCCCAACAGCAGTTTCGGGAAAGCTGGTGAATCAAGGTCGGCACGCTGCCCCTACTGCTTCGTTGGAGGAGCTACCAGAGACGGCGCGCCCCCCCGTACCTGGCGACCCGCTGGGTGGGACCGAGACCAAGGCCCTCGCCAAGGCTCGCTATAGGAGTCTACAGGTGGCTAGAGCCACGTCATACCTTCGGGCGAGGCCAACGGGCTCACTACATGTCACACCCCCAGCAAAGTTCGTGGGCATGGGAAGGCGCTTAATGGAGATAGAGGAGCATGTGGCAGAAAGGTGCCCCTGCTGCGAGGCAGTTAAAGGTGAACACCCGCCACGCACGCATCTGCTCCAGAGCAGGGGCGCAAGTCAACCAGCACCAACCTCTGGTCCACGCGATGCCTAATGTGTTGAAGCGGCTGGGAATCCAACACCAAGTGGAGAGCGGCGAATCGTTCACCGCAGGATGAAATCTGCGGATGGACATTGTCGTCGGGAGAGGAGGTCTCCGAGTCGCTCCTACCAGGGAGTTTAGGGAGGAATCCATCCTGCGGGACGTCACCCATGCTGACCTTCAAGCGCACATACACCTGCGAGGAGGCAGTGCTGATCACGATGGATCCGCTGCCTCTACCTCCGAGGCGCGCAAGCGCCAACACTACACTCGTCCGGGGCATGTGTCATTTGACGAACAGAGTCACAAACATGCCACTTTAGCAGTGGAAAGTTTTGGGCGTCTCGGGGCAGAGGGCAGTGAGTCCATCGACCAGCTGGCAGCTAGTGTCGTGGGGGGGGGGGGGGGGGGGGATGGTGGGTCGATGAAAAGGAAAGGGTTGCTGAATGAACGCCTACTCCAAATCGTCTCGGTGACTCCACAGGTCGCCATTTCGAGGAGGATGTCGCGCTTCAAATTCCAGCTTAGGGACCGCCAGGAAGCTCGAAGGAGCAGGGGGGGGGGGGGGGGTGACAGACCCACACCGATGGCATGGAGATGGAGCTTGGAGGCGGTTTCGGACAAAACAAATATAATGTAAAGAGCACATCTCGAGACAAAGGAGGAAGCAAGGATCACAATGGAATATTGTAGATAAAACATAGCGGGAAGTAGACGTAGAAGGTAGCTAGAACTGAGCATAGGTTTCCTTCTTTGTGTTCGTCGTTTTCCTTTTTCAGGAATATTTTGAGTGAGCAACTTTGAAGCTCATGCCGCACATTGTCGGATGGCAACCATGATTATAATTAATTGTTTGGACAACTCTATTTATTTGCTACTCAGCAGCCGAAATCAATTGTTCAGACAAATCCGATTATAATATTATTATAAATAGACAGTTCCCGAAATTAATTGTCTAGAAAATTTCAATCAGTGGACGTCAAGATCTGCTGCAACATTTACAGGGAGTATATTGAACAATTTTCATGGTGTCGGTGTGCCCGCCTGTGTTGTAAACCAACTTTCAAGTGTCTTGTGTACCCCGACCTTCGCGTGTCGATCTGCTGTTTCAGTGCACGAAATGATACGAGTATTATCGTCTCGTCGACCCTGGTAACGTCCAGGGGAGTCACCGGCTAGTGGCCAAGCGCTAGGGAAATAATGAAAAACGCGCGATCGGTTCACGCAGCTTGCAAAGTTGAGTATCGATCGATCTGCCGATCGGTTGAACTCGCAGCTGACGTACTCTTTTAGTTTTTTTAATAACATCAGTGGACAACACCCGAAATCAATAATAATAATTGTCTGGGGAATTCCAATTCTTGGGCCAGCACTCGAAATCAATTCACTGGATAATTCCAGTTAATTAGCGGTCTCCGCCATCAGTTGTTTCGGCAATTCCAATTCGTCGACAAAACACTCGACACCAATTAATTGCTCACGCAATTCCAATTAATGTAATGTATAGTCTATGAAATCAATTATTACTATTTCTCTTGCCATCCGACCATCAATTTGCAGCATGTAATTTTTGATCACTCATAACTTTCCCGGAAGAAGAAAACCTCGGAAACAAAAGGAAACCCACGCACCAAATATCATGTATGTCTAGACAGTTCCAAGTCGTAGACAATCGACGAAATCAATCGTCCGGCCAATTTCAATTATGGTAGGAGTGGACAGAGTCGCCGAAATCAATTGTTGTGTGGATAATTTTCAGTTTTAATGGACAATCGCCGAAATCAATTGTATCGACAATTCCAATTAATAGGCAGCCGTCAAAACCAATTAAATTATTGTCAAGACAAGTCCAATCAGTTAAGATACAGCCTCCCGAACCAATTGTAGACACAATAAATAGACTACTGAAATAAGGACTAATTTGTCCAGGGTGTGATTAGGGGAATAAAGCTCTCCCTACGTACACCTCCACGTTAGTTAGTTCATAAGAATATACGCGTGTCGCCTGTCAATTGAACCCGTAGTCTCCGCTGCTACTGTACCTCGTACGTACGTATACAGGTATCTATGTATACCACGGGCGCGTGACCACATGCATGTCATGTTGACCCGACCCGACCTCGCCCCCGACAGGTGGGCAGGTCGCGTGCGGCGGAGATAGCCACCGGTAGTCACATCTCCTCCGGGTACTAGCGTGGGGTGTGGGGCTCGCACGAGCTCACTGGGTAACAAAAACCGAACAGGTAAAGGTTAAAAATGGTTTGGCCTGTCTGTCCGCGGGGCTCGCTCGATGCAGTAGTAAGTCATGGTCAAGCCTACTACTACTACGCGTTGGGGCTTAATTCATTTTAGGCGGTTTTTAGTTAATCGTCATGATTGATGGTGTTGGGTGGGACTACGAGTAGTAGTAGTGTATTCCGTGGTGTGATCTATACACAACACCTTATTATTACGGGGGACCATAGTTAATAGGACCAAATATTGATAGTAAAACTGGTTAAATATATGTCTGGTAGGTGTTTATGTATACCATAGATGGGTCTTATTCACTATGGTCCCCCGTAACAGTAAGTAAGTATTAATAGTACTGCTGTAGGATCTGTACCTATATATATGTCTATATAATATATATACATACCATATATATATACATACCCTGGTATGTATGTATTGTATGTATGCATATAGACCCTGCACAACAACCTCTCCCACGGCAGGTGAAGTGTACTATAACTAACTGTTGTTGTTGTTGTGGATGTTGAATATGGTCTACAGTAGTAGTATTAATAGTACTTTTTAGTACTACAGTATACTGTGTACCGTATATAGGTCATGATTTGTCCGAGCAGGTGCGAACTGCTGCTGTTTTGCTACTATTATACTACTATTAGTACTACTATTTATGGGGGACCATATTACTAGACCCGCACTCCCATATTATGTGGGGACAAAACACTCTAATTATAAGTAGTTTGTCCCCTGAACGGCACTGGGGTCCTAAAAGGAATAAAGGACCTGCGGTACACACAAAACAAATACATACTGCTATTTTTACTATCATTACGGAGGACCATAGTTATATTAGAGATGATACTTGTCAGTAACCATCATATTCGTTACTCAATTACACTTACGAACGTCATCTGGTATACATATCCGCATTCTATGTACAACAGACAGTTTTCCAGTCTGAGTTATAGTAGGATAGCAGCAGCTGTCTTTTTACACATATACTACTGCTGTGCACCCGTACGCACAGAATAAAGTCCCAGTGACAAGTAGTGCCATGGATCTACTGTTGTGGTACGTGCGTACATGATCTACGGCAGACAGCACATTTAGTACGTGCTATCATTGGTAAATAATGGAAAGGATATCTTCAGACGAAGGAGGGGTGACGGTGGTGGGTGTCCCGATCGGCTCGGATGAATACGTGCTGGGGCGAGCAATGGAGGTAGTGAGGGACGGAGGCGCGGACCGCCTTGCACGCTGCCTCGCTAACATGCCAGACAAGCAAGCGGCGGCCCTCATCACCGTCGAATCCCTCGGGCAGCGGACGGGCTACCTCGAAAGGGCTCTGGACCCGGGGCTGTCACTCGAAGCATGCCGAAGGGCCGACAACGGGGCTCAGTGGGCCTACGAAAATATCCTAGAGCTACCGGGAGCGGCGGACGCACAGTCGTTTTTCCAGGAGGGGTGCCAGGCCAGCCAACTGACTCTAAAAACCCTACCAACAAGGCCAAGCACGCCTTTCTACGGGAGCAGGAGGGTTAGGGATGCCGTCGACGGAAGCGAGGCGGATGTCTGCCTCCATTGGGAGTAGGGTGGGCATCCTGCCGGAGGTTCTAGCAGACCTCACGGGCCCGCTAGGAGACAGGGTAAAGAGGGGTCTCCCTCATTTGAGCATCATTGCTGAGCTCGGGGGCAGCCTGGGAGAGATCAGGGACACGTGGGGCGTGACAAAAGAAGCGGTGGAGGGCATCGTCCCCGAATCCTGGCTGGAATGGAGCATGGGTGCAGAGGGGGACCTGGTCCCAGGGCCCCCTGAAGCCGACATGCTGGCGGCGCATGATGCCGTAACCACCAACTCCCCGAAGGCTCAACAGAGGTTGGGCAAGCTGGTGAATCAGGGTCGACACGCTGCACATACAGCCTCGCTGGAGGGGCTACCGGAGATTGCACGCCCACCTGGACCAGGCGACCCGCTGGGGGGGAGCGAGACCAAGGCCTTCGCCAAAGCTCGCTACAGAAGTCTACAATGAGCAGGAGTCACTGCTTGCCTTCGGGCGAGGCCAGCAGACTCGCTCCGTGTCATATCATCAGCGGAGTGCGTGGGCATGGGAAGGCGCTTCATGGGCATCGAGGAGCACGTGGCAGTGAGGTGCCCCTGCTGCGACGCAGCCGACATAGACACACGCCACGCACGCATATGTCCCAAAGCAGGGGTACAGGTACACCCAGCATCAACCGTTGGTTCACGCGATCTCCCGCATGCTGAAGCGGCTGGGAATCCCTCACCAAGTGGAGAGCGGCGAACCGTTCACGGCAGACCGGAACCTGCGGATGGACATCGTTGTCAGGAGAGGAGGTCTTCGGGACGCTCCTAACAGGGAATACAGGGAAAAGTCCATCCTGCTGGACGTCACCCATGCAGACCCGCAAGCGCAGGTCCACCTGCGAGGAGGCAGCGCTGATCATGATGGAGCAGCTGCCTTTACCTCCGAGGCGTGCAAGCGCCAACACTACGCGCGTCCGGGACATGTGTCCTTCGACGAGCGGAGCCACAAACTAGCCACCTTAGCGGTGGAAAGCTTTGGGCGCCTCGGGGTAGAGGGCAGCAACTTCATGGACCAGCTGGCAGCTAGCGTCGTGGGGGGAAGGGATGGTGGGTCGATGGCAAGGGAGGGGGTAGTGAAGGAACGCCTGCTCCAAATCGTCTCGGTGACCACTCAGGTCGCCATTTCGAGGAGGGTGTCGAGGTTCAAGCTTCAGCTTAGGGACCGCCAGGAAGGAAGAAGGAACAGGGGAGGGAGGGACGACAGACCCACACCGATGGCGTGGGGATGGAGCTTGGATGCAGCTTAGGATTAAAGGATAGAACGTAATGAGAAGGAAGGAGCAAATACAGCAAATAGAGTAGACAAGCCGAAAGTTGGCACGGAAGGGAGGTAGACTTGGTGCATGGGTTTCCTTTTGTTTCCGAGGTTTTCTTCTTTCGGGAAAGTTATGAGTGATCCATGTTGAAGATCATGCTGCACATTGTCGGATGGCAAAATAAAAAATAATATCTTCAGTATCCCTCCGGGACCGGTAGCATAGTTTTACTGTAGTTCTGGTTGGAGGAACAACATAGGCTACACGGGGGTCATGGACATGTACCTCAAGATATATTGTTCTTTACAGTAAATCTGGAGGTTCTCTTCGTTGTTTTTATTTTGAACGGAATACAAGGGTCTTGCCTCATTTTAGTTTTTTGTTTGACCGAAATGTAAGGGTCGTCCTTCTTAAACAATGTGGTTCGCGTGTGTCAGCTCGAAGCTGGTGTACGCGTAGCGTGTGTCAGCTCGTGGCTGGTATACGCTCAGATCCGCTTATCGATGGCCGATAAGACACAATCTGGAGAGGGCAAACGCTTAAGCTGCCGTTAAGCAAACTTGTATGTGTTGTGTAATCCCTTGTAAGATAAAGAGATGTTGTTGGCGACTCCTGGCCAGTGTTGATTGATTGCTCAGCTGGAAGCTGATCATGATGAGCAGATGATGTAGAGTGAGCTCATGTGGGGGGGGGCGATGCGTGCTTGCGCTTGCAACAAAAATAACAAAAACAGAAAAGATGCCACCCCAATCAATCCATGACCCTAGCCGGTAGCCAATATTGTTACTCCAACAACTCAACTGCTAGGGTGCGCTCAAATCAGTACCCTGTGGCAAATCCCGAACCTTACCGGTTCTAAGAGGGATACTGGATATGACAGTCCCGCTACATGTACACATACATGTACTTCCGTACGTACGATACAGTACATACACTTTATCACATATCAGTAACGGCACAGCTTGTAAACTGTTGTTTGTCACACATTCAAGCTACGTACGTACTACTTAAAGTAACTACAGCAACAATACGATACACGTCAAACAAGGCTGCTTGTGGTGCGTATGTTACGCTATGTATACCAGATGACTATGTATTATCAAGTAACGACAGATGGTTACTTACAAGTATCGTCTCCAATACGTCCCCTCGTTAGGGTAATACTGCTTAGTCTACTTCTGCGTTACATGCCATAATTCCAAAAATGCACACAACAACGATGATAGTTGTTGCGGGGAAAATGCTCTGCATTTGTTACTCAGAGCCAACTCATTATGCTACTGTGTGATACCCAAAAGAAGGCAAACAAATAAATGAACAGAAATGAGTATCTTACACGAGGTAATTGTCTATCATACAGTGTATCTATTCATTTCGCAAAGAGCATAGAAATGAATAGCCGCCTAGTGTTCCTGACCTTCCCCAAAACAAAGGAACACCAGTGGACTCTGTCAGCATTATATTACAGCTCGATAGACATCACCTATGGTCCTCTTTCCCTATTGAAGGCGCCCACGTGACGCGTCCGCCTCCCATCAGCCTGAAGTTCGTGCAGTCGTGAGCCGATCTTGTCGTACTGAAATGTTTAGGAAACCCTCCTTTTCAAGTTATCCCGAAAATTCTTTGATTTGAAGAAGGATATTTTTGAACTGGATCTTTGCTAGATGGTTGGTTGCGCAGTCTGCCAGCATTTTCCCAGTTGGAACGTAGTGGAGTGTGATCCTTTCTTCCTTGACCAGCTCCCTGATGAAGAAGAAGCGTAGTGCTATGTGCTTAGTCCTTGCCGTATAGGTTGAATTGCCCGCAACCGTTAGAGCTCCCGTGCTGTCGCAGCTGGTCGGTACGGAGTTGAAGTTCTTGGACGTTAGTTCCTTGGGGAAGTTTGACAGATACACTGTCTGCTTCCTTGGCTCCGTAGCTTAGTGCGTTGAGTTCAGACTCGACGGTAGACAGGGATACTATTGATTGAGTCTTTGAACCGAAGCCAATGGGTCCTCCATTCAAGAAAGAAATCGATCCCGTAGTCGACTTGCGCGTGTCGGGGTTTGCACCGAAGGAAGCGTCTGTAAACCCATGTAGTCGAAATTGCCCTTTCTTGAACGTGATGGGCAAGTCAGGGTGACCTTTGAGGTACCTCAGGGCATGCTTGGCTGCAGTCATGTGTGCTTGCGCCGGCTTGCTGCACGCCCTGGTGAGCTGGTTGACCGAGTAGCACATGTCGTAGCGGGTACACTGCGTCAAGTATAGCACAGATCCCACGATGGCTTGATAGAGTTTCGTAGCTGTTGCGCCTAGCAGCGTCTCCTCCGGTTGTTCGTTCGAAAGCTCCGATCCATATCCCGGCGTGTGTACAGGGTTGCACTCCTCCATCCCAAACCTCTCGAGGATGTTTTCGACGTAGTCTTTCTGTGTGATGGACAAAGTCCCTAGGTCATAGTCACGAGTGACTGTCATGCCAAGAATAAGGCTGACTTCTCCCATGTCAGACATAGCAAAGCGGTCAGTGAGAGCCTTTTTCAAGTGTCTCACTACGCTCTCGTCCTTTCCAGTGATCAGTATGTCGTCAACATACAGGGTCATGATCACAAGGGTGTCCCCGCTTCCGCGCGTGTAAACGCAGGGATCAGATTGCGTGGGTGTGAAGCCAACTGTCAGCATCTCTGCGTTGATCGTGTCGTACCACAGGACAGGTGATAGCGCTAAGCCGTAAAGACTTCTCTTCAATTTGTAGACCTTTGGCTCACCGGTCTTGGGGTCCTTGGCGTCTTGTCCTGGGGCGACTTTGACGTAAACAGCGCGCCCTTCGATCTTAGACTGTAGAAAGGCCACTTGCGCGTCCAGCTGCCATACCGGCCATCCATGTTCGCATGCGATTGCCAGTAGCATGCGGATGCTTCCGACACGACACACTGGCGCGTATGACTTCCCGTAGTCGATGCCTGGCTCCTGGACATATCCTTGAACGACGAGCCGAGCTTTGAACCGACCGTCCGTCTTTTGCTTGAGGACAAGTCGGGATCCGATGATTTTGTTGTCCTTGGGTACGCTGGTGATTGGAACCTACTCGTACACTTGATGTTCCTTGAGACTATTCATCTCCTTGTCGATAGCGGCTTTCCACTCCTTGTGCTCCGGTGAGTTGATAGCATCATTATGCGTGCGAGGAGTTTGAAGTACTCGTTTCACCTCCTCCGAGAACCGTTTGTCGTCTGGGTTAGAAGTGGCGCACGTAAAAGCCTTGTACGACAGGAATGGATCTCCCTCGATGTGGGCAAAATCCTCGCGCATGCCCATGGTCTTGATCCGTGGTTCTCCCTTTGCAAGGTAGAGGAGTTGGTTGGGAGTGAGTGAGCTGTCGAAAGTGTCATCCGTGTTCGGATTAGACCTCGTACTATTACGGGGGACCATAGTTAATAGGACCTATGGTACACATAAAAACCTATATATTTAACCATTTTTACTCACAATATTTGGTCCTATTAACTATGGTCCCCCGTAATAGCACGAGTTACTCGAGGCTGCTGTGCAGCCGGTTCTCCAGTTGATGCTGTAGGCACGACCCCCGACGATGCTCCAGTCTCTTGTGACGTTCCCTCCTCCGGAGATGGCGCCGGTTCCTCAGGTGATGGTGACAGTTCCTCCGGTAGAGAAGATGCCTCGTGCTGTAGTGATGCTGCCTCTTGCGGTTGTATTGATTTATTGGCATTCTCCTGTAGCATGCCCCGTATCTTTGTCCGAAGGTGTTCCAGCTCCTTCTCCGGTGAGTCAAAAATTGTGAAATCCAGGAAGGAAGTGAGATGGATGACATCATTTTCGTAGTCCTCATCGTCGACAGAGTAGTCTGTTCCAACGGGTGGCATGGAGTATGGCGGCGTCTCCAGGAAGGTGACATTGCGGCTCTCCACAACAGTCCCTTTAGCCGGATTGTAGATCCTGTAAGCCCTGCTGTCTTGGCTGAAGCCACAGAGTTTACCCTCCCATGCTTTGTCACCGAGTTTCGTTGTGTGGGTCTCGATATGCACGAAGGCCCTTGAACCAATAGCTCGCAACCCCGATAGATCCGCCTCTTTGCCATGCATCTTCAAGAAGGGTGTTGCTTCCCCCAATGCTGAGTGTGCCTGCCGTTTCTTCGGTTGGCCGGGCACGACCTTTGATTAGGCTTGCAATATCGCGCCGCGTAACGCCAAGTACCACAGCTAGCTTCTTTCTTCACTCCCGAAAGAGACCAGGGTCCCTGCCATCAAACTTCTTCAATGTTTTGATTGTGTTGGCCAAGCTGCTGGAGTTGTCGCTCATGATGTTGTCGTTGGTACAGTAGTAGTAGGCCACCACAGGAGACGGCAGCAGTACTACGTCCTCAAACAGCTGCTTGCTACTCGTACGTAGAGCAGAGGCAAGTACCACACACCGTGTGTTATACGTGCAGCACTGTTGTACAGGTACTGCTGTGTGGCGAGACTGTCAGGCCAGGTCAAAAGTATTCTATAAAATAGAACTGTTCGTATGAACGGCCTCTTGGGGTCTCAGAATCTTCGCAGATTATATGTTTTCCGAAAAAAACTTGATGAAACTTCCGATCGACCTGCCTCCGTAGGGTGGTCGGGTGAATAGACAGCGCGTTTTGCTGTCGGAAGTGGATTACACAGCTAGCTGTTGCTCGGACGTCTTCCGAGACTTATGATCCAGAGCGTGGACTACGTCAAGCTAGAGCTCCCAACAGCAGTTCGACTGCGTTGTGGTGGAGATGGCTGTCTTAATGACGTACAGCAGCAGTGTGTACCTCGAGTATGGTCGAGGGTGTCAAAAATAAAAATAAATTTGACCTGACGCGGTGAAATTATATTCAACCAACGTTCTGCGTGGTGGTTCTCTGGGTGTCGTTATCACAGTTTTCGCAATTCTAATGACTGCTATCTGCGTATGACCCTCTTAGACCCACTCACTTTGATTTAGTAGACCGCCAATGCACTCGTAGCCCGTAGACCTTGGAAGGCGGCAGTACTCCTTGTAGAAGAAGCAGCAGCAAGCGATCTTGATAGCTTCTTGAAACCCTGAAATTCCGTAGAGCTGATGTCAGAAGGAGTAGTTGTGAACTCGTAGCTCTTGGAACGGCCGGTCGTGGCGGCCGTGGTGCCCCGTGGCTTGTAAGTCGCGTTTGCTTAGTGTTCGAGGCTCATAACCTCTTAAACAATGTGGTTCGCGTATGTCAGCTCGAACCTGGTGTACGCGTAGCGTGTGTCAGCTCGTGGCTGGTATACGCTCAGATCCGCTTATCGATGGCCGATAAGGCACAATCTGGAGAGGGCAAACGTTTAAGCTGCCGTTAAGCAAACTTGTATGTGTAAGCTTCCCTTGTAAGATAAAGAGATGTTGTTGGCGACTCCTGGCCAGTGTTGATTGATTGCTCAGCTGGAAGCTGATCATGATGAGCAGATGTAGAGTGAGCTCATGTGGGGGGGGGCGATGCGTGCTTGCGCTTGCAACAAAAATAACAAAAACAGAAAAGATACCACCCCAATCAATCCATGACCCTAGCCGGTAGCCAACATTGTTACTCCAACAACTCAACTGCTAGGGTGCGCTCAAATCAGTACCCTGTGGCAAATCCCGAACCTTACCGGTTCTAAGAGGGATACTGGATATGACAGTCCCGCTACATGTACACATGTACTTCCGTACGTACGATACAGTACATATACTTTATCACATATCAGTAACGACACAGCTTGTAAAGTGTTGTTTGTCACACATTCAAGCTACGTACGTACTACTTAAAGTAACTACAGCAACAATACGATACACGTCAAACAAGGCTGCTTGTGGTGCGTATGTTACGCCATGTATACCAGATGACTACCAGGTATGTATTATCAAGTAACGACAGATGGTTACTTACAAGTATCGTCTCCAATAGTCCTTTGGTGCGAGCTGCGAGCGCACACGCGCACCGCCCTCCCCTTTGAGCTCACTCTACTTTTGCTCACCATCATCAGCTTCCAGCTGAGCAATCAATCAACAATGTGGCTTGGGGTCACCACACCATCTTCTTCTTCCCTTCTATTTTGAAGCTTTACGTACAAGCCACCTGACAGTGACTACGTGTTTGCCTCGAACATTTTGACTGTGTATTGTCGGCCATCGGCAATCGAGTCCAGGCGTACACATCAGCTACGAGCTGGCACACACGCCAATCGCCATACCTAATAATAGGTTAATGGACCTAGTCTACACAAAAGCATACTATTTCTCCCTTCGGAGTGGCATGAGCGTAGCGTTTAATAAGACTCTTCTTGCCGAAATACGCTTTTGGTGGGTAGGTTTGAACTATTTCACCAATTATAATTGCAGTTATATGTCCTGCAGTTGGGGCAATAGCTCAAATATACCTGTTAGAACCAAATATGTATTATTATTTTGCTTGCCATCCGACAATGTGTAGCGTTGTTCTAATAAACGAGTAACAGAAAGAAGTGAAGAACTCTCCAGAACAAAAGCGCGGCAGTATCCCACGACAAATAAAAACTGATGTGACGCTCATGAAGACTACTACAACCAACATCCCTCCATCTCGTCCAACAAAAAACGACCACTCCCCTCCTTAAGCACCCCCTAAGAAGCATCTATCTACCAAAAACCCGCTGTCCATCGAAATGGCTGGTTTATTTCTGCTACGCGCATGGTTCAACGCGCAGAAGGTCGTGCGGTGTTGCTGGTCTACACTGCTATTATCGGTAGTGCCTAGGTGAGAGTCCCTGCTGCCTCACTCTTCCTGCGGCTCTTCTACCTTATTCTCCAACCCTTCCCCCCACATACTACTACTACTACTACTACTACATACAGTTACTTCTCGTACCCCTAACCCTGCCACCTCCGACCGCAAGGGCCCAGTCCTCCTTCCTAAGCATCCCCTAAGAAGCATCCATCTACCAAAAACCCGCTGTCCATCAAAATGGCTGGTTTATTGCTGCTACACGCATGTTTCAACGCGCAGAAGGTCGTGCGGTGTTGTTGCTGGCCTATACTGCTATCGGTTGTACCTGAGAGAGTCCCTGCCGTCTCGCTCTCTCTGTGGCTTTTCTACCTCCTCCAACTCTTCCCCCCACACACTGTTACTATACTCTTACTTCTCGTACCCCTGACCCTGCCACCTCCAACCGCAAGAGCCCAGTCCTCCCCCCCAAACACTCCCCAAGAAGCATCCACCAAACACCCGCTGTCCATAAGAATATGTATTGGGAAAAGTAGTGGAACATGCAGATAGATGAGGGTGACGCATGAAGACAGTTCTAATAATGACCGAAGAAGCAGGTATATTAGACCAACTATTTTTATGGGAAATTATTTCTGAGCTCTCATCTCAGAACTGAGTTTTCAGGCTGGGTCTTTTTAGCAATTTGTTTTGAGTGATTGAAAAAGGCAGGAAGTCGGATTTTCCACCGGCAAAAAGCCACACCAGATCGGTGCGCCATGTGCCGTCTTATCGTGATTTTGGTTTTATTTCATGGGAGAACTAAAAAAACAGAACACAACCGACATTTTGAACTCCACGTGGACCACGACACGAACGAGAGTCGCTCACGCCGGGTTGGGCGATCAACCTTCACCACCAGCTCCTCGAAGGAAGCAACGGAATGTGGAAGCCCCTGGGGAGCTGCGTAAGGGGTTTGCTAGTCGCTGGACCAGCAAGGAGCTCTCGCCTTCGCGGAGCATGATGAGCTGCTTGCGGCGGTCGTAGTCAGAAAAATACCGTTTGATTGTTTTGATAGTTAGTGCTGCTGTAGTCTCGTCCTATTCGTTGCCAAAGTTGTTTCGCCTAGAGCAGCTGCAGTTGGGCAGCCGCAAGGGACACGATGGTGGCCAAGGTACTGATGCCCTCCCTCTCCGTGGTGGCCGACGCACAAGTACTTAGTGTTGGAGCCCAGCTAGCTGTGTACAAGCGTAACCAAGCATGTAGCGTCGTGACCCGTCATGAACCCAGTCTATAACCTAGACAAAATTGTATAATGCCACCGAGGTCTAGTGCAAAGCCAAATTTTATCACTTTCAGAGTTGATAAGAAAAGGCTGCCAAAAAAATCGTTTCATGGAATTTCAGGAGTGATAAAATCTCGGAGGAACATTTTTTCCACCAAACAGGCCCCATAAGACGTGATTTTGATAAAATTTGATCAGATATGGGACCAGATACCCCGAAGCCTCCGTGAACAGTCATATAATCACCTAAAAAAAAATTGCATAATAAGATCCGACCAACTATTATGGGAAATTATTTCTGAGCTCTCAGAACTGAGTTTTTAGGCCGAATATACGCGTTTTACTCGGCGGGAAATCCAAAAACACCGATAGACTCCTCAAAATGCTCCCCGTAGTTTTTTGTCAGCTTTCACGAACAATTTTCCGTTTCTCCGGAGTCGTAGTTGTGTTTTTGGAGCAGCCAATCAGTTTTCTCTGGAGGCTCAGAAATAAGGCTGTTGGTCAGAACTGGGGCCAGAAATAACGGATCTTGGAGGATTTTTGATAAAAAACCATGATGTCCTGGAAATATGGACGAACAGTCCTACTACGACTCTGGAGAAACGGAAAAGTGCTCGAGAAAGCTCTCGGAAAACTAACGGGAGCATCCTGACGAGTCCACCGGTGTTTTTGACAGTCCAGTCGAGTAAATAAATCGCCGATTTTCGGCAGAAAAAGCCAGTTCTGAGGCCCCTTCAAAAATTTCCCATAAATAATACCAGGTAGTTGTTTTATTAGTAATTATTATGTATTACAGCTGATATGATATATGAAGGCGACATGAACGTGATATGCAACTACGACAGTAAGCACTTACTTGCTCGACGAACCGCAGCGCCAGTAGACGCATGTCCTGCGACACCTAACGGTTCGACAACGAACGAAACCTTTGGCGGACGCCCAGACCAACTACGCCATTAATTCCTCAAGGAAAAACGTCTTCAACGAAGCGTAGCAGTGGGCCCACAGGGCCGGCGTGAAACGCAAAAACTCGAAGCGACGGGAGTAGTAGCAAAAATTCCCTCGCAAGCGCGAATGTCACTACTATATAAGGCCGAACGCCTCCACCAAGGTAGATTGAAAAAACAGGATCTTTCGTTCTCCAAAGCACCCAAAGAGGATGCAAAAAGTCAGTGAGACCTTGGGACTCGCCAAGGCACTAGCAGCGTGATGAAGGCGATGTAAAACCTGCGACACTCTTCTGAGGTGTGAAGAAATAACCCCCACCGGAAAAATATGGAGTAGGTTTAGCAGTCTGGGAGAAGGGATCTTTAGGGGTGTTTTTTACTTGAAAAATGTGTAGCGTGGTCTGTGCAACACTTACTTCGGAATCGTCGTCCGCATCTATCTATCTAAGAAATTTCCTGGTTCGATGCAAACTCGGCGTAGCCGCGTTTATGGCGAGTTTTGGCCCGTTTCGGCTGCGGTTTGGGGTTAGGGTTAGGGTTATTAGGGTTAGGGTTAGAGTCAGGGGTTGGGTTGGGTCTTCGCGCCCGTGCCTTGGTCCCAACAGGAACCAAAACATCCGAACAGCCTAGCAACCTAAAGATCCCTTCTCCCAGATTGTTAAAGGTCCTTAAAGGTCCGCTCCCCACGCTTGAACTCAAGAAGAGTAGGTTTAGCAGTCTGGGAGAAGGGATCTTTAGGGATGTTTTTCACTTGAAAAGTGTGTAGCGTGGTCTGCACTTCGGAATCGTCGTCCGCATCTTCTGAGAAATTTCCTGGTTCGATGCAAACTCGGCGTAGCCGCGTCTATGGCGAGTTTTGGCCCGTTTCGGCTGTGGTTTGGGGTCAGCGTTTGGGTTAGGGTTAGGGTTAGGGTTAGAGTCAGGGGTTGGGTTGGGTCTTCGCGCGTGCCTTGATCCCAACAGGAACCAAAACATCCGAACAGACTACCAACCTAAAGATCCCTTCTCCCAGATTGTTAAAGGTCCTCGAACTCAAAGTACCCCCCGCTGGCAGACTTGCAAGTACACGCACAACGAATGTTTGCTGAAAGTATTAAAACATTACAGACGCAGGCGCACGCTGCAACGAAACGCCCGCGAACACCTCTATATTCACTGCAGACCAAAAGGTACCAGGTATATATAAATATGTGCCTACCTGGTACCTTTTTTTACTCGCAATATTTGGTCCTATATTTTACTATGGTCCCCCGTAACAACAACATTTATTTATTTGGTCCTATTTACTGCGTGCATGGTCCCTTGTAGTACTACTACTGCTACACGTACAGCGGCGGTGGTGAATAGAAAAACCGCATCTATCTATCTCCCATCCAATGGCAAGGTACTACTGCTGTATGATACTTGTCGGTCGTGATAGGTATGGGCATTGGGTTACTACTTTACCTATCACATATTATTATGCTTACAAATAACTTGTCGTGTACTCGTCGGTTAACCCTTTTAGGACCGCAGTCTCGTTTTGGGGACAATTGGGGACAAATTACTTGGAATTTGAGTAGTGTGTCCCCAAAACGGGACTGTAGTTCTAAAAGGGCGGTATGTGCGCGCTGTTAGTTGGCCGTTGATGCTGCGGTTTTGTGAACATGTGCAATAATAACAAATGAAAGCAGTTGATTTACTACTTACTGTACCTGGTACAGCAGTAGTGCATGCAGGTTGTTTGCCCGAAGTAGTGCGAGCTCTGGCTGCCGGAGCTCGCGGAACCGAAAAAACTAAAAATAAAACTATACGAGTACCAGGTACCTGATACTATATTATCGAGGTACGAGAAAATATGTGTTTTTTTCGTACTACTGGAGAAGTTGACCAATTACAGCAGATCAACAACTAACACGGGTTTTGTTGTACCCGTATAGTCCAGAAGGGCACCTGGGACCAGTTCTGCTGTAGCAGTTGACTCGCGATCGAGAGGACGCAGCGAAGCAGGGTTGTCAAGATAGGTCCATGGTGTGATAAAGGACTAATCTAGCTTCTATTCCTAATAATAGCTACCGAGCAGCTGTGGACTGGTGGGAGCTGCTGCTGCAGGCTGGCTGCACAGCAGTGCAGAAACGATCGTTGCATATTTTATTTTTAAAAGATACAGAAAGAATACCACATCTTGAAGATTTTTCCCGGAAAAATATCTATCATTTTTCTTTTCATCGCACGATTGAGTAGACCCCAATTTCCCCCATCTTCTGTTCGCAATTATACGGGGCTATGTCCGTAAATTTAAGGACGATATATTCGTTAACAGTAGTATCGAAACACTCCTTACATTTCCGCACATATTGGATGTGAGCTGATAAGCCGTCTTTCGAACATCGCCGTTTGAAAAAATATGTACCTGGTACAGATGGATAGATGCGTACGGGTATCTCCCTCCCAACCCCCCTCCGCTTTCACTTCACCGTCAACCTCCCCACCACCACCGCACGAGACCTTGGTCTGCGCGCCGACTGAGTGTCCTCCCCGCCCAGTCCCCGCGCGTGTGGCCCGACCTTTCCTGCCAAGCCCTGCGCCCTGGTTGATGTGAGTGAGCCAGCTCGTGCAGTAGGGCTCAGCCACCGAGACGATTGCGGGTTTGTTTGTTTGTTTGTTTGTTTGTGTTGTTTCCAGGGGCAGGCTCGGTCGAACTCTCACCTCCACACGAAGCGATTCGCTCCAACCACCACAAATAATAAATAAATCACACACACCAACAAAAAAAGACGCCAGACCCAGCAGAATAATTTACACCTGGTGGCAAATCCAATCGTTGGATCATGCCGATACGTACTGCCATTTGGTCTGATGTTTACATTCAGGCGGTCACGAGAGCGTGAGAGAGAGGGGGGGCGGGGGGGGGGGGGGGGGGGTTGGCGTCGCTCGTGTTGTTGTACCTCAGCAGCAGAACAGCAGCAGCAGCAGAGCGACGTCGTCGTCATCAACACCACCTCACGCACACCATGCCCATCAGGTTTATTTATTATGTGCGGACCAGTGGTATGAATCGGCGTTTTGGCCCCTGTTGATAATTATTCCACATCGATCGAGCATCTATCTGAGATAGATTCTGTCTGTCTACTCACGAACCAACGGGTCCTTCACGTGTTATTATAGTACGCCCGATCGAGGGCATTTTTCCCTTTACCGATCCGCCTATCCTCCAGCATTGAAGCTGCCTTTGGTTGTTGTTCTCGCTCGCCCCCCTCCGGCGCGTTCTGTTGCTCTTTTCCCCTACCTTGTGCTTGCTGCTGTACGCTCATCTCGCGCTAATCGATCTACTGCTCGCTGCATGTATGTATATCTCTCAACTTCGTCCCGGCACATCGCACCAAAACAGAACATATTCTACAGGCGCGTCCGATTTCACACAACATCACGAGCAAGATGCCGAAGGTCGCCGGAAAAAAAGCAGCTCTCCTTGCGATGAGCGTGCTCGCTGTCAACGTCGGAGCGGCCGCGGGGCAGACGGCCAGGAGCACCGCCTCCCTGGCGACGTCGACTACGCCGACTCCTGCGCCCACGGCTGCGTCGGAGGACACTGCGTCGCCGAACGAGCCCATCTCGAAGCCGGACTGCGACGCTGCCCAGACGGTCTCGATCCGATACTCGTCCTCGTCTGCGCGGGCGTACCTCGAGTCGGGCGACGGCACCACCCGCGGCGGCTGTGTCACATTGGAGCAAATCTGGGAGGCGAGGAAAGGCAAGGCGCCGTTGTACGCCGTCGACCCCAACAGTGGCGAAATCAGTAAAACCGCGACGGGGACCTGGTTGCTCACGGAATCGCTGTACGTGGAAGACGGCATCACGCTCAAGGTGTGTGGGTGGGCTAAAAATGTCTGTGAAGTTGGTACGTACGGCAACCACTACACTACCTACCAGGTATATTGCTGTAACAACAGTTACTTGTTGTTTGTGCGTGGACAGCAGTAGTAGTAGTATGCACATCAATCAGTACTTTTTTTGCTGTACGATAGTCTACGCCGTACGAGTAGGTATTCATTTTATTGAGCGGTGTGACAAACTTGTTTCCGTTGAGGGTTTGTTTTGTACACAGCAGTAGTAGTAGTAGTGCCTGGGGTATCATGCAAGACATGAGAAGATATTTTTCGGAGGTACGATAGTAGTTGACGCGTACGATTAGATAGATATTGTACATACGTTTGCTCGTAGGACGTGTTCTTCATGTCACACACGCCGCAAAGGGGGCACTCGAAACATGAGTTCATATACAGCAAGCAGAACTGCGGCAGGTACCAGGTATACGCACATCTATCTGAAATAGCTTCGACCACTGCTGTAACACCATGCGAAGTCGGACGACGGGAACGTCTAACTTCGTAAAATTATACTTAACGATACGAGTATCCAGCAGTTTGTATACCCATTTATTTCTCTGAAAGGGAGGGTGCAACAACATTGACGCGCACGACCCCTCGCTCTACAACCCATACACCGATCGCCCGCCACGCGCACTGACTGGCAAGGAAATGTGCCGCTGCTGCTGTTGTGCCTGCTCTCTGAATGTATACAGCTGGGTTATACGCTCTCACCCCCCCCCCCCCCCCCCCGCCGGCATGCCAGCCAGGTGGTACGGCGGTACAACTGCCGTACGTACGTAAAACAACACCGACAACGAAAAAAGTACGCTTGCACTGCTATACCACGAGGCAGTACGAGGCACAGCAGTAGTATGTACTGCTGTAGTAGATAAGAGCGGTGGTCGCGCGATTAACCGAGCGAGCGGGGGCGGCCCGCGATCGACGAAGGCGGCCCAA
Source organism: Nereocystis luetkeana (assembly GCA_031213475.1). NCBI lineage: Eukaryota > Phaeophyceae > Laminariales > Laminariaceae > Nereocystis > Nereocystis luetkeana. Next base: position 9,111,710 of record JARUPZ010000008.1, on the reverse strand, counting down.
GGTCACCAACAAGTTGCCGAGCGAACGGCGGCGCGGCTATCGACCGGAGTACTGCATGGACGGTAGTACTAATATTCATTATTCATGCTCGTACAATATTAATAGCACTATTTATTTCATAATCATAGTACAGTAATAATAGTACCCCACTAAAACTGTGTACCTGGTACGAATATATCGTTCGACTACGTCGGAAGTATGATTTTTTTCGTCTGCTCGAGTTCAGAAAATAAATAATGAAGTACGAGTACAAGTGGGTTACTTTGCGATGCAATAACACTTGTACAGAGTATGAGCCCGCCAGCAAGAAACACCTCGTAATCTGACGCCATCTTCAAACAACCTTGAGCATACGAGGCCGAGCCGTTTTTCCGTTTTTCCTAACCCAATTTTCGTTCTCCAAAATGTGAGCCTTACGTTCTTTTAGGTTCATTCTTATCGTAGAGCGTTTTTTCCATAATTAATTTCGAAAGTTTGGAAATAATTGGAGGTATGTATCAATATACGGAGGCGTTCTGTCCCTATATTCGTGAAGTTCTCCAGAACCAAAAAATTGTAAGTTCGTTAATAACATTCCAATATTTGGAAGAAAAAAAACAGGAAAATATTGGGCACTCTTTCTCATTGGCGGGCCTATACTGCTGTACATCAAATGTGCCGAACAAACATGATATTTTGGACGTATATGATACGTGAAAAATGGGATACTACACAGTTTAGTGCTTCGAAGCGCATCGTATTTTGACAGTCGTTCCGTACATTTCAACATCAATTCGCCCCCCCCTCCCCCCCATCCCTCCCCCCCCCTCGCTTTCTGTGTCCAGGTCTACGGCACCTCGGCCGGCGGCGACGCGGACGAGCTGCGCCTTCTGAGCACGGCAGAGGGATTCATCAACCTGCGCGCTCACGGCGGTAGCTTGGACTTCATGGGCACCAAGGTAAAAAGACTGATTGGCGCTTTGATAATTTCACTTTCCACCTATACACCCTTGCACGTGTACGTGTGTGTGTGGTTCAGGTGTACGAGTACCAATGCTACTGCTGCTGCTGTGGTCCCTCTATAGTGCCGGTTGCCGCTGTGTGTTGTTGACTGGCGCATACCGGTACTCATGTACCACAGGTATACTACAGAGGGCCATAATAAATAGGTCCCCGGTGGCCTGGTAGGTCGATGAAAATCGACGAGCAGCAGTGGGGATGCTGAACCCTATGCGCGACTAACAATAAAGGCACGTACCGGGGGGGGGAGATGGGACGACATCTATCTGTGACCACGGCTTGTCCAGAAGCCTCGTATGGGTAAAACCTCCCACGAGTAGGGCTGGCAAGTGAAAGTGATGTTGAAGATTAAAAATTAAAAAATAGGACCTACCAGGTATGGTACACATAAAATCCTTTATACGGAGTATTCGCTATTTTTACTATATATTACGGGGAACCATAGTAAATAGGACCAAGCATTGTTAATTAATATTAAAAATTGCGAAATATATCTGGGTGTTTTGTGTGTACCGTATGTCCTCTATTTAATATGGTCCCCCGTAATAACAGCATCTGGTCCTATTTACTGTGGTCCCCCATAATATAATAGTAGAGCTCACCGGTTGTCTGTACACATCATATTCGACAGTAGGTCGAAGCACACGGCTCGAGCCTTTTAGGACTGCAGTTTTTGTTTTGGGGGCAAACCACTCAAATTCCAAGTACATTGTCACGAATACGGGACTGCTTCCCTAAAAGGGTGCGGTTTGCCCTCGAAACGGAATTGCTGCATTGCTCGAGGACGGGTGTGGGTGAGAGTTGCGTCACTACTACTGCTGCTGTCAACACGAACCTACAGCCGTAGGGCGGTACCTACGTTTGTTCTGACTTACGTACGTATCTCCAAAAACGCGGGCGGGACATATAGAGTTCTAAATAACAGTACCGTTATGGAGAAGAGGAGACAGAGAAGACAGGCATGAGGCTTAGAGACATGTATGTACGCGACAGCAGCTATATCATTATTGTTATCATTGTCGTTTCCCTTGGCATCCGACAACGTGCAGCACGAGCCTCAGCGTTGATTTCTCCCGACTGAAAGAAGAAACCCCCGGAAACAAAAAGAAACCCACAGCAGCAGTGCTTTCTATGTCTGCTTCCTTCTACGCTTTATCTATACACGATCATAGTATTATCTCCTCTCTTGTGTCTCTTATTTCTGGCGGCTTTCGGCGGCGTCAACGTTGAGCTGCTGCTGCACCCAACCTACACAGCAGCAATGTGTACCTCTACGTGCAGCACCTAACCTATGGCGTACACCGTCCACGTACGACGGCCTGTCAGGTAACCTCGTGGGACACCTCCACCAATGCCCCCGACGAAGACGAGACCGACGGCCGGTCGTACATCAGCGCCGTCTCGGAGATCATCACCGACGACACCCAGAATTGCGAAGGCAGGGCCAAGACGGAGATGGGCGAGGCAAGGATGGACATCGAGGACAGCGAGATGGCTTACCTCGGGTACCAAGGGAGCGAGGCCTACGGGCTCACTTGGAAGGTAAGTCAAAGAAATATATATATACAAGTATATATATACATGCCTTCTGCGCAGTATTATTACACAGCTCGCCAAGACTCTAATACTGATTGTCCGCAGGGGAGGATAACCGACTTGTCTGTGTGTGTCCTTGACGTTTCAACCGTTATCTCTACCCGTCGACCGATATCCAGCACAACAACCACTGTCCGTGCCGATTCTCGCATCCTATATAGAAGAGATGCAAGTTCCATTTCCATGACAGAATTATGTCGCCACAAGCCTACGCTACAGAGATTCTGCATTGATTGACTTGGATGACAATGGTGGACAGCGCCTCGGGGGCATTTTTTTCCCATAGACAACGGCGATATCTCCCCCTAAAGCTCTCTTGCGTACCAGGCACCATTTCCGCCGCGGGTGCCACTTCCATTACGAAGCCGATTTCTTTTGATTTTTTTAGGAAGCATCCTCGCGGATAAAATTCGTCCAGCGTGTGTGAGGGATGGTACTTTTTATAGCCTCACTCAACTCTTACACAACACACGGTTTAGCCTTCGGGCGCTGAATCCGACCCGCTGTTGGATGGCCCGGCGCAAGCACGGTGGGCCGGTCTGCAGCCAGCACGTAGCATATCCGACAGAGGGGCGTATGTAGTGTATTACTCTCTGCTTCATGACGCATTTTCCCTTCGTCATTAGAGTGTATCCCGGAAAACGAAAACGAAAACGGGGGAAAGTGGGGGGGGGGGGGGGGGGGGGGGGGTATATGCCCACTGTTCCCCGCCGGCGCCCGTCTACACGAATGCCTCCGAAAAAAAATCCAGGGCTCTTTACGGGTCATGGCCCCCACAACCCCACGGGTCGGGTCGGGTTGGGTCAGGAGGCTTTTCAAATTATCGTGAAGGATCGAGTCCGGTCTCCGATACCCGCCCCGACCAGCGAGGTTCGACTCGACCCTTGCATCGTCCCCGCCCCCCGCGTTCGCCTACTCTCTCTTTCTCTCACCCGTGGGAGGAGGAGAAATAAAAAGGAATAGTAAGTAACGATTTTACGCTCCTGGTCTTCTTCCTCGTTGCTCGCTATACTGCTGCCGTCTGCCCGACAACCCCCCCCCCCCCCCCCTTTCTCTCTCTCTCTCTCTCTCTCTTTCTCTCTCTCTCTCTCTCTCCCTCTCTTACAGTAAGTTCAGCAAGTTTTCTCTATCCGCCGTCATTACTCATGCTATTCTCTGAGATCCGTCGCCGAAAGCGCAGGCAGTGCCCTCAACGTGCGTGCACGCGCACCCCACACCCACACCCCTTCGTTCGACCGCTGTCAGATATGTGTTCCCGCCAAATACAGAATACACATACATGTATTGTCCATCCTTCAAGATGTGATGTAAGTAAGGCGCTTCCTGATACCATTAACAGAGCAAGGCGCGATCGAGGTATCATGCGCCGCTCTTTTGAGCAAGGATGACGGTTTCGAGAGGAAATCCGCGATAGTGTCATGTCACACAGCTCTCCCGTGTTTTTTTGTTTGTGTTGTGTTTTTCACTACATCCTACCGGCGCTCAACCTATCTGAACCGGTCCAGGTCCGAGGCTTCTGCAAGGACAAGAGCAACCCGGAAGTGTTCGACGAGGTCAACGTGTACGGCAACATCTACAACTCGGACATTCACCACAACCGTTTCGGAGTGTACACGTACGGCCACGAGAAGGGAGACTGGAGGAGGAACAAGATGCACGACAACTCGGGCTACGGGTTCGACCCCCACGACGACAGCGACTTCTTGACCATCCACGACAACACCGTCTACAACAACGGGTACCACGGCATCATCGCCTCCAAGCGCTGCAACGGCGTGTCCATCCAGGTAGACGAGCACGACTTGTTCGGCAAGGGTTTTTTTTTTTTTTCCTCGTTCACGCAGTGTTGAAGTACTGTCTGTAGTACAAAACTGGAGCAGTTTTCACGGGGTAAAACACTTGAATCAGAGAGTCAAACGCGGTCGAAAAACATGGTTCCTGGAGGCGTTTCGGCGGGTTCTGATCGCCATGATCCCTCGCAATCGTCCGTCCGCAGCCTCCTATTGGTGCAAGCAATGCCTGCCTGGTCAACGAGAACCCGACGTCGCTCCATCCCGGCATTTCAGGGATGCCAGGATCTATGATCTCATACGACTACGGCCATGCATGGCACAACATCAACACCCTGGTGTGCATGGCACGAGTACCCCCCCCCCCCCCCCCCCCCCCCCCGCCCCTACGTTCCTGAAAATAAACCCCCCTCCCCCTCCCTTTCCACCCCCTGCCACCCTCCCCCGCTCCCGCCTCATACCGCTTTTGAACCCAACCCGTCCCCTCCCTCCCCTTACCATACAACACCTCACACCCGCCTGTTTGCTTGGAAAACCCTCCAATGTATGTCAGGGAAACGAGGTGTACGGCGGTGCCGAGTCGTCTGCCGGCATCTTCCTCCACCGGAGCAGCGACGACGCCATTGTCAAGGGTAAGAAGAGTTCACTCTATATGGAAGGCGTTTTTTAAGACATCCGTCGGTATCCTTTGTGTATGTGGGGAGGGGGAGGGTACTCATATTTTGCTTGCCTCGGTCATTTGACCATTGGCCACGCATGCATCCCTTTCGAGACTGGGGGGCACCGGCCCTACTGGTAGAAATTAGCGCACCTCCGACGGGATGAAAATCCTGTTTCACGCGGCTGTAGACAGGCACAACGGTCGCCGGTCGAGGATTGTTAAAAGTAGTTGTGCTGCCGAGTAAGATTTTGAAAAATAAACTACACAAACGGATCAAGGAAAAAAATAAACAAAACAAAGAAACAAACGAACAAACAAACAACTACGCGGGACGCTTTGCCCGCGTAACAAACGGACACCAAGTAGACAGCACACCTGGTAGAGAAGTGCAAGTGTATCGGCCTCTCGTTTGTGAAGCTGTTGACTTTCAGCAGGCCACTGGTGGCGATTTCTTCGTCTCCCTCGGCACCAATCGACCGGCACGCGGCATCAGACAGATGACGAGGTTTCTGCGGCAGCAGCAGATCACCCACAGATCCTTTCTATTTTGGCGTTCTACGGTGTCGTTAAGAAGAGCGAGAGCAGGCGGGGGGGTGTCATCTATTACGGGGGACCACAGTAAGTAGGACCAAATATTGTCGGTAAAAATAGCTAAATATATAGGTTTTAAAGTGTGCCGTAGGTCCTATTTACTACCTGGTATGTATCTCTCTCCCCGTGCACGTATATAGGTCATAAAACGAGGATCTGATCTGGTAGATATGTATTGATATGTGTGAACTTTTATTCATATACCAGTATATATATATATTGTTCCTTTTTTGTCCCATTGACCCTTCACTCACCCCACTGTTTTCTAGACAACGTGTTTGTGGTACCATGGGTCCTATTTATTTACTAGGTATGTATCTCCCTTCCCGTGCAGATCTGTGGATCATGAAACGTGGATCTGATCTGGTAGATATGTGTGTGTGAACTTTTATATATACGAAGTATATATAACGAAGTAAATATATTATATATGTATACATTCCCCCTTTTTTTGTCCCATTGACCCTTCACTCGCCCCACTGTTTTCCATCCTTTGCTCAAAGCAACTACGCGCCACTACCGCCCCACGACGATCTACAACAGTAGAACTCGAGATGAAGAGAAAGAGCTGATTTGATATGCCAGACGTGCATGCATTCCCGTCAGAGGTTGTATCTGATCAGCCATGTGAACCGTCAGGTATGCATCCGATCTGCGAGATGTGTGTACCAAGTATCTGATACATATGTCAGATATATGTGTGTTGTATGAACTTTTATTGTTTCCCCCCCGCCCTTTTTTTATCCCATCGGCCCTCACTCGATGACTCCCCCCCCCCCCCCCCCCCCCGCCACCCGCTTTTCTTTTTTTCTTTCTTTTTTTTCTTTGCTATCCTTCGCAAAACTAGACAATTACGTACACGACAATGGCGACGCTGGCATGGCGATGCTGGAGTCTTTGAACGCCGTCGTTTCCGGCAACGTCTTCGAGAACAACAAGTACGGCATCAGGATGTCCGTGGGATGCGCCGACAACCTCTTCGAGAAAAACACCCTGGACAACTCTACCAAGTGAGAAAACACCGCTTGTCTTGAAAGGTAGTATTAATCATACCAGGTGTTATTTGTTCGGGGGACCATAGTTAATAGGACCAAATATTTTTAGTAAAAAATGGTTAATACATAGGTGTTTATGTTTACTTACCATAGGTCCTATTAACTATATGGTCCCCCCGTTATCGTTATCGATAGCTGCGGGCATGAAATTTGTATCGCGTAGCTCCTGCAATGCAGCATGCTCGTGTGCCAAGCCGTTTTAGCCTTTTTCTTTTATCGGCGCTTCTCTCAAATATAGAGCTAGAATGTATGTTAAAAATCTAGACTCCCCTGGCGTGTATATACCTACCGCCTCCTCTGCTCAGGTATAACGCCTACTTGTGCTGAGTAGTCTAACGAAATAGGCTCATATTCTTTCTGCTGTTTAACGTTTTCAGTTTTTTGCATGTTTTTCATCGGATGAAAACAAAATAAAGAACGAATGTTACGGTACTTACCCGATAATGAACAAAATTGCCAGAAGGATCCAAGCTATGCCTCGTAAGCTTTTACGCTCTCCTAAAAAACGCCTCAAATACTGTCGAAAGAGTTTCGAGCATTATCGAACACAACCGTTAACATATTTTGTTTTCACGTGTAGTTTCTCTATCCCGCGCGGCCCCTCGTTGATACCGCCTTCTCCGATCAGGCGCACAGCAGCGCCTGCTCGCAATGGGTGCAAACTAACTGTATCGAGTGTAGCACGTAAAACTAACTAGTGTATCGGGGATTTTTTTCTCGGGCCCATGTACGGCCCCTGCTCTGCTCTTTTGTTGACCGCCGTTTCGCCGCAACGCCTTCCCCGGTCCGGTCGATCAGGTACAACGCCTACACGTACCTGGGCTCCGACACGCCCGATGTGGTGGACACCGGGCGGCCTCAGAACAACATTTTCCGCGAGAACGCCTTCATCGGGGGTCAGGAGACCCTCAAGATCAAGGAGGCCGACGGTACCCAGTTCCTCGACAACACCTTCGTGGATGCTACGACGATCCGCTTCGACGACGCCAAGGAGACTTTCATGTCGGGAAACACCGGCCTCGACGCCACCAGGCTTAAGCTCGCGAACGGCGCCTGCTTGGACGGCGAGAGCAAGACCGATGCGACGGTCAAGGGCGGGGACATTGACTATTGCTAGAAAACTTGTTGCAACGGATTCGTTTGGAGTACATTGTTTTACATACTCGGGTGGGTCATACCAGGTTAGATACCCGGGTGCATCATACCTGGGTAGATAGCCGGGTACATCATACCAGGGTTGATACCCGGGTACATCATATCCGGGTACATCACACCCGGGTACATCACACCCGGGTAAGTAGCCGGGTACATCACACCCGGGTACATCACACCCGGGTAAGTAGCCGGGTACATCGTACCCGGGTAGGTACCCAGGTACATCATACCCAGGTAGTTACCCGGGTACATCGAGAGAGTTTTACACCCTATTAGACCTACCTTTGTTTAATGGTGTCCTCTGTCCCTTGACTTCGGTGTTCCCGTGGTATCCCCGGCTAGTATAAGAATAGTATTTGTTGCGTTGGCCGAAACAAAAACGATGATGTTTGTGTGTTGTTCATTTTTTTTTTTTGTTATCGTCCCCACCCGTTTGATTTGGTGGCAATGTTTCCCGGCCGTGCCTTCTGGTGTTTTGTCGGAGTTGAAATTGAGTTCGAGTTGACTTGTGTTGAATTTGTTCGTTGTTGTTTCGTCCGTGCGTCTCGTTGCACTCTCGTCCTCGTCCTTGTCCTCGTCCCACCTTGGATGTGTCGAGGCCGATGGCATGCGGTGCAGGGGGGCTAGGGTCGGAAGACATACCCCCCACGCACCTCGTCTGCCACGCGCAACGCGACAGTGCAGTGCAGTGCAGTGCAGTGCAGCGTACCCGTCCCACGCCCGTGTCCCTCCCCCCACTCGGTTCCTGATACCGACCAAATCGCCCTTCCTTGTGAGCTTGTGTGGGGTCGGTACTCAGTTTGTATCACACGAAAAAAAAATCCCCGCAACGATGGATCGATCGCGCCCTTTGTGGGGTCAATACTCTGGGCGTTTCGTCACGGTGACGGACCGATCGGTTTTTTTCTTGTGAGGTCAGCCTTTCGGGACGTTTTGTGTCGCGTTGATTGGCCGGACGTTCCTGTGAGGTCAGCCTTTCGGGACGTTTTGTGTCGCGATGATTGGCCGGTCGTTCTTGTGCGGTCACTCCTCGGGACATTTTGTGTCGCGATGATCGGCCGGTCGTTCTTGTGCGGTCATTCCTCGAGACATTTTGTGTCGCGATAATTGGCCGGTCGTTCTTGTGAGGTCAGCCTTCGGGACGCGTTGTCGCGATGGCGGACCGATCACCCTTTTATGTGAGATCTGAAACCCGGTTTGCCGCGGAACAACTCACGGTCCGGCCTCGTGGGTGGTGTGTGTGTTTCGGTCGTACGACGTACAGTCGAACAGACGTACTGCAATCGGTCGTACCAGGTACGAAGTAGTGTGGATTTCCCGCAAGAGTCTGTGTGTGTAGGAAGAATTTGTGATGGTATTTTCCGGGGATGGGGGAATTTTTGAGGTACTTAGTAAGTAGCCACGGCGGAGGGGGGAGGGGGGGAGGAAGGGTACAAGCTTTTGGCTGGCCCAGCAACAGCAACAGCAGCTGCTATTTTTTGTAGATCTGATTGCCAGTGACACCTCGGTGATGAATTACCGGACTGCTTCCGACGGCCACTTTTTTTCATCGGCACGATGAACAGTTTTGGGTAGACCTCCTGTAGTCGTGCGAGGCGATCATTGGGAGAGAAACACAGGCCACATTGGCACGAGGAAAAGTAGTCTTGGCTGTCCCTGGTACCGGGCATATGCTTTGTTTCGCTTTCAACCATTTCGATTTCCTGTCTGGCTTGTCATACTTTGTATGTATGATAGAATGGCGGAAAAAAAAAAAAAATGCCAAAGAAGCATTATTTTACTATTATATCATGCTGTGTTCGTTTGGTCTCTTTAAATGACAGTTACGTACCGGTTTTGGTGCCATTGCCTGTTGTGGATCATGTGCCTCTTGACATCTGAGGTTGTAAGCGGTGACGCAGGAGGCTCACTTCTTATGTGCCCTTACCTTGTTGGAGGCCAATAATACATGACCTGAAACATTCATCCATAGACTGCCACATGCAGTCTGGGCTATACCGTTGCCTGTGAGGTGACGAACATGCTGCACATTGTCGGATGGCAAGGGAAATCATAATGACCATTTATTGCCCCGGTTGCTGCTCACGTTGTTGCTTGTATGAGCCAGAACGGCAACCTTGTTTTCTTAGACTTGTTACTTATTGTTCTGCGGTGAAGCACAAACTTCTGATTTATTTGTCTGCATTGTTCACGCTCTCTCCGCAGTTAGTTTGTTGTTGTTTCTTATCGTAGGTCTATACCTGGTATACCTGGTATACAAAATTTATTTTCTGCTACTACTACTATTTATCTACCTGGTATATCGTTGGCCGTACTACTGTCGCTAGCATATAATACATGCCCTCTGAATCCCAGCACCGCCAAGGTATTTCGTCGCTAACTATTCCCGTGAGATTTAGACCACACGCAACAACAATGAACGGTTTTTGTGCACACGGCTCGTAGAGACAGCTCATCATGAGTTCCTACCACTGCTATCTGACCAAAACAATTAAATAAATTGATCTCGGTTTCTATTAAATTATTTCGTACTGGAAATAGAGGTAATTATTTATTTTCCGTCTTCGGGCACACGAAATCATTATTATTATTTCCCTTGCCATCCGACAATGTGCAGCACGATCTTCAACATTGATGATCGCTCATCGCTTTCTTCCTGTGAAATAAGAAAATCATCCAATATTATTGTTGATATTATTACGGGGGACCTATACTGCTGCAGTAGTAAATAGGACCAAAATATTGTTGGTAAAAATAGCGAAATGTATACCTGGTAGGCAGTAGGTGTTTGTCTGTGCCGTGAGGTACTATTTCATATGGCCCCCCGAAATAACACTGTAGTAATGCCTCACTATACTGTACTTGTCGTTGGGTGAGGATATATATGTGCAGGATATATCTGTGCAGTACAGATCCAACCCAGGAAACATGCATGTGCTATACTACTACTGTACACAGATATATATTACTCCACGGGACACACGGGGTCCCATCCAGCTACGAGATGAGCTAGAAGAACATGATTCAGAGATCGGGAATGTGTCTGCCTATCTATTTCGGTGGACCAAAAGTAAATGGGACCAAATTATGTTACTAATAAGAAAAAACATCGTCTATTTTCTTTGTATGAGTGATCAACGTCGAAGATCGTGCTGCGCATTGTACAATGTGACAAAACACAAAAATATGTAAGCTGTTACCCCTATGCCAATGGGAAAGCGAAGTATCCATAAAAAGCTTGAACTTCACAAAGATACCCTCCGAAAATATTTAGAACACGCTTCCTATATGGGCACGTTTAGAGAAAAAAAAAAAATCTAAACCTCACGGGTCGGGTCGGGTCACAGTTGACCCGATGACTCAACCCGTGAAAAGAAATTCGGTGTGCTGACTTGACCCGACCCGACCTGCGAGATTTTAAAAGCCTCTTGACCCGACCCGTGAGATTTGAAAATCTCCTGACACGACACGACCCGACCCGACCCGACCGGACCCGCGAGATTCAAAACCTCCTGACCCGCGACCCGACCCGCCACATTCCAATTGACCCGTGAGACGCGGGTTTCATGCGGGTCGGGTCACCTTGATTCTCGCGAGACCATTTATCTTGACCCGAAGGTTCGACCCGCGGACCTGGCCCGTGGGTCGGCACTTCAGAAACAATTTAGTTAGGTTCATTTTAGTGCCCCGCAGCGTTCTATGAGCTGGATGTGGTGATGGGTGTGAATCGATGTGGGCATGCGTATGTACTTCGTATACGAATTGGCGGTGTTTTAAAGTATTAATAGTATTACGGGGGGCCATAGTTAACAGGACCAAATATTGTTAGTAAAAATAGCGAAATATATAGGTTTTTATGTACACCATAGGTCCTGTTAACTAGGGTCCCCCGTAATATGCCAAAAGAGTATTCTTGAGTATTTGTATTTGTACGAGAGAAGAAGCCCTTGGGGGAGAGAGCGGGAAGTGATCCAAGAAGTGTCGTCCGCGAGCCGAATGCGCTGGTCCGACCCGCGGGTCAGAAAAAAACAACTCGCGGGTGATCATGCTGACCCGACCCGCGAGAGACCGGCTTCCGGCGGGTCACGATCTGACCCTATAGACGTGAGCTTTTCATCACCACCTCTTGACCCGACCCGACCCGACCCGTCCCGACCCGTGACAGTTTGAACACCACGCGACCCGACCCACGACCCACGAAAAGCCCTGGATAAAGGCAAAACCCTGGTGGGGCCGATGTTGGATCAACATCGGCTCGAGAAAAACTTGGCCGATCTTTGTTTCGAAGCGGCGAGAGATTCCGAGGGTCCTTGACAGACATCGATCGACATACAACCAACGACTGCGTCATGAACTCTGAACAGAGTGCGCTCGTTAGGGGCTCCGACCCCACCCTATTGGGTTCACCGTCTTCACACCATCATGGCTGGTGTCACGTGGCGATAAAAATACAACTGTGCGCCGGTGTGCACAAAACAGAAGACAAAACTTCTCCATCCGTCTCGAATGGCAAAAATAAGAGTTTTTTTCAGGTTTTGGGAGGATATATATACCGTACGACGTCGCCGGCAAGCTCTCGCCCCCTAGACCATGGATCCACCTGATATCTTCGAGGCCGTCATCTATAGTCGTTGTGGCCTTGCCGGACGCCGAGCGGGCTGGCCGTGGGCTGTGAGTTTCTGCTGAGATCGAGCGTCGATCGTCGCACGAGCTGGTTTCCATTCAGCGTGTTGACAAAATCTGCAACCATAAAAAACAAATTGCGCCGCCTACAGCCGTTGGGGAAAAAAAAAAAAAAAAAAAAAAAACAATAACATTTTTTCTCTTTTTTCCCACAGCGCCGGGGTACGAGGAAATTTTCGGCTGTTTTTTGAAAGCAATAACAGCAAATAGAGTAGACAAGCCGAAAGTTTGGCACAGAAGGGAGGGAGGTAGACTAGGTGCATGGGTTTCCTTTTGTTTCTGAGGTTTTCTTCTTTCGGGAAAGTTATATGAGTGATCCATGTTGAAGATCATGCTGCACATACATTGTCGGATGGCAAGAGAAATAATAATAACTTCGAAATAAAACTTTTGGACTTCGCGTCTCATTTGGTATAGATAGGTCTTTATATATACTTATGTCGAAGTAAATACATACCTGGTATGTATATATATATGATATACTACAAGTATATTCTGTGTGCGGAGTATTTATCGCATTCCTTGTCGTGCTGGGGGAGATCGGGGCGGGGGGGGGGGGGGGGTACTACTCATGTGCTTGTTGCTCGTGTTAGGGCCATTCCTAACGAACATAATAAAATCACGATTCGTGACGCCATTTTTCCTAGATTTCCCCTAAAAAAAAAGAACAAAATCGCGATTCGTGACATTCGTCGTGTCTCCAAACACGCCTGATCGAGGCACTATACGCAACCCACGCGGACCAACGGTACCCGAAGGCCGGGTATGGGGGCATGGCAGACTCTGCTTCGCACGCCGCTTGTGGACAACGAACGGGCGGCTATACCCAAAGACACCGCCGCTGGGCGCCCGCTGTCAGCCAATATATGGACGTTGACATCCATATCTATTGTGATGTGCAGTCACTTCACGCGAGCTTACAAAGAGTATCTTATGATAGATGCGGAGAAATACGATGTGCGGCGAAACTTGAGTTTGTTCTTTCTTGCCGACGCACTGTATTCAACTTATCTATCATACTGATCGTAACGCAGGGTATAGCTATAGTCTACCACAATAGGTAGCAGGTAGCATTCCATAGAACGTTACGAGTACGCTACATAGAACGTTGCAGGGACATTGCTAGGAACGGTTCACGGAACCTTGACGGGCCGCTGTAGAATAAACCTGCCCGTAGCATGGGCATTGTCTCGTGATCAGGTGATGGCATGCCCCACATTGCTCACTCTTTTTCCATTTCTCCTCTTCTTCCTTTCCTTTCCTCTCTTCTTCTCCTTTCCTCTTCTCCTCTTGATCTCTGGGATCAAGATTCCTTCTATAATGGCCAATTAAGCGGCAATTTCAAACCATCTTCTTTCTTCATCACAAGTGATCTTCACAGACACTTCGGTGCCGCCTCTGCATCTCTTCTCATAGAAGACAGAGCCTCAACATGCATTATTCCTTCAGGTCATGACCCTCGAGGTTATGAGCCTTCCTTCACCCGCCTCCAAATTTCGAGGAGGAATGAGGAGGAGGAGGAGGAGGAGGAGGAGGAGGAGGAGGAGGAGGAGGAGGAGGAGGAGCCACATTTCGGAGACAAAAGTAGAAATGACCTGAGAAATGTCACAGGCCAGGCCCGGCAGGCGGCCTGCCAGATGGAACCCCGGGACCGGGGTATAGGCCGACGGTCGGTGAGATTGGAAATCTCGCAGGCAGCGTCGGGCTTCGGCCCGTGTGGTTCCAACGTATCACGGGCCGGGCCACAGGCTCATTCGGCTAAAATCGATTTCGTCTGACCGCGCCCCACTCGCGACAGTTGGCTCCACCGGCGAAAATCGTTGCTTTTGAATGTCGGGATTTTTTTTTTTGTTGTTGGGAGAAATATCACGAAAAAACATGACGCTTTTCAGCTGTTTTCGTTAGAAGAACCGAAATGTCATGGATCGTGATCTTTTTGTCATGCCCAAAAGTCGCGAATCTCGTGATTTTTTTTTTTTGCTGTTAGATTCTCCCTTCTTCCGAGAATTAGCACCGTTTCTGCTCACTCCTTACGATAGAGACACCTCGAACAACAGCTGGGGCGCTACTGATCACGTTGTTTCCATATATAATATATGTATATCACCTAGATTTGTTTTGCGTCGTGCTTGGGGGGGGGGGGGGGGGGCAGGGGGCAAAGGAGAGAGGGGGGGAAGCGTTTTCGAGTTTCCAACTTTAGAAACGTTGGCCCTCCCCGAAGGAATGCACATCTCTTTTTTAGCTCTTGTCCGAAGATGGTTGATCGGTTCCTGAATTTTTGGAGGCGTTGTACGATATAGAGGTATTATGTCGAGGAAAGAAAACTGTCTGAGCGACCACGGCATGCATCCTTACCGTGCGGCACTCGAAGGGGGTATCTTACCACAGATCATGGGGATGTATCCGAACAATTAGAAGGTGCGCGTCCCACACATCCCAAGCATCAGTCAGTCGTATTCATGTGTCTGTCTCCGTTGGATTCTGCACTACTATTACGGGGGACCATAGTTAATAGGACCAAATATTGTTAGTAAAAATTGTCAAATATATAGGCTTTTATGTATTACTTAGGTCCTATTAACAATGGTCCCCGGTAATAGATACCTTGTGGGGGGACACCGGAGCCTCAGACCGTTTACGGTAGATCTCTTTCTATCATCGTAGAACGCCTTTTTCTTTTTCCTATTTGTCTCCCACCACGAACCCACACAAGCCGCGACGACAAGTACAAAATTCCCAGAAATTTCCTGCTTGCTGCACGAGTTGCTACATATATTATTTTATTTTTTATTATTTGCCTTCTGACAATGTGCAGGGCGTTATTCATTCAAAATGAAAAAGCTGACATAATTCGTCGAATACCACTAACTTCATCGAACCTATATATTATTATTATTATTATCATTATTATTATTATTTCTCTTGCCATCCGACAATGTGCAGCATGATCTTCAACATGGATCACTCATAACTTTCCCGAAAGAAGAAAAACTCGGAAACAAAAGGAAACCCATGCACCCAAAAGTCTACCTAGCGACTGCTAAACTAAGCTATGTTATTCACGATAACGAGCAACTCGTTTGTTTGTACTACAGCACAACCTACTTGAAATTTGACTATTTCGGAGGACCATAGTAAGTAGAATCTACGGTATACACAAAACCCTACCGGTATACGAGTATATTTCCCTATTTTTACCCACAATATTTGGTCCTGTTTACTATGGCCCTCCGTAATAGTTTGTTCCCCGACATGGAGGAGAGCCCGTTACGGGTGACCATAGTAAGCAGGACCCATACAGTATTTTTACGCAAAAAAACTGGTCCTGATTACTGTGTTCCCCCGCCCGCAATGTATACCGCGCGCGCTTTCGCTCTGCGTGGAAAAAAAAACGGAAACACACGCATAAATGTTGTCAAAATATAGGTGTACGTTTGTGTCAATACATACATGCGTCGAAGGAGTGAGGCCATCCTCGTCGACTCGCACGCGGGGATCTGTCTTATCGTGCACCTGTCGTACGGTAGCGCTTGCTCTGGCCCCCCGTGGGTAGTGCGGTCACACACAGGGAAGCTGGTGCAGCTGCTGCTGCTGGTGCTGCTGCTGCTGCTGCTGCTGCTATTACGGGTGGCCATAGTAAATAGGTCCTACACGGTACACACAAAAACCTATATATTTGCCTATGTTTACCGACAATATTTGGTCCCACTCGCTATGGTCCCCCGTAATGATACAAACCGACCCAAGGCGCTGCAAGCTCCCTTTGCCCGGTATACCCGTTTGCACCCTGCGTTGATCTGATTGTGGCTTACTTACTTATTTCTCCCTTACAAGCAAATACTTGCAAAACCCACTGTGTAGCGTTATACCTCGTCGCCTCTACAATGTTTCTGCCCTTTCCCCTCTACGATCGAGAGCGGTGGGAAGGTATAACAATACCTCTACCTCTACTTATTACGGGGGGCCATAGTTAACAGGACCAAATATTGTCAGTAAAAATGGTTAAACATATAGGTTTTTATGTATACCATAGGTCCTGTTAACTATGGTCCCCCGTAATAGTATATAGGTGAAAAGGGTCGATTACTATTACGGGAGACCATAGCTAATAGACCCTGCGGCCCACACAAAAAAACGATGTATTTGCCTATTTCTACTATTATTAATAAGAACATTTTGTCCTCTTTGCTATGGTCCCCCGTAATAATAAGAGCAGCGAGTTCTTTTGGGGCGTCGGTACCGTATACGGCCGCCCGTGCGCTGACCTATCACCCGATTCGCTTCGATACCTGATCGACGGTTGTCCCAAAAAAAAAAATCATGGGTCATTCGCCCGACCGAGAGCGCCATATTCTATAGCGCGCACTTATTCCCTCGCTTTTATTACGGAGGACCATAGTTAATGGGACCTATGGTATACATAAAAACCTATATATTTATCCTTTTTCACTAACAATATTTGGTCCTATTAACTATGGTCCCCCGTAATAGTTCTCTGATTTCGGCCATATCATTGGGAGAAGAGAGCGTTTAAATCCGTGTCCCTCCGTCGGGGGACTTTTTTTGTTTTTTTTCGTCCGCTCATCCCATTTTTTGTCCTCGTCCTTTTGCTGTCTCTTTTCGTTAGAGATGATACTTACTTGTCAGTATAACCATTATATTCGTTACTCGATTACACTTGCTTACGTCATCCATCTGGTACCCTGGTATACGTTTACGCATTCTATGTACAACAGACAGTTTTCCAGTCTGAGTTATGGTAGGTTCATCGTAGTGGTGGTAATTCAGATCCGAGGTTGCACATACATAGGAAGCTCTCCTCCTCCCCCTACGCTTCTATAGCCCTTGCTACTGTTGTATCTATCGCTGCGATAGAAAACATCTCCGGCCTTTTCTTCCTCCTCCCTCGTCGACTCATTGCGTCGAATTGTGCGCCTATTTTGGTGCTCGCTCGAGCCGCCTATCTAATCTATGCGAGGCGCGCCAAGAAATATATCTGACACGGGGGACCATAGTAAATAGGGCCTAAGGTGCGCACTAAAAGCTACCAGGTATGTATTTGCCTATTTTTACTCACAATATTTTGTCCTATTTAGGCTTCATTCTAATCGAAGAGCGTTTTTTCCAAAAATTCCAAAGTTTGGAAATAATTGGAGATATGTATCAATATACGGAGGCGTTCTGTCACTATTCGTGAAATTCTTCAGAAGCAAAAATATCAAGTTCGTTAACATTCCAATATTTGGAAAAAAAAAAAACAGGAAAATATGGAAGATTGAAAAATTGCGCGAAAAAAATGTCGAAAATTTGGAGAAAAAAGCTCTCCGATGAGAATGACCCTTACTATGGCCCCCCGTAATAGGACATCCAGTATGGAGAGGCGAAAATGTCTTGGCACCACGTGTGGTTCCAGTACTAAAACAGTATGAGAAGGCAGAAAAAATACCTCTGGCAAGCCTCTAAGCACGACTAATCCGGCAGAAGCAAAAAAAAGGAGAAAAACACTGCTGTGAATAATTCATACCAGACATGTACGGTACGTTTTTCTTTTTTTAACCACTTCCAAACTAAAAATACCATTTAAACCTATTTACGGGCCCCGCAGAGGCGTTCTACGATAGAGGTTCGCCCTAATGTTTCTGACGCTCCTCGCTTAAGGAGCTCCGTATACCTCACCCGAAAACTGACTTCAGCGGAAATCAAACTGCGACTCGATGAACACTCCCATGGGCCAATGCACACGAAAACGTCATTTTTCGAAAACGTCATTTTTCCGACGATTTAGGGTTAAGGAAGCACGTCATCAACAAAAAAAATAGCGGAAACACGCTACCTCTATCGTAGAACGCGCAATTCGGGAGGTGAACTAACCCAAGCCCGAAGATGCTACAGTACGTATATACCAGGTATATATGTAGTACGTATATACCAGGTATATATATATACCTGGTATATATACCTGGTATATATATATTTTTTCTTCAACATCACTTTTACCTTCCAGCCTTACTCATGGGAGGTTTTACCCATACGAGGCTTCTGGACAAGCCGTGGTCACAGGTGTCCACCCTTCTCCCCCCCGGTGCGTGCCTTTATTTTTCGTCGCGCATAGATAGGGTTCAGCATTCATTCCCACTGCTGCTCGTCGATTTTCATCGAATGTCAGGTAACTCACGCTCTCGCGCTTTCGGCTAATCAATTTCTTTTTTGCAAGAAAAGACCCCTACGAGCATGCACTCGGTGAGACTTGAACCCACGAAATTGATATTGACAGGCACGCGGACGACCTACCAAGCCACCGGGGACGCCGGCATATATATGCCTGGTACAATACCTGTAATATACCATATACCTGGTATGTATTACGGGAGAGACCTATTACGGGGGGCCATAGTTAACAGGACCAAATATTGTTAGTAAAAATGGTTAAACATATACCTGGTAGGTTTTTATGTATACCATAGGTCCTGTTAACTATGGCCCCCCGTAATAGGAGTAAATAGGACCTACGGTGCACACAAAAACCTATCTATTTCCTTTTTTATACCAACACTATTTGGTCCCATTTACTATGGTCCCCCGTAAAAGCAAACATTTACCTTTTGTGATGATGTCAAACGGGTGGTTCAATGCAGGAGACCGGTCTTTTTCGGGCGGTTGAAGCCTTCTCGGTGGTGTGTGTTAGTGTACTAGGTTTAGCGGGGGGGTCAAACAGCGCTCACCTATTGGTCTTACAGCACACTACTTTTAGTGTAGAGGCGTTCTGCGATGATAGAGGTTCGCTCTAATTTTTCTGAGGCCCCTTCACGTAAGGAGCTCCATACCTCATGACATGCGAAAACTGGCTTCAGCAAAAAACAAACTGCATCTCGATGGATAACCCCATGGCCCGAGTATACAAAAAGTTTTTTTTCCGAAACAAGATTGACAGTTACGACGATTTCTGGGTTAACGGACCCCCGTCATTCAGCAAACCTTTTAGCGGACATGTGCTACCTCTATCGTAGGACGAATCTGCAGGGGGCGGTCAGTGAAGGGGTCGGTCTCCCTGTCATACGTCTGTGCTCAAAACCACCGCAAGCTGGGGGTTTTTACTTGATTTATGTTTCCATGTTTTTGCCATGATGAGCTGAAACAAAACGAGTAGCGCTCGTGACAGTCGTATCAATGGGCGTGCAGACGGGAATGCACAACTCAGTGACTTCAGGCAGGGTAGGTGGGTGCTGTTACCAATCAGATCTGAATGTGTACTTCACGAAAACATGTTGATTGCGGTCTGTTGCTATTGTTATTATCATGTTTGCCATCCGACAATGTGCAGCATTTCGCTTCAACGTTGATCGCTCCAAACCGTATGACCATAGACCTTCGCATCCCCACAATGCCGGGACGGAACGGAGCATGTCGGGTTTTCACCGACCAGACCGACATTGCTTGCACCAAGCGCGAAGTGCCGTGAGGTGTCCGTCGAGTCGCATGAAGGGTGAGCTGCATCCTACTAAGAACCGCTTGTGAGTCGGACTTGAATATCGATGACAGCATAGGTGAGTTCATTTAATTTCCGGTGTAGCCACTTCCAGAGACAGCGAAGGGAGTACTATGTAACTGCCTCTTGGGTGACTTACCATACACACTACGTTGATACGATAATTTCCCTTGTGCGGAGTAAAAGGTTCTTTACCTCGCACAAATGATCTAGCTCGACGACCAGCTGCGGGCGACCGCCAGAAAGAATACCAACAAAAACCAGTACCCTGGTTGTCTAGCTCACGTAGTGAGCGGCATGTTTACGGAGGTGTCGTTGCCAACCGACGCCAACCCAACCTCTATATAATCGGGGTGTAATATAGGGGGGGGTGTCCTCGATAGGAGAGATGTACTCGATCTCATGCATGACCCTAGCCGTATGACCATAGACCCTCGCGTCCCTACAGCGCCGGGACGGAGCATGTCGGGTTCCACCGACCAGGCAGGCATTGCTTGCACCAAGCGCAACGCGTCGTGAGGTGTCTGGCGAGTCGCACGAAGGGTGAGCGGCATCCTACTGTACTAAGACCCACGTTTGAGGCGGACTTGCTTGTGGACGACAGGTTCAATTGAGTTCTCTTAATTTGGGGGGGGGGGGGTGTACTCGATAGGAGAGATGTACTCGATCTCATTCATGGCCGTAGTCGTCTGACCATAGACCCTCGCATCCCTACAATGCCAGGACGGAGCATGTCTAATTTAGGGGGGGGAAACAAGTAAAACGGCGGCTAGAACGCTTCGCGCATCCCCCCGAGCGAAAGAAATGTCGCAAAGTATACGTATGCTATACGGCAGGCTATCACCCCCGAGCGAAAGAAATGTCGCAAAGTAGACGTATGCTATACGGCAGGCTATCACCCCCGAGCGAAAGAAATATCGCAAGTAGACGTATGCTATACGGCAGGCTATCACCCCCCGGGTGAAAGAAATGCCGCAAGTAGACGTATATCATACGGCAGGCTATCACCCCCGGGTGAAAGGAGTGTGCCAAGAA
The DNA here is from genome assembly GCA_031213475.1 of Nereocystis luetkeana. NCBI lineage: Eukaryota > Phaeophyceae > Laminariales > Laminariaceae > Nereocystis > Nereocystis luetkeana. Next base: position 9,090,659 of record JARUPZ010000008.1, on the reverse strand, counting down.
GACGTATGATCTACCGCAGGATATCACCCCCGGGTGATAGATACATCGCAAGTAGACGTATGCTATACGGCAGGCTATCACCCCCGGGTGACAGAACTATCGCAGGTATAAGTATGCTATACGGCAGGCTACCCCCCCCCCCCCCCCCCGGGTGATAGAAACATCGCAAGTAGACGCATGCTATACCGCAGGCTATCACCCCCGGGTGAAAGGAGTGTGCCAAGAAAGACACACATTTGCCTGAGGAGCACTACAAGATAGTGTGCGCGCTCACTTGTACTCACCATGTACACCCCGATGAGAAAAGGAAATCAACAAAACCATGGCCTAAAAATAGTTGGCTTGTATAAACGTCGTTTTGGAGTCAAGGAGAGTCGCCAAATGAGAGGGACTGCATCATTGGCGTATAAATGTGTCGAGTATTTCAGGTCTGATCGCGATCCGCAGCACTTTCCATGCTTTTAAGTAATTGGATTCTAGTTGTACCCCTCTTTGCATGTGGATGGCAAACAAACGGGAATCACGAAAAAAAAAAAATCGAACAACGCCTACGGCGTTGGCCGAGGTTAAGCGTCCATTTTGTAACAACAAAAAAAAAGAGCAGCTTAGGGATGATCCGCAGGTGAGTTATCGGATTCTAGGTATACCCTTTGATCGGAACAAGCGCTGGGCCTCATTTTCAGATGGCAAAAGGAAAAAAAAGAAATCCTGTAGGTTAGCATCATCGGAATAGATAATATTTTTTCTTTTAAACCGAGCGATACTGGGTGTGTATTGAGCAGTACAAAGTCAGTTGGGAATGCCCCCCGCCGCCAGTCAGAAAGACATTGATTGGCCGCAAAATGCTACACCCCCATATGTTTGTAGCACGCAACAGAAGGGTATGACAACGTTTTGCTACTGCTGTAGCGATGATACATATCAGTATAAGCACCGTTGTCGCTGCATTCAAAACACGACGCTCTCGTACATAAAAGACCACCCACATTCATAGATAGATAGGCTGCGTCTTGCGGGTGATCAGCAAGCTTGCGAGCCTACAGCGTACACACCGGCTATGACACGAGCTGGTACGCACGGCAATCGTCAATCCGTAACGGCTTTTCTGGCCGAGAAGAATCGCCTACAACAGCTAATACACTCCTGACGCGTTTTTGTCCAACGCCCTGAAGTGCAAACTCTTCTTCTCGCCATCGCACGGGACCATAGTATTAATGAGGACCCATCATACACACAAAAACCTATATATTCTCGCATTTTCACTAAGCATATTTGGTCCTGATTACTGTGTTCTCCCGTAACCTCATCTGTAGCCTTCGTCCCCGCGGATTGGGGGGACAAAGGTTCATTCTCCCACCCCCGGTCTGCGTCGGCATGCCAAATGTCATGACGTGGAGGTGGCGGCTCGCTATGCTATATTGCCGCAGAGAGGGGGGGGGGGGGGGGGGGGAATCACGTGGCAGGGGACGACTGTGGCTGGGGGGGGTGAACCACGACAGGCGAGGTGGCGGCTTGGAGTCGCCGTGTCCGGAGGGATCGGGCACGCCTGGGGTGGAGGGCACGTTCGCTGTTACGAGGGGCTTCGAGCACAGAAAATCAGAACCCGCAATGGACCCGGAAAGTCATATATATATAATATATATGTATATATATATATATATTTGCTTCGCTTCATCTTCTTTTTTTAGTGGTTTTTGGCTGCTAGTAGTCTCCTTTTTGCTTCCCTGGTGTCCGCAGGTGGTGGAATGCGTATGTATGCTTGATTTTTTTGTTTTTGCCTCTGTTTTACTACCGAGCTATTTCTTCCACTCCAGAGATTTTGGAGCCTGTCCTGCGACCACGGACTGCATTGTATTGTGAGTTAATGTGAGAACAACAAACAAGAATAACCCCCTATGTTTACACACAGTCAGCAGATTTGGTTATGATTACTATTACGGGGGACCATAGTTAACAGGACCTATGGTACACATAAAAACCTAAGTGTTTACCCATTTTTACTAGAAATATTGGTCCTGTTAACTATGGACCCCCGTAATACTTGGTTCCCCTGTATAATATGAAGCTAAAGCGAACGAGACAAACCAAAAAACGGCTCGTTGTATTATTATTTTTTTCCCACGGGTGAAAATGCGTTAAAAAGCCGGTGAACGGGACGGACGGCTGGACGGGCGGACGGATGTACTTGGGTTTTTTTTTTTCCCCTGATATTGTTGTGGGTGTCAAGCCCTCATGCACGCCGTCTGGGGCCTACCAGGTGCTGAAAGTGTTTTGGCACGACGAGAGAGATCAGAACGCCGTCGATGACGATGGCTATGATGGTGGTGCTGATGCTGATGATGATGATGATGATGATGATGCTGATGATGTTGATGATGATGATGATGATGAGGAGGAGGAGGATGATGACGATGATGATTATGATGATGCTGATAATAATGATGATGATGATGATGATGATGATGATGATGGCGATGATGGTGATAGATAGGTGGTTCTTTCGATGGGATTTTCGGGAGGGCACTGCCCGGCGACCAATCACGCTCTATATATATAGTGCTCACTTTTGGGCTGAGTGAGAGCGGTTTCAGTCAGCCTTCTTTGGTTTCAAAATGTGTGACAGCAGCGCAACCAGGCAGCAGTGTAGAGGGTTGAGGTCCCCCGGTAAGGCGGGGGTGTGTCTGGGACCAAATATGACCGCACCATAGGAGTAAAAGCCGCCTCAGTCCATTCCAGGTTCTGAGCGCCATTTCTCCAGTCGCGCCAAGCGGTTTCGACCGCCATACATCGGGATGCCGCCTTAAGCTGCACAGAACCCATTACGGGGGAACCCCCTACTACTGTATACACCTCCTCGTTCTGCCGCCGTCGGCCGCTGTTGTAAGGCTCACAGCAGCAGCAGCAGTAGTAGTAGTAGTAGTAGTAGTAGTCTGGGTGTACGCGCGCGATTGGTTAACCTGTCATCACCGCTGATGTGCCCGACGGACGACCCGTAAGACCTTGACGAATGAATGGCGATGTCGGCGGGACGAAACAGGGGAGAGATGTTATGCAAGGCGTACGGTATAATAGGTGGGGGTACGTGATTTTGCTATCCATAGCTTTTCACCTTTAACCTGACGGACTCATAAGCCTGAACAAATGGAGTCGTCGCCAGCACACGGGGTCGTCGGGCGTGAGTTCGGATCTCTGTCACTCACGCCCACCACCAAAAAAATGTTTGTTTTTCACAAAAAAACGGGAATCCCCTCATGATGACAAGAATCAGAAAAATATTTCTGGATCCCCAAGAAACTGGAACCGCTGGCGCGTCTCGTGGTGACACACGTCGACCCGTACGTTCGGTCCGTTTCACGGGGGGCGGAGGAGAGAGTCACAAGGCTTACTATGGGCCGGCGATTGGTGCGGACGGAGGCCTAAAAAAAGAACAAGGCACGGGCCTTTGGGTTTCGAATCTCATTCTTTCGAAGGTATGCTATCGCTCTCGTATTTCAAGAAAAACGCCCACCTGGTCACCTGGTAGACTACTGCTCGCGTTCGTCATCGCGAAATGGACCTCCCCGGCGCAGCAGTATCTATTTTTAGTTTGCTCGACTTTGCCAGGGCAGGCGACGTTATTCGAACGAACTCGACTCTACAGAGATCACAACATTCTCGCGGCGTTTTAAAGGGGAGGGGGGAGGGGGGCGGGGGGGGGTGCTCCTTTGTTCCTTACCTTACTTGGTCATTTGACCATTGAGCACACATCCAATGTCTTCCGGCGTTTTAAGTCGGGAGGGGGGGGGGTAATACCAGACGGATATGTTGAGAGGATAGATAGAGCTTGTGCATAGGTTCCTGTGTATGCAGGGATTGATCAACGTGGGAGCTCGTGCCGCATACATTGTCGGATGGCAAGCCTGATCATAGTTGGTTGCGGTAGTCTTCATGTCCGTCACATCGGTTTTAATTCGTCCTATGATACTGCCGAGCTTTTGTTTTGGCGAGTTCTTGACTTTCTGTTCTTTCAGTCTTTTTTACAACAACGAGCACTACACATTGTTGGATGGCAAGCATAATAGCAACCGGTGTCGAACGCTATATATACATACTGTGTACGTTTTCAGAAGGATCTCGAACGATTCTTGATATAATAATACCAAAAAAGAAATGCACCTACCTATATACTGTTGGTACCAGAGGTCCCCTTCCCCCTAGATAGTACCGCCTCATTAGACTCAGGTTCAAGGTCAACATAGATAGGTGACTCACTCCGCTCCCCTAAAACTCGAGACACCAACCCACCTCGGTGAGTCCTCCACACAACAACCACATAAGGGATAGCCAGCCCGGGGCTCCGCCCCACATTAGCGCCGTCTATTAAATCTATTAATATTATAACAATTACGGTAGACCATAGTAAATAGGACCAAACTTTGTCAGTAAAAATATAGGTGAATGTATATGGTTTTTTGTGTGTACCCTATAGGGTCTTATTTATTATATGGTCCCCCGCAATAACTGTAGTTAGTTGTATACTTTGTATATAGTTCGTTCGGTATTATGGCAAAACATTTTCCTCTAGCACTGTGAAAACAAAACGGTCGCACACACTATATATATGCACTCACACACCACATACCCCTATACTGTGTGCCATAATGTATCATTGCAACTCAACGCTCTTTTTACTGTTACTATTATTATTCCTCTTGCCATCAGACAATGTGCACAGCAGGATCTTCAACATGGATCACTCATAATAATAGTCGGTATTAATAGTATTAACATAGTGTATAGGTAACGAGAGACCTCTGAGATTCCTATCCTTCTACTCTGTATACCCTCTGTCTGGTGTAAATTAACCGCCACACATGTATACCCTACGAGTACAAATAAAGAAGAGTGGTTTGAAGACAAAAAGCCACACTTTTACGGGGGACCATAGTTAATAGGACCAAATATTGTTAGTAACAATGTGGTTAAATATATGGGTTTTATAAACTATACCATAGATAGGTCCTATTATAACTATGGTCCCCCGTGATATTAATAACTTGAGGCGGCCGCTACATAATATCATGACCGCCTACACTGCAGTAGTACTATACCTGGTACGAGTTTTCTTGTACGTACGCGGTGGTGGGTTTTTCCCGTGTGGCCTTTTGAGATGTTTTTCTTGTTGGAACTCGGATGTATCACCATCTATATGTAGTTCCTGGTAAGTATAGTACTAATATTAGATCCTCACACGTGGCCAATCGGCTACCCCCAAAAACCCTCCAGGGAACAATTTGACCCTCCAGAGGGCGAGGCCACCCTCCAGAGGGTGTTTGAGGCTTGGAGGGCCAGGCCTTCCGCCCTCTAGAGGGATTTTGTTCTTTTGGTACCCTGTACAGGCTTGTCATGTGCGCTAGCCTCTAGAGTGGGCTGTCTATATACCGCTGGAGGGCCGTGCGGGAGGTTTGTTCCGGAGGAGGGAAATGACCGTTTCAACCCTCTAGAGGGGTTTGTATTGAAAACTCTGGAGGGAGGTCGACATTTCACCCTCCAGAGCGCGTTGGCGATTGTCTAGGGTATGAGGTTTCGCCCCTCTAGAGGGAGCTCTTTTCTGATGTGACGGCTGGAGGTCTCTACTAAATGCTAGCCTCTAGAGTGGGCTGTCTATATACCGCTGGAGGGCGTGCGGCAGGTTTGTTCCGGAGGAGGGAAATGACCGTTTCAACCCTCTAGAGGGGTTTATATTGAAAACTCTGGAGGGAGGTCGGCATTTCACCCTCCAGAGCGCGTTGGCGATTGTCTAGGGTATGAGGTTTCGCCCCTCTAGAGGAGGGAGCTCTTTTCTGATGCGACGGCTGGAGGTCTCTACTAAATGCTAGCCTCTAGAGTGGGCTGTCTATATACCGCTGGAGGGCCGTGCGGCAGGTTTGTTCCGGAGGAGGGTAATGACCGTTTCAACCCTCTTGAGGGGTTTATATTGAAAACTCTGGAGGGGGGTCGGCATTTCACCCTCCAGAGCGCGTTGGAGATTGTTTAGGGTATGAGGTTTCGCCCCTCTAGAGGGAGCTTTTCTGATGCGACGGCTGGAGGTCTCTACTAAATGCTAGCCTCTAGAGTGTTCGCGTGCCGTTCGCTCTGGAGCGCCGTGGGAAATAGTTGCCCAGGTGGAGGTCTATGAGAATGGGCAGCCTCTGGAGGCACATTGACATTGCACCCGCTGAAGGTGGAACAACATGCTACCCACCAGAGGCATTGAGATTGCGCACGCTTGTGAGGAATGGTCATGTCGCCCCCCAGAGGCATTGTGACTGCAGCGATTCGATCAGTTCCCCTCCAAAGGCTGGCTGTACCTGCCCTCCCTTGAGTGATTCGTGGCTTGCTCGAGCCTTTCTTTGGACGGAAATTATCCAAATTACCTCCCAGCGTCTTGCTTGACGAACCCTCCGGCGCTTGCGAATTGAGCATTACACGTCATGGGGTGGCCGTGGCGTATACACCAGTAACAACGCGATCCTTTTCTGGCCAAGGCTCGCGAATTGTGATGCGAACATCGATCATAGACAGCCTATAGAATGGCGTTTCTGCCTGAGCACAAACGCTTCGCTGCAATTCCTTATAATATCTCGGAATATTTCAGCCTGAATTCTTGACTACTTGATTCTCGACATATGTCGCGTACTATACGCTCCGGGTCCAGACCGCACATACACACATACCGCTGCACAGCGGCAGCCTGTATCCAGTGGCTAGTTGTTTTTTTTTCAAAATACGTTGCTTCAACCCCTATGAAAACAAGCTTCACAAGCATTTCGAAACCCTCAAAAACCGCCAGTCCGTTGAAGCCACACGCTGCACGCCACAGCTCTTGCCGATGGCAGCACTAGCAGCAAGCAATTACAGGCGATATACACATTCCCGTCGCATATACTCGTAGCTCTGAGCATGTGAAATCATTGAGTCGAAACGCTGTGGGTGAGGGCGTGGAGGGGCACCTAGGCCGACAATTTGAAATATAACTACCAGGTACCAGGTATAGCAGTACGCGAGCGTCCCTCCAAAACAGAAGCCTTTTTCGAAATGGACGAGACTGGAGAGCTGGAGAGGACAGCTCTCTCCATGGACTAGACGACCAGCGACAGCGTTGATGGCAGCTATCCCAAGGTGAGAGTACGCGAATGCTACTTTCCTTGTGGGTGGGCAACACATCATAGCTTGGAGTGGATCGCGTGATATATACAGCAGTGGGTCCCCCTGTCTCAACTATTTCTACTCGTGGTACTGCGGCTGTGGTGTCGTACGAGGGGGTCACGCTTTTTGTACGTCTGATCAGTGATAGCTCTCCTAGCCAATCGGAGCGATGCTACCAGATTTCCTTCTCGCCACCTAATTCTATCCCTCTTGTTAGACCCACAGCAGCAAGGAGATCACTGCTGCGCTCTTCATTTTGTGATGCCCTGCTGGTGTACCTGTTGTACAAGTTTTTTTTTTACCCCACGGCATAAATTTAAAGACCCAACGGGCTGCATTTTGAATTTTGAACTTCGAGCATCTTTTTTTCGTACGAGTATTACGTACTGTGGTACTTGTATACGTACATCCATCCTGTTACTGCTGTACTCTATAGCAGCCACAAGCGGAGATTTTTTGTACAGTACGTTTGTTTGTATGATACCTGGTACGTATGTTAGGCATCACCTGGTGTTTTCCCATTTGGTACTATGATCCCGCAGTGGGCCCATCCCATTCGACACCCGGCTCCCACTTGGAGGTTCAGAAATACATACATGTTGTACGAGTTTTTTTATGCTCCACGGCATACATTAAAAAACCCAAACGGGCTGCATTTTTGAATTTTGAACTTTGATTTTTCCACGTACGTACATCCTGGTACTCTCCAGCCACCAGCGGAGAAAATGTACGTACGTGCAAACTTGAAATTTGAGTGGTTTGTCCCCAAAACGGGACTGCGGTTCTAAAAGGGTTAACTTTTTTTTTTACAGCAGTAGGTTGGCACGTATATTTTATATCACCTTGTATTTTCCCATTTGGTCATTTGACCTATCGCATTTGACACCCTACTCCCGCTTGGAGGCGCAGAAATATGATCAACCCTCCGCAGGAACCGCCGAACGCCCACCTGGCATCCTGGTCTCATTTGGTGCCATGTGTATATAATAGGCCATGCAGATCTACACCAACTCCAATGCTATCTGCTATACATACAGCCGTTTTGAAGCTACGTGCACTGAAGAGCCTTGGACGTTCGTGGGATTTCTCTGTGTCTCAGTCCTACGGGTACTGCTGTGCTGTTGTACTGCTGTAGTTGTCTGGTAGACGTCTGCCACGGATACTCTACTTTTCTGTCTCGCCCATTAAAGGTTTTTCAACTACAGCAGTTCAACCGCATATCGCTACCCCTGTAGCGTGCAGTTGGGGAGTGATTATCTGCAGGCGGCTTATCCCGATGGCCATGTCGGCGTCGAGAGTGCCAAACACCTCATCGACGTAAACATATTCTTGTGGTTGTTTTGCATCCTTCTTACGCTGAATGCTATCCGTATTGTGTACCAGGTATTTTTTTTGGTGTGGCAGATGCTGCGTCTGTTCGCTTTCAGGAAAGGCCGGCTTGCGTTCAACCTTCAAAACAGACGTGCAACCTACATCGGCGAAGAGGCGGACGCCGTGGCAACTTTCTGCCGCCGTCTCTGCCCTCATCTCCTCGGTGAGTGCATGTCGCCACCGCTGCTGTACAAGCAGTTGACCACTTTTGGAACTTGTTTTAGAAAGAGTTTTAGCCAAAATCAGGTATACCTGGTCATTTTTAGGCCAAAATCGATTTTACCAGAAACAAGTTCAAAACACACGCCAGGAGCCCTGCTATTGGCCAGACTGACATCGTCACTGATTTTGGTTCGAATTGGTCAAGGGTTTACCTGATTTATCTACAAGTACTCTGTCTAGCTTTCAACTTTTAACTGATTTGGGCCTATTTTGAACCAATGATAGGGGCCATACGTACACAGTTTTTTCTCCGCGTATGCGTGTGTGGTCCATCGGTTGCACAATTCTTGTGTAGAAACTCGTACGTAAGTACGCATTCATGCGTACACTCGTACGCTCTGTGCTTGTACGTACCAGTAGTACGTGCGTATTTATGCATACATGTCGCAAGGTGATTCCATTTTTCCTTCTTTGGGGTGTACGGCAAGTATGTCAGATGACCGCATTTTCACCCCTTGACGGACAGCAACTTTGCCTCGACATGCCTCGACTGACACCAAACTACTGTGGTACAGTACCTGTTAGGTTTTAGTTTGGAACATCGGCCCTACATCCTTGACAGCGCACGTTGTACTCCTGATATCTTCGGTGTACGATGTACTTCAGTTGTTATGATGTGTACTCTGTTGTTTTCTATGACCTATACCCTAAATAAAACAAAATAATTCAGATTTGGGAGGCCACACGCTATATATGTTGAGGCGCAGGTGTTTTTATATAGATCTCCATGGACTAAACGCCGATTGTGGCGCGCGTTTTGTACTTGGTTTTAGTATTAACTGATTTTGGCCCAAAAATCGCCAGGTATACGTACCTGATTTTGGTCACAGCCCTTTATGAAATATGTACCACGTAGATAAAGCTACGTAGCTAGAGGTCGGCCGCCATAGTTAGGATTTTCCGCATCCCATTTGAGAACTATACCGTGCCAGTTGTTCAAGTCGCGACGACCCAACTCAATTCCGTTGCATTCTCCCAAACGTCGACTATGTACTCTTGATTGCACACGCACATATTCGGCCCGGCCCACGTACCATATTTCAGGTAGAACCGATGACGATGAGCCACAGCCATTAACCGACGGCGACGGCAGGTTAAAAACAAGAGCTCATAGAAGTCAGAGTGGCCCCGTCGACGACACGGAGGAAATTCACAAGAGTCCACAGGCGGGAGGAGTAGCGATGGCGAGGGCTATAGCCAAGACAGCTGTTGCGATGACGATCACCGGGGCCTGGTCGAAGAAACCTCCACTCGCGGGGATAACTTGCCATGGACGAAGACTCTTCTTGTGTAGGTTACGGCCTTTCAGCCATAGACGACAAGGAGGGGGGAAGGGGGTGAGGCGGCTGGCGCCTGAACAGTCGTGGATGATTACTAGGATTCTGATTAGTCGGGGGGAGGGGGGGATCAGAGCATCAGGGCATGTCTGTTTTCTATCGATTGGATTGCGTTCATATTCGTTGTTTTCCCGTGCTCGATGGTGGCAGGTGTGAGTAATTTTGTTGGGATGCCCCTGTCCTATGTGTTGTGGCTGCGCCATCTCTGTTCGGTTGCAGTGCCCGCAGGGTGTGTTTTGTTCAAAGCGCGTGCACAGGTTGGCACAATGTGATGCCCCCTCTTGTGTTCGAATGATGATACCGTCTTCGTTTTTGTATTCTGGCCAGTTGGTGCTGGGAATTTCAATATCCACATCTCTGTGTCTGGCTGCTGCCTATATTGTAATTGTTTGTCGGCGAAAGCTCAAGACAGGGGGGTTACTAATTTTTGTGAATTACGTATGATACTCGCTCAACCACGACATGTGGGGAGTTGTTATACTGCTGTTGCGTCATTGTGGCGCATTGGTTTAGAACTCGTCAAAGAGAGGCACGGGCTTCCCCGAAGCATACGCACGTAGATGCATTGAGCAGGGAGGAAGCAGAAGGACACGCAAGGGGTAGGTTAGGCGGGTACCACGCCGCACGGTCGACATACTGTACACAGTGTTGTACATTACATGCCCGCTACCGGTGTTTGTATGGCGTAGAATAGTCTCGAAAGGCGTGGCAGATATAGGACATCGTGTGGAAACAACTGTCCACACAGGGCCAGTTGGATTGAGCAAACATGTAGTAGATTCATAATATAAAGCAAAATATTTGATGCAACAATGTGTACTGTTTCCGCATATCTATAAATATAGGGGGCGCGTATGACTGTCAGCGTCTTGTGGCGGTTCACCGTACAAACCCACTAGATGTCGATGTGGTGGGTGCGTTTTCGACTGCACTGTAGGGTCGCCCTTTTTTGGGCACCCTCCAGCGGGTACGGTCTCATATACCCTCCAGAGGGTTTTGCGGGGTGGCGTCAGCCTCCACAGCGTGCGCGCCGGAAAACTCTGTACGTCGATGTGGTGGGTCTGAAAATTGCCGCGCGATAGTGTCACCCAATTTTGGGCACCCTCCAGAGGAAAAGATATTCTGCCCTCCAGAGGGTTTCTACTGTGACGCCGGCCTCCAGAGCGTGCGCGGCCGACCACTCTGTACGTCGGTGTGGTGGGTCTAAAATTTACCGCACGATAGTATCGCCCTATTTTGGGCACCCTCCAGAGGGAAATATATTCTGCCCGCTAGAGGGTTTTTGTTGTGACGTCGGCCTCCAGAGCGTGCGCGGCCGACCACTCTGTACGTCGGTGTGGAGGGCCTAAAATTTACCGCACGATAGTATAGCCCATTTTTGGGCACCCTCCAGAGGGTAAGATATTTTGCCCTCCAGAGGGTGTTTGGTGGTAGCCGATTGGCCACGTGTGCTGTGGCGTTCGTCGTAGTAGATATACTCATATTGTGAACGATCTGTGCCGTGCAGATCCCACCCGCCCATGGAAGCAAGCACACGAAGGAGGTAGATCATGCAGATAGATTATTCGGAATGCGTACGTACGAGTACGTATTATATGTTCTGAAGCATCTATCTGTAGATAGATATGAAGTAGAGTACATATTAATAGTATTACGGGGGACCATAGTTAACAGGACCTATGGTATACATAAAAACCTATATGTTTAACCACACTTTTACTAACAATATTTGGTCCTGTTAACTATGGCCCCTCGAAATAGGAATCGATAATCTCTCCGAGTGGAGCTTCTCTTGGTACCGAAAAGCGCTGATTTACTACTACTGGTACTCTGTTGTTGTTGTACTGCTGTACACACATGGCCACAATCGGCTATCATACCCATGAGCACCCTCTGCAGAGCAATATATCTTCACCTCTGGAGGGTGCCCAAGAATAGGCGACACTACACTCGTACACTCTACTCTCCTCCTGGTGTCGTGCGGTATTTTTCAGACCCACCATCAGCATCGACGCACGAGGATTGACTGCTGAAACGCACAGAGCAGCAGCAGCAGCAGCACATATTGTCACCTACAGGAGGCCTACCCCGCCAGTAGCCTGAGTATAACATCACCCAACAACAAGCAGTGTACCATCGCAGCGCGTAGCGCGGCCAAAAAAAGCGGCAATGTTTCCACCAGGTCCTGCCTGCTGCGCACAGCAACAGCAGTACCGGCACCGGCACCCTTGCTGTTTGTAGGAAAAAACAGAATTTTCTGGGAACTTTCCAAACTCTGACAGTCCCGCGTAGTCTTGATGGCGCTGTGTCCGCTCCGTAGATCGTACCTGGTATCATAGACGAGAAACTAGGCATTTCAGCAACCAAGCACGCGTTTTCTGGGCGCCCCGGCAACCGGCATACCACACGAATAGACCAGACTAGGGCGAGGGGAGGTGGTCGGGTTCGGGTAGGGTGGGGTTGGGCTGGCCAACGCACCAGAACATCTACGACGAAAACAAAATCATGGCACACGAGAAACGTAGAAACGTGCAACATCGTAGAATGTAAAAACTACCAGGTACTGCTGCTGTACTTGGTACGCAACAACAGCAGCAGTACGTATTAATAGTTGTTGTTTGTTGTGTTATCTTGATTTTATGTCCGAAACACTAAGGATCATTTTGAGTGTAATATTGTATTCTAACGGTTCTTATATCAATAACGGACATATTTTCTGGAGGTGTGGGTGAACCGTTACGTTTCGTACAAGAAGGGACGATTTGTTTTGGCCAGCGGGCGAATCGTAGCGTGAGTATTCGTAGAGCTCGTACATTATGTATATACCCGTACATATCGAACCTCGGGTGCATGTACTGGGAGTTGGTGTACTACTGTCCTATTGACAGTATACAGAAACTATCTTGCCGAGGAAAACAAATACAGGAAACAACGCATCGTGCCTGGTTTCTGCGTCTGGTGAGCACTACGAGTATTGTATAATTATTTCTCGACTGTCGGTTCAATCAAAATCCCTCCACACCCTTCTTCTTGCCTTCTGCTTCCTGCTTCTGCGTATTTCGCAGCCTCTCGCGTTTTGCTTTCCTTTCCTCACCGCGTCATCAGCGCCCTGGGCTGGGTCACCCCACGGCTCCTCCTTCCTCCTCCTCCTCCTCCTCCTCCTCCTCCTCCTCCTCCTATACATCTACCCGCACGCAAGTTGGTCCTCCTGTGTCCGGCAGTCCGTTACATTCGAGCGCTATCCATCATAATATCTCTTCCTGTCCTTCTTCTGATGTGAGTGATGTCTATCTACCTGGTATCAGATACCAGGCAGCGTTTTTTGTGTGTGGAAGAACCTCTGCGTGTAGTGCCGCCCACGGGGCGGTTCATCAATCACACCGCCCACCTACTGCTTACTGTAGACCACGCGTTTAATCCAAAAGATCAGAGCCTGTGGTGGGGTCTCGCCCTCGTCGTGTGGCCATGTACGATGGCGGTGGTATACGTATGTCCGAACACGAGCTACTACATACTGTAGTTTCAGCTGCAGTAGCTTCTAACACAGTGTACGTAGCAGCACCTGGTGTTGTGTATAGTATGAGGTTCCTGGTAGTCGTACTTTCTGCGTACTTGACTGGGGTGGCCGTGCGTGCCGAAATGTTCCTTCTAAAACTTTGTCTAGGATTTGTTCATGCTGGTACTATTCGTTGTTGTTGTTGTCGTTGTTGTTCTTGTTGTTGTAGTTGCTCATCCTATCGGCTCATCCCAATGTTCCATCACGCACATACCTGGTGGTGTGAAGAGTTGGCGTGTTTCAAAAATAGCCCCCCATGTCCAGTTCCGAAGCTACCCTCGAGAGTTGGGGCTTGACAGTAACAACGGGGCGGGAGGCGGATGCCATGCGAGCAGCGTCGGAGGAGCACAAAAAGGGGGGGCCGGACACACACCTCTTCGAAAATGGGGCCCCAAACCAACGGGCGGAGCCGACTGCGACAGACCTCGAGCGCAAAAGGCTGCTCGGCCATGCTCCTGAGCTGGTCGTGGGCGACATCGGGTCGCGCTTCCACCAAATCAGACGTTGGAAACGCGACCGGAGCGGGCCCACGAGCAGCCCCCGGGAGCACATGGCTGAGTCTTGCTCTCGGGGGTTTTCACAGTCGGGCCCACACGTTGCTTAGATTCCCTCTTTCGCTCCAGCGCCCCCCCCCCCCCTTGTTTTCCCCTCCGCTGTGCCCATGGCTCCGCCTCCTGCCCCGGTGGCAAAACCCCTTCCCACCTCTCCTGTGGATAGCTTCGATACCGGGCATGGGGGGGCATCGGAACGCTGGTAACGTTGTACGGACAGCGGGGGGGGGGGGGGGGGGCATTTCGATGAGTGCACACACACGTAGCAGGGTGTCGTAGCCCTTACTCCATACGTACACGAAGCTCTATAGTCCTTGACCTTGGGCTGAGTCGAAGCTCGAATGAAACCACGGTCTCTTCCCCCCTCTTACCCTAGCCCTAATCCTTAGGTACGCGAGAGTCTGCTTGTCGCGGTGTTTAAGAGAGGTCGGCGCCCACTTTCGTCGCTCGCTGCTGTCCGTAGAACTGTGTCCTCGCTGATTCACTCGCGCACACGTATACCTACTCAAGAAACAGGAAGGCTGGCCCCGTAGGCTGGATCTCTTTGTCTGAGAACGAGAAGGTTCTACACTTGATCTCAGTATGATACAGCTCCCGATTTTGAGATTTCCTACAAATGTTCAGCCTCCCTTCTTGTTTGCTCGTTTTCTTAATGGTAGGTGTCCTGTACTATTGATTAATAGCAGGGGCTGATTACCACTTTTACGAGACGAGTATAATGAACGCTGACCCTAAGTTAATCGGAGCAACCCTAAGCCTGACCCTAAGCCAATCAGAGCAACCCTAGGCCTGACCCTGAGCCAATCAGAGCAACCCTAGCCCTGACCCTCAGCCAATCAGACCAACCCTGACCCTCACCCTCAGCCAATCAAAGCAACCCTAACTCTCACCCTAAGCCAATCAGACCAAAACTCGAACGAGTGGCAAGCTCTATCTACTGCAGGGAATTGCAGGTACACCCGTACCTGAGCAGGCATTGCTGCACCGAGGGGGGGGGGGGGGGGGGTTGTTGGTTCTCCTCTCTTTAGAAAGAGGTCCGATAACCCCTCACGTTCAATCAGAAGACGACAAAACCAGACAATAATCGATATCGCAAAAAGCGACTATAACGGGGGACCATATTACCCAATCCGCGGTACTGCCGGTTGGCCGCCTTACTTGCCGGTTTTTCCAGGCTGGGTGGCACATATACACGTATAGACCGGCCCTGCGTACCCAGGGGCCAATCACTGTGCTCTACAGACACCCGACGGACCTTAACAGAGTGGCACCAGGCACACTTTACTCACACGTAGAGAGCCACACACACACATTTACTACCGCCAGCAATATTATGTTGTCAGTAGAGAAGGGCCATCGACCAACGTATTTATTTCCTTCGCGAGGTCAAATACAACCTCAGACAGACCATACAGATCACGATCTATATATCTATCTATCTATCTATCTATCTATCTATCTATCTATCTATCTATCTATCTATCTATCTATCTATCTATATATCTATCTATATATCTATCTATATATATCTATATCTATATCTATATCTATATCTATATCTATATCTATATCTATATCTATATCTATATCTATATATACAGCAGCAGATCATCTAGTTCTTCGCCTCACCTCAACTGCCGCTGTAGGATCTGCACTAAGTCCGGATATTTCCCGGGAAACATGCAACGATGCTATCGAATAGATCGCGCTGACTACACGGGTTTCAGCCCGCACCATGATCAGTGCGCAGATCATACCGACACAAGGTCAGGAGCAGGACAGGTCTTCTCCTGTGCACCAGCGTGTACGCCGAACGTTTTCTCGAATAAGCGGGAAGCAACCCTGGAATGTCCGTGATCACAGCGAGCGACAAGATAGCGCACCCCCCTCCCCCACTGGACGGATCTCAAAGCTGACTCTCTCGATACAACGATATAACGGGAGGGTGCGCGGGGGTTGGGGGGGTGGGGGGGGGGGTGGGGAGGAGTGCAGACGGCGACCGATGCGCGTACTGCACCTTCCATTTATGGCCAGGCTTGTATACGGTAGATCTGTATACCTGCAACCGTGCAGTAGTCCTCCCGCGAGCAAGACTCTTGCCTCGCCCTTGGCAAGCTCGTGAGTCAGCTCAAGGCGCCCTCCCTCACCTTTGGCCGTGTTGTACGTGCCCAGCTTCTGGCGCATCTTGAGGAGGACGGGAGTTGTCCCCTGCCCTCCCTTCCTCCAGATGCGTTGGGAGCTGGTCATATACTTCGAACTACGTCATGGCTACGGAGGCGTGTGGGAGGGAGGTTTGGACAGAACTTTTGCTCGAGGGAGATCGGCCAGGCAACCCCGCCCGCTGTGTTCCTTTTCCCACGTGTGAGGGTGTCACCTACTGAGCGTGCCCGTTCAGAGGGAGGGAGAGTGTTATAAGGAATACCTTGGGCTGGGTAATCGATCGATCTTTTACCCCTATAGTTCAGTAGGTAACACCCTCACATTTGACGTCGTCCAGGTCACGGGTTCGAACCTCACTTCGAACGTTTCTTTTACAGAAACGCTTGCGCGTGCACACCTAAAAAAAACTCCTCTCCCTGGTTCCCCAGGTAATGAAACGAAACGTGTAGGCCAGCGTACGGACGTATGTATACGGTTCCGACGCCCCAAAGATCCCGCCGTTTAGAGGGGGGGAGAGTGTTACAAGGATTACCCTGGGCTGGGTAATCGATCGGTCTTTTACCCCTATAGCTCAGTAGGTAACACCTTCACACACGCCCGCAATTACGGGGCGCCATAGTAAATAGGACCTACGGTACATACAAAACCTGTATACGTAACTATTTTTACTATTACGGGGGACCATAGTTAATAGGACCTATGGTATACATAAAAAAAACTATATATTTAGCCATTTTTACTAACAATATTTGGTTCTGTTAACTGTGGTCCCCCGTAATAATAGCAGTATTTGGTCCTATTAACTATGGCCCCCCGTGATAGGTCTTCCCGTCAAGTCAGGAGTAGGCTCTTGAGAATGTGTGCGCTCGACAATTTGAGTCAAGTATTGAGGTCTGATCTACAACACCTTCCATGCTGTAAGCCGTTGGGTTCTAGTTGCCCCTTTCGCATGCGGATGGTATGATTGGAATAGGCGCTGCCTGCACAGCAGTGTCGGCCGGCAAACGGAAACAATAATTCTTCTTTCGGGAAAGTTGCGAGTGATCGATGTTGAAGATCATGCTGCACAATGTCGGATGGCAAGAGTATTAATAATAATATGTTGTGTGTGCGTACTTTCTTTTCGGTGTTCCCACCGTGCCGCAGCGGCGATATATATATATATATATATCCCTGGTATCTATTTTTTGTTTTTTTCATCGCGGACTGATTGATGTGAACACGACCAAAAAAACGCGACCGAAACGTTGTTGCCAGACCTGTCGCTGCCGTGTCGAAAGCTGCCTCGTAAAGGTTTGACCCCAAGACTATCGCACCGCGTCGGGAAAGATAAACTTCACAAGCATGGCCACAAGGCCCACTGCACACTAAACTCAGTTTTCACGGAGGGAAAGGGGTTATCCCACGCTCGGCCGCCCGCCAACGACCCGTCCCGTTCATCCCCTTCAGCGACCGCGGCGAGTCGCTTGGCTACGAGTATAACTCGCCGACTAGTCTGGAGTGGCTGACCGCAGGAGGTGGCATGCATGGTTAGGATGTACGTGGTTCCATGCAGCAGCGATTTCGCGGGAGTTACGACCTCCGTTTTTTTCGCGTAATATCCGGGCGGACCTTTCTTTGCGGGGGGGGGGGGGGGGGGGTCCGACGAATTGTAGGTTTTCCATATCACAAAAAAAAAGGCATGTGTAAATAAGTGCGTTGGTTGGCTCCTTTGCTTCGCCAACCCTCAAGTGTCCCGGAAGGCGCTGGGGGGGGGGGAGGGGGCATGCTCAACCATTGTAATATGAACCGACGATGGACCCGATAAGCATGTGCCACCCTGTCTCTGAATATAAGGACGGGTTTTACACCAATAGTTAATCAAAACGACCCTTATATTTCCGGAACATTCAGGGTAGAGTGGTACCCGATATCCACCTACTAAACTGCTGCATGTTCCCACGCCATATCTCGTTTCTGATCCCTGGTCTTCCCCGGCACAAAGTGGCCACCGATATATCATATAACCCTTTCATTTTTAGCGCCGCAGTCCCGTTTTGGGGACAAACTACTTGGAATTCGAGGGGAGTTTTCCCCAGAACGGGACTGCAGCCCTAAACGAAGTTTAGGAGCGTTGAGTTCACACAGGGGGGTGCGTCCGTTTGTTTAGTTTGTTTTGTTTCTCTGGTTTTTGTTTGTTTGTTTTCTATCAACAAGAACGGTAGCAGGGTGCTGAAACAA
Source organism: Nereocystis luetkeana (assembly GCA_031213475.1). Classification (NCBI taxonomy): domain Eukaryota; class Phaeophyceae; order Laminariales; family Laminariaceae; genus Nereocystis; species Nereocystis luetkeana. The sequence continues at coordinate 9,072,075 of JARUPZ010000008.1, read as the reverse complement.
ATCGGACCCTTTCTTGTTTTTTTTTTTTTTTTTTCTCTTTTTTCAGAAGGCTCTTCTTATCTCGACCGCATTTCTTTTGTTTTTTGTTTTCGAACATCAATCACCTTGGTCGATATTTGGCCAAACTTTTAAACGCTCTTTTCTGGAAAAAATCGAGGGCTGAAAAGCGATACCAGGCCGCGCACTCCCCCACCCCCCCTTGTGCGAACTTCACACTCTTCATAGCTACGAGGTCCATCAGCCGAGGTAAAAAACAATATATATATATATATATATATGCCTTACTTACAGCCCTCTCTCTGTCTTCCGTACTTACTGACCGGGCTCGTGGATTACTCGATATATTCGCAGCTATGGTTACGCCTGCCTGACAACGACGCCCCCCCCCCCCCCCGCTCGTCCGTCCACCGCATCGTTCCCCGAACATGAAACGCGCAGAACCTTCCCGTACCTTAAGCTGGAGCTCGACGGTCAGCCTCATCACCCTGACGAGCGACAAAAAAAAAAGTGAAAAAGCAGGAGCAAGGAGCAGCAGCAGCAGCAGCACTCCCATATACATACATATATATATATATACATCCTCCGAAAACAGCGTATTGCCAGTTTCGCAAAAGGATGCCGAAAGCCCTCGGGAAAACATCGGCCATCTTGGCCATCCTCGCCCTCGAGCTGGCCGCCGCGATTACCGACACCCCCTCGCCGAACGAGCCCATCCCCAAGCCTCGGTGCGAGCCGATGCCGGTGCAGCTCAGGTATAAGCGGTCGTCCCCGCGGCGGCTGGTCTTACAGTCGGTGGACGGCAGCAGCCGCGGCGGCTGCGTCCGGCTGTCGCAGATCTGGAAAGCCCTGGGGAACATCTCGCCCCTCCACGCGGTGGACCCCGTGACGGGTGCCGTCAGCAGCAAGCGGACGGGGACTTGGTTGCTCACCGAGGAGTTGTTCGTGGAGGACGGCATCACGCTTCTGGTAAGGAAGGGAAAAAATGTATGTATGCTGATACGGCGTACGTCGATTTCATTGTTTTACCTTCCTTTTCCCTTCATTGGTCCGCTTTAGTACGGAGGGAGGGGGAGGGGGGGGGGGCGAACTCATTTGTTGCTTGCCTTCATGATTTTACCTATAACCACGCATCCCTTCGAGATGGGGGACGGGGGGGTGTAGTCAATATCATGCATGCCCGTAGTCGTACGACTATAGACCCTCACATCTCTACAATGCCGGAGGGGGGGGGGAGGGGAGGGGGGGAGGGGGGGGGAGGGGGGGGGGGGGGGAAGGTGGGGGGGAGGGGAGGTAATAAGTCTATTCCGAACAAGTTTTTTTTCGTTAGGGGTCGCGACGGAATCGGAATCTCGCCGCAAAGGCCATAATAGACGTACCATACCAATACACGGTGTTTTAGGTTCGACGTTTCATGTTCATTCTTTTTTGTCAGGAGGAGGGAGGTGTGTGCGTGTGTGTTTTTGGGCGCAAACGAAAGCTGTACAGGGGCAGATGTACGAGGAGATCATGTACTGATAGGAAAGGGGTAAGGGTGGGAGTAATTGGAGCAGAAAATCGAGTCTAAAGCAGGAAGAAGGCACAGAAGGGAGTACGACGTCGAGCATAAGCTTTGGGGTTTCCTTTTTTCAAGATTATTGTGGTTTCTCTTGTTTTTTTTTTTCTTCGTATGGGTAGGGGAATGTTTTAACAATTCTAGGGCTGCAGTTCGTAGTTCCGTCTTGGGGACTAAACAGTCAAAATCTAGGTAGTTTGTACGTGCGCCCACACCCCGGGCTGCCGGCTTTTGACACCCCCTCAAAACACGCATGCTGGGTAAAACCTTTTCTTTCCAGTACACAACATACACCAGCCTGTCAGTATTAAATGTCACACATCTCATCGACGAATCGACGAAACCAAAGAACGCTTACGGTGTGTACCCCCCCGCCCCCGCCCCCGCCGCCCCCCGGTCCCCCGCCCCCCCCCCCCCGGTCCCCCGGCGCCCCCCCCCCCCCCCCCCCCTCCTCCGCTACCACATCCCCAATTTATCGTGTTCAGGTGCATGGTACTTCGGTCCGCGGTGGCGATGCTGACGAGCTACGCATCCTGAGCAACGAGGACAACGTCTTGAACCTGCGGGGTTACGGTGGTAGCCTGGATTTCTTGAGCACCAAGGTGGCTGCCGCCTTTTTCTGTTTTTTTTTTTTTTAATCGAAACACGCCTCGTATAAGTCATACGGACCCATAGGAAAACCGCGGTGTTGATTGCCATCATCTTCGGGGGTCGCGGACTCCGGGAAGAATGTCGAGCTTCGTCTGTAGTTTGCGGTACGCGGACGGGTTTTGTCCCCCAAGGTGTTTTGCGGTTCTAAAAAAAGGCGTCTCGCCAGAGTTTCGTCTCGTGTGTCGATTTAAACCTATAGCCCCCGTTGCAGCGTCAGCACCGGCTGCTGTTGCTACCGGCGCTTGGGCACGTTGATCCGGCCTGACTGACCCCCCAGAGCTGGGCTGTGTACGAAGGTACGCTCCTGCCGCAAGAATTCATTCAGATCCTTTTCGTTGGTGGGTGGTCCACGGGCCTAACAAAAAAACAAAAAAACACCGGCAAAACAAAAATGTAGGTTGCAATTCTCGCCCGAGTGCTACGACAGAGGCAGCACATTTCCGTTATTTTTTTTCCCTGAATGACGGGGGTTCCTTAACCCATAATCGTCAGAATGTCAGTATTTTTTCGAAAAATGTTTTATTGTTTTTGTTTTCTTGGGCCCTGGGATTATTCATCGGGATGCAATTTTTGTTTTTGCTGATGTCAGTTTTCGGGGTGAGGTATGGAGCTCCCAAAAGGGTGAGGAGCCTCAGAAAGTTTAAGGTGAACTTCTATCTATCGTAGAACGCCTCGAATTTTGTAGTGGCATGACGAAAACGATTAGCGGAAAGCGCGAGAAGCTTGGGGGTGGCAACGAGCGAGGAGAATCGACGAGCAGTGGGAGTACCGAATGAACGAATGAAAACCCCCATGCCTGCGCCATAAATAAACCGCATGAACGCCATATGCACTGCCAGGTACTATTTTATAAAGGAGAATTAGTATTGATTCGTAACCCCCTGCATGGATCACGCAGGATACCGTACACCTGTATTTGTATAGGAAATTCGCACGGCTTCAGAATGGTCGGGCGCCTCCCTCCCTACCCGCCAAAATGACCCGAAACGATGCGAGCAGATCATTTTTTTTTCGTTTTTTTTTTCGTCAAGGAAGTAAGCGCGTACCGAAAAAAAAGGGAGTCTTCTTCGAATTAATTCAGCACCCGAAAACAAAAATCAGGTGTTCGGGTGGGACGATTCCAAAAATGCCGTGGACGAGGACGAGGACGACGGCCGGTCGTTCATCAGCGTCGTCTCCGAGGTGGTCAACGACGAGACGACGGACTGTTCGGGGAAGGCCCAGAAGAACAAGGGGGAGGCGCGGATGGACATCGAGGACAGCGAGATGGCCTACCTCGGATACCAGGGGAGCGAGGCCTATGGCCTCACATGGAAGGTGGGCGCGGGGGGGGGGGGGGGGGGGGGGGAAAGCATGTGTGGCGCGAAATACCAGTATGTTTATAAATATAATCATTTTTTTGTATGTCAAAATTGAGTCCGACCGGTCCTTGTAGTACTGTAAAGAGTGGCTATTACGGGGGACTATAGTTAACAGGACCTATGGCATACATAAAAACCTATATGTTTAATCATTTTTATTAACAATATTTGGTCCTGTTAACTATGGCCCCCCGTAATATGTACAAAATGGGTTGCGATATACGGGTGCCTGACCATTATTTTCATATGGCTCCTTCTTTGCTTGAAAGTAATACTATTGTCATTTCCCTTGCCATCCGACAATGCGCAGCATGATCTTCAACGTTGATCACTCATAACTTTCCCGAAAGAAGAAAACCTCGGAAACAAAAGGAAACCCATGCACCGAGTCTACCTCCCTCTTGTAGCAATACTATTAATAGGAGCCCTGAAAAACAAGCGCCCGCGTAACCTCGAACTCCATGTACCATGTACGATAGCATATACCTGGTAGTGTACAGTATGGAAGTGCAACAACGCCACGGCCTACGTACGCAGATATGATACGTATCGAAAAACAAGCCGAAAATAACACCTACATTGTACTTCAGAGATATTGGGCATGCCTTAATGGGCATGCCTTGTTGAGCATGCGTTATTGGGTATCATAGTTCCTCGGTGCCCTTAAGGAACCCCCATCGGCCAGAAGCATGCCTTATTGGGTATCATAGTTCCTCACTGCCCTCAAGGAGCCTATTAATAGTCAGAAGCATGCCTTATTGGGTAGCATAGTCCCTCGCCCCTTTAGAACCGCAGTCCCGTTTTGGAGACAAAGTACATGAAAAATGACTGGTTTGTCCCCACAACGGGACTGCGGTTCTAAAAAGGGTTAAGGAGCCCAATAATAGTCAGATTCATGCCTTATTGGGTATCATAGTTCCTCAGTGCCCTTAAGTAGCCTATTAATAGTCATAAACATGCCTTATTAAGTATCATAGTTCCTCGGTGCCCTTAAGGAGCCTACTAATAGTCAGAAACATGCCATATTGTGTATCATAGTTCCTCAGTGCCCTTAAGGAGCCCTCAAGGAGCCTGCTAATAGTCAGAAGCATGCCGTATCGGGTGTCACAGTCCCTCAGTGCCCTGAAAGGAGCCTATTAATAGTCAGAAACACGCCTTATTGGGCATCATACTTCCTCAGTGCCCTTATGGAGTCCCATCATCAGCCAGAAACATGCCTCATCGGGCAGTTCCTCAGTGCCCTTAAGGAGCTACCTACTATTAACAATAGCCAGCCGTAAGTAGTTCGGCCAAAAAGTGTCTACAAGGCACTCGTCACACATATACGGTAGAAGGGAGGAGTTTGTCGAGTCCGGCGGGTGGCAGTGAGTGCCCCGGGCAAAAGTCTCAAACGAAAGTACCGTTCACGGTACCACTTTTCGGTGTGACCCCCCCCCCCCCCCCTTTGTTCGTGGCTGGTCCCTCCCGGTAACCAATCCTGAACGCCTCCCAAGCCTTTTACTCCAGCTTGTGTACATGTGTATATCTCGGTAAATGGTGGGGGTGCATATTCGAGTGAGTACACGCAGGGAAGGAGAATTGGTTCGATGAAGTTAGTGGTATTCGATGAATTAATTATGTCAGCTTTTTCATTTTGAATGAATAACGCCCTGCACATTGTCAGAAGGCAAATTAAATATATATTATATATATATATTATATATTATATATATAATATATATTATATATATACTGATATATATAGCAACTTTTTCGGGAAAAAAATACCATGCATTTTTTTTTTTTGAAGACGACGGAGAGAATCCTCAACCGAGCGACCCCACTATTACGGGGGACCATAGTAAATAGGACCAAATGTTGTTAGTAAAAATAGGTAAATGGGTAGTTTTTTGTGTGTACCGTAGGTCCTGTTTACTGTGGTCCCCCGTGAGAGTGTGGTGCGCGCTTTTTTTTTCGTTGGCTAGCGCAGAGGCCATGGGAGTGTGTGTTTCTGGCTGGGTTTATTCAGCCCGCACTGATCTACCGAATTCAGTCCTGCAGGTCGAGGGCATGCAGCGCTCCCACACGAAAATCGTGTGAGGGACGTCAGAGAAATATTTATGGTTGCTGTATTTCACTGTTCTCGTTCCAATATGGTTGTGTGACCACTACCCAATAAGGCATAGCTTACACGCGTACTCGTAGCAATGTTTGGGCCAAAACCAGCGGCACACTGTTTGATCACAAAACCGTCAACAAATACCTCTTCGAAATTTCCTTCCGAACAAGAAACGAAATGCTGCCGTAAAGCGGTGACTTGCGAGCGGAAGCGTTTCCCGCCAGAACTATTTTTTTTTTGTTATATATGATGCGGGTGGCTTTCATGCCCGATCGAAATTCCTGTGACGTCCTGGGCCCGATTTTCGGTGTGTTAATTCGTCGGAAGGTGGTGTGTTTACTTATAGCCCGTGTGATACGGTTATCACCCGTGTGATACTTGTCACCCGTGTGACACGGTGGAAATACGGTTATCACCCGTGTGATACGGTAGTAATAACGTATCACACGTGTGATACGATACAGTAGTGATACACAATCACCCGTGTGATACTTATCACCCGTATAATACGGTGGTAACAAATTATCACCCGTGTGATACGGTAGTAATAGATTATCACACGGGTGATACGGTAGTAAAAACGTATCACCCGTGTGATACGATACAGTAGTGGTACATTATCACCCGTGTGATACTTATCACCCGTACAATACGGTAGTAACAAATTATCACCCGTGTGACACGGCTATCACCCGTGTGATACGGTACTAATATCTGCCAAGTTTTGTTTTACAGGATACATAGGCCGACGAAAAAGAAGGAGAACCGTAGTAAGAAAGTCAGGCTTTTCGCATTTTGGGGCGACGCTACGTAAAAAAAAAAAAAGAATCAAGAAATCGTGCTCCAGCGGCGAGCCCTGCATTCGGCAGTGCATCGAGAATATAAAGAAACCGTTGCGCAAGCGCAAGAGGCGAGCTAACAACACAGCACATCAAAAGTCATACCAGGTATTCAACAGCGTATATATGAAGAGCGGTGTCACCCCCCCGTAATATTACATACCAGGTACCTGGTACTCCCGATGGAAGCGACCAAACGCGAGCTTGCGAAGAAATGGAGTGTCGACGAAGTCCTCGATCTCACATGCCGCTGAAAAATCTCTTCGATGGCACAGCGCTCGCTGTCCTCTCCGGGTGTCCGCACGCTTCCGCGCCCAACCATCTTACTATTCCGCCGCGCCCCAACCATTTTTTTACCAGGTCCGCGGCCTCTGCCACGACTTGAGCAACACCGACATGTTCGACACCGTCAACGTGTACGGCAACATCTACGACTCGAACATCCACCACAACCGTTTCGGAGTGTACACGTACGGCCACCAGCAGGGAGACTGGAGGAGGAACCAGATGCACGACAACTCCGGGTACGGGTTCGACCCCCACGACGACAGCGACCTCCTGACGATCCACGACAACGAGGTCTACAACAACATGTACCACGGCATCATCGCCTCCAAGCGCTGCAACGGGGTGTCCATCCAGGTGAACGAGCAGGGTGCGCTTGGCACGATCTGTCAGACACGTGTGAAATGCTCTGCTCATTGGCGCGGATTGTGCCGCATTTTTTTGTCCTCACTGGCTACCTACGGACAAGATGCATTAGCTAGAGTATCTCTACCGACACGGTTTAATCCTCCAGAAGAAAACGCCCGACGGTGCTAGTCCCCACGGCTGCACCCGAGTTTGCGCTTTCACTCTGGCCTCACCGACTATTACGGGGGACCATATTGAATACCACACAAAAACCTACATATTTCTCTACTTTTACTAGCAATATATGGTCCCACTAACTACGGTCCCCCGTAATAGATAGGCAGGCTGCCCTGCATAACAGTCGCTGTTATCGCGACACGAGGCGACAATAGGGTGCCCGACGTTTGCCAACATTTGGAGTATTTTAACCCTTTTAGGATCCCAGTCCCGTTTTGGGGGCAAACCACTTATAATTAGAGTGCTTCGTCCCCAACATACGGGACTGCGGTGCTAAACGGGTTTAACATGATTGGACCTCCCCGCCATGGTACTGAGCAATCGGCTAGACAGGCTGCTTGCTGCATTGCAGTCGCTACGTGCCGAAAACCTATCACGAGAGTAGGCCGCTGTTGCTCGGACATCCCCCCCCCCCTGCCGTGTTACCGATCGTTGACTTAGAGTAAGTCGATAGGCTGGTGTGGAGCGGGACCTCAGTGCTGAACCGGTGTCACTACTGGCACATCTCAACACGCTCCACTAGTACGAGAAAACGTACTGCAGTAGTAATAATCACCGGCACATACAGGTTTTTGTCCACGTGATGGGTCTTGATTAGTACGCACGGGGGACTGTAGTTAGTAGGGGACCTATGGCAAACATAAAAACCTATACATTTAGCCATTTTTACTATTAATGACAATATTTGGTCCTATTAACTATGGTCCCCCGTAATAGTACGATGGTCCTCCGTAACTCCGTGACAACAGCACGCCCCCCGCCGTGCGTGACGCGGTACCGAGGGTTGACTCGACAGCCTACCGCTGTGTCGCAGCCGCCACACCGAACCTCTCGAAAAACTATATCACGACAACAGACTGCCCCGTTGGTGTTGCCCACTGGCATAATACACGCTCTTAACACGCTGTTAAGGGGAGAACGCTCCGAATGTATTTTCGTCTGCTGCCGACTGCCGACAGGGGAACGAGGTCTACGGGGGAGGCGAGAAGTCTGCCGGCATCTTCCTTCACCGGAGTGGCGACGACGCCATAGTAAAAGGTAAAACCCATTTCGGTTGCGTGGGATGGCGCACCCCGAACAGCGTCTGCAGATACACAGCAGCGCAGGACATATAACCTTGCGCGCTGTCAGAGATCGGGCTCTACAAACAGTAGCCGCCCTTTTCATGTGTGGATGGTATGATTGGAATAAGCGCTGCACATCGTCAGGTTGCTGACAACGTATTCAGAAAACAAGCAAAGGAGAAAGGAAGTAGTAGGCTGAAATTTTCGCACGAAAAGTGAGAACTTCGGGAAAGTCACTCCGAGTATGTACCTGGCATACACGGTAGTTTGTATACCCCTCTGTCCCCATAAATAAGGATACTATAAAAAATGGGTATTTATGTACAAAAGGTGCTTCAGTTTTGGGACATCGCGACAATACAATATTTACGTTTACGCCGAGAAGTCTCGTTGCGGTCGATCTCGACCTTTTTGGCAGAAACCAAAACAATAACGAAACAATGGTTATCGAGGGGTGTCCCTAGCGGGGGCGTGCTAAACGGTAGAGGCATGTAGATATTTAGAGCCAAGAAACATGTGTGGTGTGGCTGACGCAAGGGCTTCTAATGACGAGGAGCCGTATGCCCGTTTGTCGATGAAATCCCCATCATTTTTTGTTGCACAGCAGTTGTACAGCGCTATGAATCGTCCGCCTACGTCCTGTAGGTCATGGGACTGCTCCATCCCGAATTGCTTTTTTTGTTATTTCAGTGTATTGGGGCGAGGTGGAGAGCTCCACGAGTGATCAATGGCCGGTATTATAAGTACCATTCGAACTCTAACACGAACATCACACGGGGCTTATTTTCCCGTTTGGAGTGGTAGCCATTACTACCGCTAGTATAGTCACCATAAGGACTCTAATACGAACATCAAAAATCTCTTATATTCTCGGCCAGAGTTGGTCGTTATCATTAATGGTATTATAAGAACCACTTGGACTCTGAAACGAAAATCAAACGTCTACTATTTTCCCGGTCAGAATGCGTCAGCGGCAGCTTTTCCCGGGAAGGGTCTTGACGAACTTGTTTTTCGGTCGTAGCAACGCCAGGCGTTCAACCGCTTGTTTTTTCCCCGCGAAAAAAAGTTTCCGCGAACGTGGCGCGAATTTGTCGGCGTGTGTTGCCACTGCTGTGGGCGCTTCGCGAAAGGGATCGTGGGAAGAGAGTGTCATTGTCGCGCCTGTTCCTCTTTCAGGCCAGTTCGTTAAAAACGGCACCGCTACTCAACCGGTCGAACTCAACAGCTGATGATGCCGTGTGTAATAATTTTGTAAAACGACGAGACGACTACATACCTGGCATGTCACCATCTCCATTCGTTGCCTCGGTCAACAACCTTGCAGCTGGGGAGAAGGTGATACGCTTCGACGGAGCTGTTCGGCTTACAGTACCGGACACGTATCAAATACGTGGGAAAGCTGCTGCCAAGGCTGTTTTCTCTTGGTTGATAAAGGGGGAGACCCGCGACTTACTTCAGCACCATATACGTACGGCTTCGTGCATTTTTTTGTTATCTCTTCATCAGCACTGCACTCACGTTTTGGGGGACAAATTACTCGGAAATTGAGTGGTTAGTGCCCCAAAACGGGACTGCAGTTCTAAAACGGTTGAACGAGTTTTGCCTATCTCCGTTGTCCCCGCTCCCTCGCCCCCCCAACACCCAAACGCCTCGTCGTTCGCCTTCGCAAAACCGCACAGGCAACGACGTCCACGACAACGGCGACGCTGGCCTGGCGATGCTGGAGTCTTTCAGGGCCGACGTGTCCGACAACGTCTTCAACGACAATAAGTACGGCGTCAGGTTCTCCGTGGGCTGCGGCGACAACGTCTTCACCAACAACCAGTTCATCGACTCTACCAAGTGAGAAAGGAGTTTTTTTTTTGCACACATCGAAACAGATCACATCAGATCAGATCAGATCAGATCATATCAGATCATATCAGGTTACATCGGATCATCCCCATTCAATGATCTGCAACTCTGACCGGTAGTACAATATCCGTTTGATATGAAATTCAAGGTCTAGACGTGGCTTGCAGTCGAAAATTAGCGCGGTAGTTTTTTTCACGGCAGATACATCGATCTGATCAGACCAGATCAGATCACCCCTGTTTAAACGATCTTCCGCTCTGACCAGGGGTATAAGCTCCGTTTGATATCAACAAGATATATATATATATTTTATTTGCCTTCTGACAATGTGCAGGGCGTTATTCATTCAAAATGAAAAAGCTGACATAATTCATTGAATACCACTAACTTCATCGAACCAATTCTCCTTCCCTGCGTGTACTCACTTGCACCCCCACCATTTACCGAGATATTTGACCTACGCTGTATCTATACGCCACGCTTCCTACTCCGCATCTACATTCCACCCCCACGCCATGGGAAGTAAGTCCTCCCTCATATTCTGGAGGGTTAGGGTTAACTTCGCGGTCAGCGCGTTCGCTCTCTTTTGGGGCAGAAACACCCTCTGGCAATACGCTTTCTGCCCGCTCTACCGCAGCAGATCATGGGACGGGGGATCTGTATGGCACAGCTCCTGCGGCGCGTGTTTGCCGGCTGGGATCTGTGTCAGTGCCGACCTTGCACAGCATCTCATCGCGGGAAATGCAGGATAATGTTCGTAGTAGATTATCTATAGATCGTGATATGTACGATGGCGCGGAGGCGTTGTCCTCGGGGGGGAGGGGGGGGCGTGGGGGGGGGGGGGGGGGGGCGACAAAGAGACCCGCACACCGGTACACGACGACCACACTACCCTCCTACTTATCCGCGTATAGAGAGCTCGTAAGATTTTGTCGACGACTCGACCACTTATGCTGTGTCTTCGCCGCACGAGCTCCTGTTGTACACGCCCCCCCCCAAAGCTCACCCTTCATGCGACTCGCCCAACACCTCACGGTGCTTCGCTCGCGCTTGGTGCAGCAAGCAATGTCCGCCTGGTCGGTGAAAGCCCGACGTGCTCCGTCCCGGCTTTGAAGGCATGCAATGGTCTATGGTCACACGACTACGGCCCCATGCAAGACATCGAATACACCCCCTCCCCCCCCTCCCTTGTCGTAAACGTCCTCCTCCCGGGTGAAAACCCGACGTGCTCTGCCCCGGCACAGAAGGGGTCCGAGGGTCTATGGTCATGTGACGACGACCATGCATGACATGAGTACACGCCCCCCCCCCCTCCCATTGTTGTAAGCGGCTCCTCCGACCTCGTGGAAACCCCACCCTGCCCCCCTCCCCCCGCCCCTCTGGTTGTAAGCGCCCTCCCTGGTGACCACACCGGAAATTAAATTAACCTATTGAAGCTGTCACCCATATGTAAGTCTGTCTCACAAGCGGTTCTTAATGAGATGCAGCTCACCCTTCATGCAACTCGCCCAACACATCACGTTCCGCTTTGCGCTTGTGGTGGAAGGATTGTCTGCCTGGTCGATGAAAACGCGACGCGCTCCGTCCCGAAATTGTAGGGATGCGAGGGTCTATGGTCATACGACTACGGTCATGCGTGATTATCGAGTACGCTCCCCCCTCCCCCCGCCTCCCCTGCCCAGATACAACGTATTTTCGTACGCCGGGACGGACGAACCGGACGTGACTGATTCCAGACGGTCCTACGACATCATTTTCCGGAACAACAAGCTGATCGGCGGCGAGGAAAGCATCAAGCTCAAGGAGGCCGACGGGTTCGAGTTCGTCGACAACACCTTCGAGGACGCCTCGACGGTCCGCTTCGACGAGACCGAGGGGACCCTGATGTCAGGCAACACCGGCCTCGATGACGTGGAGGTGAAGCGCCTCGGGGGCTCTTGCTTCGACGGCGCGTCCGACAGCGACTGGACCCCGTCTTGCTCGGATTCTGATTCTGAGTGATACTGTTGTTGTTGTTCTTCCGACTGACTGTGTACTGGTTTGGACGTCTTCCCTCCTCTTTCGTTTCCTCCCCCTCCCCAAATCTCCGGAGATGACGACGATGGTGACGGAAGAAATAAACGAGAACGATTTATTTCCTTGCGAGGCGGGTCTCGACGAACCAGGACTTTCTTCTCTTCTTCAGGCTGGAAGACTGACAGAAGACGTGCTTTGTCCCATAGACTTGAGCTGTATCTAACATTCAATCAGCGTTCGAGTACGCATCGGCATTATACCCAGTATTCTTGTGTAAGTTTGATCGGAGGGAGGGGGGGGGGGGGGGGGTGGATGGATGTTCTCTTTCACATGTGTGAGATCCGTGTACCTTTTTTCCCCGCGCTGGCTGTGGGACGCTTGGGGGAACAAACCCACGCATCTCCGCACTGCATCGCCCGCTTGGACCGCTTGTTTGTGACTGACGATTTTGTTACCGGTTTTCGATACAAACGAAAGACGTAGTTGTCTCGGTCTCGTCGGAGGGTATACTACATGTCGAGCAGGCTATGTTAGACCTTCTGCCGCAGCAGGCGCCTGTGGTAATCCTTGCCAACTCGTCCCACGGTACATACACTATAGGGGAGGTGTCCTTTTGATGGCCCGAGTTTCGGACACACCCGTCGCGGGCTGTTACGCTTCTATCGTAGTTATGATGCATGCTATGCACCCAGGAAGTGGGAACCCACGCGAGGGTGCATGTGCGTAGATTGTGGTGTTTTCTTTGTCTTTTGTTTTGGAGGGACGGGACCTCTGGGGGGATGTGCCCGTGACCGCGACGGGGGGGGGGGGGGGTATCGCGTTGTGCAGCAGCTCTTTGGTGCGTTTTTTAATATTGATACTTTTGATTTTGATCTAGATTGACTGCTGCTGTTGCTCCTGCTGCTGCTGCTCAGCGCTTTGTAAGGTATCCCTTTGGCACGATGAACACTTTTGGTAACGTACAAAACGCGAGAGCCCTTCGTTAGAGAGACTTAGGCGTAGGAATAGCCTGTCTATTTCTGATGCCGCGAGATATTTTTGTTTTCGATCGCACGGGGTTACTCCTGTGTCGGGGATTGGCGAAGCGTCCGCGGGAAGACGATCCATGAGGGCGATGCATCCGTCACAGCCCGGAAAAATGGTACGTTTTTTTGTAGCTCTACACTACTGGTAGTACTTCGATCGTACTGCATGGATATCTCGCGTTTTTAATATTGTTTTCTCATCCCCCAGGGTGGTACTCTGGAAGCGTATGTGTGCTGGTTTGTACGGTACGCCATTTACGGCAGTGCTGACTTATCTTTACGAGTCATGCGTGGTGTGGACCTACACAAAGGATACGCGTAGTGCGGGGGAGGGGGGGGGTATCGATAGGTGCCGCGTCGTCAGGCATGCCTTCTTTTTTCACGCGAAGTTCCGTGTGTGTTGTTGGGTCGTGGGAGGTGGGGTTGACGGCGGCGGCGGCGGGGGGGGGGGGGGGGGGGTGTACTCGATAGGAGACATGGCGGAGTGGTATGACCGGGGGGCGGGGAGGGGGGGGCGTACTCGTTTGTTGCTTGCCTTACGTAGTCATTTGACCATTGACCACGCATCCCTTTCGAGACGGAGCACCGATGGTCCAGGGGGGCGGGGGGGGGGGGGGCTTTACCTGGGGTCGATTGGGTTAGACCCTAGAGAGTAATAAGGGGAAGGGGGGGGGGGGGGAATATCTGGGGTAGAATCGGCGTAACACTTCAGAGCATGCCCACCAGTGCTGCGGAGAAAACCGGCAGTTTCTGGGTCGTCTGTGAGCGCGCCATTTTGGCAAAAAATTTGCGTCTAAGTGTTGGATTGGATGGGAGGGTCAGGGCCGAGATGGTCGCCTGGGGGGCGAGAAGGTAGGCTCTACAACCACCCGTGTGGTCCCTGTTTGTGTGTTTTCGGCTGGCGAGAAATTCACCTATGATATTACCGTTTCGGCGTGCATTTGGTGTCGTCTTGGATTTGCTGGAAGCGTGCGTCAAAGCGTGACAGTTTTTTGCGTCTAAGTGTTGGATTGGATGGGAGGGTCAGGGCCGAGATGGTCGCCTGGGGGGCGAGAAGGTAGGCTCTACAACCACCCGTGTGGTCCCTGTTTGTGTGTTTTCGGCTGGCGAGAAATTAACCTATGATATTACCGTTTCGGCGTGCATTTGGTGTCGTCTTGGCTTTGCTGGAAGCGTGCGTCAAAGCGTGACAGTAGTTATATGCCACCCACGGTGCGTAGAGGCCCGACATGGGGCATACACACTGCTTGGGTCGGATATGATGGGACAAAGGAAGGGCAACGAACTGGAAGGCGGGCTGAAAAACTCTGGGTTCTTCTTTGGGTTTTCGCAGCTGTTGGTCCTTCGGCGGTGCATGTGCGTGCGAAACAACACCAAAAGCGTTGCTCATTTACAAATTTTGTAATTTTGTTGATACTTGATTTGGTTGAAGGGCTTGACCAACAATCGACCCATTAGCGGTGGGGCGCGTTGCCTGAGAAAGCTGAAAACATTTAACACGCAAAAGAGAGGTCGACGACCGTTGACCGTTCGTCCTGTGGTTTATATTTCAGTGTGGCGCAGATCAGGCGCGGCTTGAGGTGCACCGCGAGGACGACGAGGTTTCCCATCGGAAGTGCCGTCCGCGGATGGGTTGGCGAACCGGTCGGTGGTTCGCGAACTAACATGAAACGAAAACACAAAGCCGGTGCTAATATGCACAGCGTATCTCTCTATCTCCCTGAAGCAGTAGTCAAGGCTGTGAACACGGCTGTACCCCCCCCTGCCCTCGCGGCCCATTCTTGAACTCACAATACCGCTCGATGTCGGCGCCCCTCACCCCAATACTTCCATCCGGGCGAGCGAGCGAGCGAGCGGGCGGGCGGGCGGGCGGGCGTACGGGCGGGCGTACGGGCGGGCGACCGCCTGCGATAACCTTGTGATAACCTTTTTCAGCAGTCGGCCTTGGGTCGCGCTCACCGCGACTTCTCGCTTGCTGTCTCGCGGCAGTCTCCCTCTCCTTCCTGTCGATGCCTGCTACGACCGACGCCTTTATGTTAGCAGCGCTATGTGCGACTCAGAGCCGGTTACACTCCGCTCCGCCGTTGCCGACACCTGTCCCTTCTCGCGCTCGCCCGTATGGAATTCGAGCGGGGGGGGTGAGGGGGGGGGGTGGTTCTCTTGACATGCATAGCCCTAGTCGTGTGACCATATTTTCCCTTGCATACCTACAGCGTTAGGACAGCATACATCTGGTTTTCACCTACCGGGAAGGCTTTGCCTGTACCAAGCGCGAAGCGCCGTGAAATGTTGGGCGAGTCGCACGAAGGGCGAGCTGCATTCTGCAAAAGAACCGCCTGTGGGGCGGACTTGCAGTGCATGGCCGCGTCGAATGAATTTTATGTGTGTGTTCTGGTGTGTGTGGGGGAAGGTACTCCTTTACTGCTTGCCTTTGTCATTTGACCATTCGTTGATCACGCATCCCTACCCCAAATAGAGGTACCGCCAACGTTTGACCCCTCCTCCGCCATATGTTAGAGAAACTCGCGTCGGGAAACACTACCCCTCGATCGGCTGACTCACTCTAGTCCTTTGTCGTCTGCTTTTTACCGACTCCTTGACCGACGACAGGTTTACATACTGTACCTGTTGGTAGCTGCGGCGTATATGTGCAAAGCAGTGTCGTGGGAAAGTTCTCGGAAAAATCGTGCACGTGTTTCCCCCCCGTCGAACGGAATACTAGGGCTCTGCACAGATCTTGGCCCAGCTCCCGACCAAATTATTGTTGTTATCATAGGTAGTGATGAAGGTCAAACGCTAACCCTTACCCCAATAACCCTGGCGCCGGACACAGCAACAGAGGGTAACACCGGCCTTCATATCTCGGCTATTACGGGGGACCATAGTTAATAGGACCAAATATTGTTAGTAAAAAGGGTTAAGTATATAGTTTTTTATGTATACCATAGGTCCTATTAACTATGGTCCCCCGTAATAGAAAGAAGTGCCAACGACGGCAACGGCGAACCCCTGCCTCCCACGCACAACCACGCTGGAACACTGTGGCAAAACCTAAGGCAAGGCGTGTAAGCCTACATCGACGACCGCTGAGGCACCCTGTCTCCACCGCTCCCGCTGCCGCAAGATCCTCGCAAAGTTCTCCGAACTGTCCAGTTAACGACCTAAAAGTAGATGAAAAAACTCAACCTCTGACGGTCCCGCCAGCGTGCATGCAGTCGCGGATACCACCGCCGCCGGCCGTTGCCGGCATGACTCAAGGCGACTTTTACAATGAAGCGATGCCCCTCCCCCTTCACCGCTCGGACCAGGAAGGCGACCCACACGGGGTCCATCGCCGAAGGTCTCCTGGCATCAGATGTACAATACACGAGAACGCACTCGGTGGGAGGAAGCAAGACGCTTCGAAGGCGGCGGGCAGACAGTTCGGCCACTCCAGCGGCTGCGCGGGCGGCGACGCTCCTGTCCGCCGCGTGCACTTCCCAACATATGACTGACGTCTGATTACTACGCTGACGGCATCAGCTTTGTGTCGACCGCTCGGCGCGCGATGGGTTGGACCGAGCGTGGGTCGTTCTCTCGGCCCGAAGCTATCGACTGGTACACTTCCAGTCTCCGCGGTGGCATCCTCAGATCTCACAAAGAACGGGGCGTCCTTCGAACAACCAATAGGACACAATACGCCATGAACGAAATACGTCGTGGCGCCGGCGGGGGGGGCCGGGGGGGGGGGCGGGGGGGCTCGCGACGCTTGCTTCGTCACTCTGTTTATTCGCCTTCGACTCCCCTTAACTCTCTCGCCCACGCCCGACCTCGACTTCGGCCGTCTCGACCGGCGCGCAGTGCAGGAGTGGCTCCCCTAGGGGTGAGGTTTCCTACCGTGCGAGCTGCTTGAAAACTATGGTCTGGACCGCAACCTGTCGGGGGGGGTCCCCACCAGCGCCTCCGCCACCACGGCGGAAGCCGGCGCGAAACTGTCGTTCCCTCCGGAAGTCGACAACTTCCCCCCCCCCACCTCTAAGTTATTACCGCCCACAGCACACGACCACGAAACCGGCTCGTTGGGCATTGCACCACGCGCTACCCTCAAGCCCGTGGCGCCTCTGGTGTTGCACTCTCTCTCTTTCTCTCTCTCTCTCTCTCTCTCTCTCTCTCTCTCTCTCTCTCTCTCTCTCTCTCTCTCAGGATGGCTCACGCATCCTCGGCATACCAGATCACACGTGGCCCGCACCGAGAGAGATCGCGGCGGCCAGGGAGGGGTTAGAGACTTTCCCACTCCCACGGGGGCTTCGAAGACCGGCACGACAGTCGGAATGGGGGGGGGGGGGGGGGGCGACAGCAGCACTAGCGAGTGCGGGGGACCACCCTCCGTAAGGCTTGTAAGGGCAGCGGAGACCGACTTCCCATCTATAGGTCGCGCAGCGAGGCAATGCCACGGTTGGGGTGGGGTGAGGTGGTGGCGTATGGGGAGGATGCCCGATACGTCACCCGAAAAACGACGTCGAAGAAGTCTGTTCCGCGCAACCCGATCAATCTCTCTATGCACTATTTAGCCCTAACATGAAACACAAAGTATACCAACGTAGTAAATATGCCTATGCCATGATAACCGGCAGTTCCCCGCGTCAAGAGTCTCACCGGCCAGAACATTTTTGAGCCCAAACGTGGTACCCCTGCCTTGTGGCGTTGCCCCGCGCGCGCTACCCGGGACAATACGCCAACGTCCAGTAAACCTTCTTCGCCGGGGTTTGTTGTCGGTCGCTCCCGGCCTCCTTCCTGCACACCGCACTCCCTTCGTTACGACCACTCTGTAACGGAAGGAAGGAAGGAAGGAAGGAAGGAAGGAAGGAAGGAAGGAAGGCCGGCGTTCAACGCAACTCAGGCGAATCTCGTGCGTGGAGTGGACGGGGGTGGCAGCTTGACCTCACACCACCGCTCACTACGCTCGAACGTTTCGGTTTGTGTGAGGCCTTAGTGTCAGCTGTCGGGTATTTTTTCCGTGGTCGTGCAATCGCGCGTCGGCGCCGACTTAATTGGTACAGACTTACGGATACGTCGGTTCCTTGCCTTCGAGCATGTGCTACGTACGACCGATGTTTCTCTCCGAAATTCGCTTTGGCCAGTACTAGTACACAAAGTATAATATGAGCTGGTTGACTTGTTGTGTGACAGTAAGTTACAGCGACGTATAGACCCAAGTTTCGTGGGCAGCCGATCGGTCGGTACTACTGTAGTAAACCCCTCAGCGCATTTTCCCGTTGCCGGCGGCATAACATGACCCTTTTTTCCCCCCTTGACGATTTCCTCTCCCCTCCTTCGTAAAGTTAATTCGTCGCGTGCGAAACGGAAGATCCGGCCGCTCATACTGCGGCGGCGCAGAATTGTGGGGGTTTTCTTCCACCCTTTTCGGCGATACATTTTTCACACCGCCCTCCGTTTGCTGTGTGCATATGGCAGTAGCCCCGGTGATAAAACGTAACTCGGGTCCCGTGCGAGTAGGCTTTTCAGATCCCACTTTTCCTTCTTGGTGCTGCTTCAGGAGGTGTCGTAACATCTAAAGCATCGGTTAGAGTTGTCCGACCGGGTTTTTTTAGAGGAGCCACATAATGTTCGACGCGAGGTTTGTTTGCAGTCCGTGAGTCAGCCGCCGTTTCCCCCCGGAGGCTTGCCGTGCGTACGCACTTTCATAGCCCATCAGGGTTGGGGGGGGAGGTAGGGCCAGCTTTTTGCCCTGGAAGGTTCTTGTCAAGGATCCGGGTTACGAATACGTTGAAACCGGATGACGTTCGAATTACTTGGAAGGCGTAATCGTGTACAGGTGGCGGGATTCCAGGCGGGGAGCGCCCGCACCCTTTGTTGATAAAATTCAATTCGGTGGGCTAAGAGTTTGGATGATAAAAACTTTGGTATTAAAATACAGCACCCGTCAATCACACGGGGGTGACACACCGGGCCCTGCTTATCCGGGACAGGGACACACAGGCTTCTTACGAAGCAAAGCTCCTCTCCACACCAACATCTCAACCCTACAGTATGGTCACAGCAGCCAGGCGCCCTTTCGGGCCATCACTCTGGGTTGGCGGACGAATCACACAAATCCAACATCTTTCGTTACGACACAACAACAGCGGTTAACCACCAACATCTATACGTATACCCGGCGCCGTTGTTGAAGGCACGCTCTGGTGTGTGCAATGCATTCCCATCGCGGAATCAAGCGGCACGTCCCATTGTGGTTTTCTACGTACCTTCGATGTCAGGCTATCGCGCTCCAAAGCACACTTCCAGTACTACCGGACAAAAAGGCACAACGGACTTAGCCCGAATGGCCTGGCCGACGGAATCCGCAGAAAAGCGCTGGGGTGCCGGCCAGGGCAACTTCCTGACGATGTTATCCTAGGCAAACCTCCTAACCCATAATGCACGAAAACAAATGTAAAAGTGCCTTTCAATGTCAAGCGCACCCTGTCCTCCTTCACAGTGTACTCTGTAGCATTTCCGTGAGGTTCAAACCACAAGAGGATCACAAAAAAAAAAAAAAAACAGCAGAGTGCATTGAAATAGAGCAATACGTAGGAGCTGCCTGGAGCGAGTGCAAAAACAGTAAACGTCTCGGCTAGGCCCCAGCCGAGATATCGTCCTCCAGAGGCGTACCTCTACTGCCGCCTCATCAAGGTCCCATAAAAAAATACAGCAGCCCATGCAACAGAAATGGTTCAACAGTTGAACCATACCGTGCCACTCGTACCCATACAAGCCTATTCGTAGCCACAAGCCTCTTCACGATCGCCTCTCGCGTTGGGAGCTTTCGCACCTCGGAACAGAATCACCAATTTCGACCTCATGATCTGAACCGTTCAAGAAAAATCTATTCCCGATCCTGCCTGATCTAGCTCGCGTTGCGGGGTGGGACCCTGATAACCCGCGGGGTCTGTAGGACAAGTTTTCTGGGCTGGGTTAGACATGTGCTATGCAGATCCCGTGCGACAACTTCTCTTGAAACGGCAGGCGAGGAAGTATATATTCTAGACCATGATCTGCGCTTTCTTGGATGTTGTGCGACAGTGGCCGAGGGTTCGTCGTCCAGTCTATGAAAATAAAAAGAGGTGCGCCAAGCACGACCACCCCGTGGGTACCGAAATACACGCGCTCCCACCTCCTTGCTACGTACTCACAAATATTCCCACGTGGGTTCATCCAGCATACTGGATGTATGAGAACTATGATTTGACTCACAAATATGTATATGCCTGCCGCAACAAAAAACGCGTGGCACTAAAACGCACCGCAGGTACTCGGAAAGGGCCTCACACACGCACGACACCTCGCGGCTACCGTACCTGGAACAGACCCCGGCTGACCGAAATACACGCACTCCCCTCTGCTTCCTACACACACAAATATTACCGCGTGAGTTCTTCCTGCATACTGGATGTATGAGGACTATGGTTTGACATACAACATACATATGTCTACCGCAACAAAAACCACGGGGCACGAAAACGCACCTCATGTACTCGGGAAGGGCTTCACGCACGCACGACACCCCGTGTCTACAGCACCTTAAACAAATCTCGACTGACCGAAATAAACGCACTCCCAACTGGTTCCTACTTACAAATATTCCCGCGTGAGTTCCTCCTGCATACTGGATGTATGAGGACTATGGTTTGACATACAAAATACATATGTGTCTGCCGCAACAAAAAAGGCGGGGCTCTATAACGCACCGTATGTACTCGGGAAGGGCTTCACGTACGCACGGCACCCCGTGGCTGCAGCACCTGAAACAAATCCCGACTGACCGAAATACACGCACTGCCAACGGCTTCCTACTTACAAAATGGTCCTGCGTGAGTTCATCCTGCATACCGGATGTATGAGGACTATTTTTTTACATACAAAATATATATGTGTCTGCCGCAACAAAAAAACGCGGCGCACGAAAACGCAACGTCTGTACTCGGGAAGGGCTTCTCACACGCACGACACCCCGTGGCAACATACAGTACCTGAAACAGACCCCGACTGACCGAAATACGCGCACTCCCACCTGCCTTCTACTCACACGAATAATTCCCGCGTGAGTTCATCCCGCATACTGGATGTATGAGGACTACGGTTTGACTCACAAATATATATATGTCTGCCGCAACAAAACAACCGGGGCACGAAAACGCACCGTACGTGCTCTGCGCCACGATAAGAAGATAACTACAGCAACAACAAAAAGGCGATTGGCCCGCCAAGGCGGGCCAAGGCCTACCAGCGAGGCGCCTACCACGGCAAAAAAAAAGCCCGAAGATCACAGCCTCGCAAAATCAGAAACCAGTGTCTGCATGCGGACGACTCGGGGAGAGGTGCGTGGGCTACACAAAATATTCCCCGAACCCGCATCGCGCGCCACAAGACGTCGGCTTTCACGTAGTGCGTGAGAAATACACACGAACACACAATAACCACCTCGCCACAATAATTGAATACACAACGTATACCGGGAATGCCAATGAACAACAGAACGAGCACACACACACACACAACACCAAAACGGCCAACTGCGGCGAATCAACGAAAAATGAGGGGAAAAAAATGTTCAACATTCAACAACACGACTCGACACACACAACAGGTGGCGGGGAAATCCATCACCGAAACAAAAATGGCGAAAAGGGGGATGTCGTTCGCCGGAGAGGGGACAGTGTAAGGCATTGCGTCCAAACCACCTATTTGTGGCTAGTGTGCTGAACACATATTAGCAGGTGGGCGTGAAATCGGCGTCGGAAGCTTCGTCAAAACAGGCGCCGTTGGCGACCTTCAGCTCGACGTCGTCGAGGCCAGTGTTGCCCGACATGATGGTTTCCGTAGCGTCATCGAAGCGGATGGTGGTGGCATCCTCGAACTTGTTGTCGATGAACTGGGTGCCGTCGGCCTCCTTGAGCTTGATGCTCTCGTCACCGCCGACGATGGTGTTGTCCTGGAAGATGTTGTTCTGGGACCGTCCGGAGTCGACCACATCGGGCGCGTCGGAACCAAGGTAAGAGAAGGTGTTGTACCTGAGCAGGGAAGGTGTTAAAACAGAGAGAGGTCGGGGGATCGAGAAAGCACCGTTAGTTACCCTGTGCTTGGTATTGGCTCGTGCATCATAGTAGTCGTGGGGTCGAAAACACCCGCCGGATATACTCGTACTCGACTTTCCGTCCTCGTGAGCATCGCCATAGCCAACAGCAAGCATGAAATCGAGGCTCGGCAGGATCGGCAAAGCTTATGAGATCTGAGGGACAAACGAAAGGGTTGTTGGAGCCTCATGTATGGCCGGACCCTCTTTTCCTTCACACTGGTGCTGCTTTCTCACTTGTAGGAGCCGCTGATGATGTTGTTGGAGAAGACGTTGTCGCCGCATCCCACGGAGAACCTGATGCCGTACTTGTTGTTCTCGAAAGTGTTGTCGGACACGTCGGCGTTGAAAGACTCCAGCATCGCCAGGCCAGCGTCGCCGTTGTCGTGGACGTAGTTGCCTGGAGCGAAGGAGAAGCGGCATGCGATCGAATGAGAGACAGACGGGATTAAACACACAGCCGCTAAATACAACAGCTCACATGTGGAAGAGAATGTGCCCAAGAGGAGTAATGCTTATGTTTCGCGCCCATTATCGTGAGGCTTCGCCAGTTACAATATATATGCAGCAAGTTACGAGCCTGAAAACACGGCACAAGGTAGGCCGACGCTCGTATCTGAGTACAAAGTGGGTTGCCCCCCCCTATGCAGTGAACTCCTCACCTTTGACAATGGCGTCGTCGCTGCTCCGGTGGAGGAAGATGCCGGCAGACGTCTCGGCACCGCCGTACACCTCGTTTCCCTGAGAGAAGGCAAGATAACAAAAAGGTGTTGGAGGGTTTTCCAAGCAATCGGGCGGGGGATGAGAGGGGGGGGAACGGGGTGGGTTTCGATCAGGGGGCTCATCAATATTGTGGCACACTCGGGTGCTGATAGCGCCAATTCAGGCGCTGCCATGGAACCTATTAATAGCTGCGGCAAGAGTTCCCACGCGGTTTATCAGTCAGAGTTTGGAGGAATACTTTTAAGTATTCCTTCCGAAACATCAGCGTCTCCAGTTGGAAAGACGGCTACTCGGAATGTGTTACATGCTATCGCGGTATAAAATACGAGCAACGTGTCAACCTAACCGCACCTGGATGGACACGCCGTTGCAGCGCTTGGAGGCGATGATGCCGTGGTACCCGTTGTTGTAGACGGTGTTGTCGTGGATGGTCAAGAAGTCGCTGTCGTCGTGGGGGTCGAACCCGTAGCCCGAGTTGTCGTGCATTTTGTTCCTCCTCCAGTCTCCCTGCTGGTGGCCGTACGTGTAGACCCCGAAGTTCATGTGGTGGATGTCCGAGTCGTAGATGTTGCCGTACACGTTGGAATCGTCGAACACTTCCGGGTTGCTCTTGTCCGTGCAGAACCCGCGGACCTGGACCGATCAGATGGTTGAAGGGGTACGAAGATGGCCGAGAGTGGGTGGGAGACAGGAGTAGGGGGTCAGAAGTGTGGGAAACACTAGAACCATGAAATAAGCTTATCAGAAGGATACGCGCCTGGCACAAAGAGTGTCCTCTTCCGAGCTGCTACCGTAGCCGTACTTCGCTTCACTTGTTTCTACCGGAACAGTATTAGGCCATGGCTTGCTATCTTGTGGATGTACTGTTATACTGTTTCTCGGCGGCCCACCTTCCACGTGAGGCCATAGCTCTCGCTGTCGTGGTACCCGAGGTATCCCATCTCGCTGTCCTCGATGTCCATCCGCGCCTCTCCCATCTCTTTCTTGGCCCTGCCGAGGCACGTCTGGCCGTCAAGCTTCTCCGAGACGGCGCTGATGTACGACCGACCGTCGGTCTCGTCTTCGTCGGGGGCATTGGTGGAGGTATCCCACGAGAACACCTGATACGTCATACAGGCGATGGGAGAGGGTGGCATTTAGCGCCGTTGCAGAGCGAAAAGCGAGTGGATATATTCGATGAACAGAGCGGACCAAGCGAAAACGGCCTTAACCATTGTGGAGGGGGTGGAAAACAACGGCAAGCGGCTCAACTACCACAAGATATATGTGCGTTCGGGATGCGATGGACACGTACGCCTTCCCTCCAAGACTACGTGCCGGCGGGACAGTCGAGGTTGAAAAAAAGTTGCGCCCCGATGTCTGAACGGTCGATGTACAGTAGTACAGCTGCGCACCATCAGGTGGGTTGTGCGTGATAGCTTGGACCGACGCCTGGCAAGAGTAATATCCAACATATTCAGGGGGCTCTCGTAGTAACGTAGATTGTCGTCAGTATCGCGGCTGGTAAATAATGGAGCCGGGGATTGTTTTTCTTTTCAAGGATACCAGGTACCGGTGGACGTATGGCATGGGAGGAAAGAAAATGCGGGAATAGTAAAGGTAAATAGTTACCTTGGTGCTCAAGAAGTCGAGGCTTCCGCCGTGAGCGCGCAGGTTGATGAAGGTGTCCTTAGTGCTGAGGAGACGCAGCTCGTCGGCATCGCCGCCTGCCGAGGCACCGTAGACCTGAACACCAGAAAAGGAGGGGGGGGGGAGGGGGGGGGGGGGGGGCGAGTGAGTTCTTGCACGTGTCGAATAGTCATCTTGTTTGTTTCGCCAAGGGCGTGATATCGAAACTAACCTTTCACTCCCCCCTGAAAGAGGATGCTGAGGAACGGAAAGAGTGTTCCAAGAAGTCTACAAATTTTAGCCAGTGGCGGATGATGAGCGTTATCGGACCCGAGCGACGCCGAGGGGCTTGAAAAACCGTCCGCCTAAAGCATGCAACGGGGGGCAATCAAGATCGATCCTGGATAAACACGCGCACGCATCTCGACAGAGCGCTCAACAATGCACGCGTGTGGGCAACTGGCGGGCAAGGGAATATCAGCCAGCTTACCTGCAGCGTGATGCCGTCCTCCACGAACAGCTCCTGGGTGAGCAACCAAGTCCCCGTCACGGTGTCGCTGACGTCGCCGGTGTCGGGGTCGACGGCGTATAACGGCTCCTTACCCCCTCGGTTTTCCCAGATCTGTCTCAGTGTAACGCAGCCGCCGCGGGTGCTGCCGTCGCCGGACTCGAGGTACAGCCGCGCGGACCCGGAGGAGTATCGGATCGATACGGTCTGGCTCGAGTCGCACTCCGGCTTGGGGATGGGGTCGTTCGGCGACTCGGTGTCTGCCGCGGTGGCCAGCTTGAGAGCGAGCATGCTCATAAGGGCAACTTTTCCAAGGGCCTTCGACATCTTGATACTGTAGAATATACGCTGTTTCGACGTCAAGATCTGCGCGATTGATTTTTCGGAGGAATGGTGCGCAGGCGGTGCCTCGTTGTCAGGCTTGCACAACTTATGCAGCTACGGATGGCCACCAAATAATGAGGAAAAATAACGTTCAAGTCGTAGATACATGGAAATAAAGCAGTTGTCTACATTAAGCCCTGGTAGATGGTAGTAAAACAAATACAGATCGTGCTGCCTGTAGTTCGATGTTTATCATACAATGAAACAAGTTGACGCATTGAACAGGTGGCGGCGAGTTTATCGATACTGCGACGGTCCTGTTCTCCTGCTGCTGCTGTTGTTGCTGCTGTTGCCGGAATGCCGGACAACAAGTGGGTCTAACTCGAGTGGTCGCTCAACTTGTTTGCCGCTGCATGCCAGGTCGTGTTTGCATCCGACTTCAAAACACAGGCATCGGTGCACATCTTCTGTAGAACCCAGCTTCTCTCCTTCGCTGGAATTCCCCTGACGCCCCATCTTTTTCGGAGATACTTTCCTACGCTCCTACTACTGTGCATGCTTCGTCGGGTTGTCAAATCGCCAAAACCAGCTTCCTTCCGTAGTCTTCGTACAGCACTATATATTAACCCTTTTAGGACCCCAATCCCGTTTTGGGGACACACTACTTATAATTTGAGTGGTTTGTCCCCACATATGGGACTGCGGTGCTAAACGGGGAAAAAGATGGCTCTGGATACAAATATCAACGTATCACGCAGCTTGCAAAGTTGAGTTGAGTGTCAACCACTCAACCGGTCAAACTGATACAAACAAGTAGCTGACGTGCAGCAATTGGATTACTTTTATAGATTGATAACTATACATCGGAAAATGCCCTGGTTGACTCTACTTGACACCCAGGTAGGTGATGTTTTTGTCACTCCGTCCGACCCGACCTACTGATGTTACTGTAGTATATTAATCTCGCCTTTTAAACCTACTCCTAACGTTTCCACACTAAGTCCAAGTGCGTTTATCCCCGAAACGGGGGTGCAATAACAAAGCTATATCTGGCACCTATTATGCATAGAAGGGGGGGGGGGTAACCAGAGCGATAAATAACCCTACATACCGCCGACCCCGACTCCCCTAAATGCGCGTACTATTCGTAGCTCGCGCTGTTAGTGGGGGCATGTATCGGTGCTTGTTAACGCTGCGAAGAACTGGTATTGTGCTGCTGTTGCAGTGACGTGGTCTAACATTTATAGGAGTGCAACAAGACATCTGGTTCTTCCTTCGTATATATATTACGGGGAGGGGGGGGGGGGGGCTGCTGTGGAGCTTGGAAAGTTGGAACTTCCCACACCAGAAATCAATCAACCAAACTTTTGTTACGTATGAGTACGGTACGTGCTCGTAGTACTGCAGTGGTACTGGCATGTATATATACCTGGTATACAACGTGGTGAGTAAACAAGTGAACGTTCCACGAAACCGGAGATCAAGCTTTTGTTGCCAAGGAGAGACAAAATGTGCGGGGTATATGGAGCAATATCATCCCGTTGGCGAACGACTGCACCCCGGTGAGCGCGGGGGGGGGGGGGGGGTACCGGCTGTTGATTATAATATGCTTCGAACCGCATGCTTCTTTCAGACTGGTACCTGGTAAGCTGTATACTCTTCACGAACGAGGAGTTACTACCGGGTACTGTACACGCCCACTACGCCGATGTATTGTGCAGCTTGCGCTCGTATTCAGCATGCACCAGGTGTCTGTCGATGCTTACAGCTGGCATGCGTGGTGCGAGGCAAGAATAAAAATATTTTGTACCAGGTAGCACCAACCAGGTGACGACACGTTTTTCTTCGGAGACGCAGACAGACTGTTTTCACGGCACCTCCTACGTGCTCAAGTCGATAACACAAACAATTATAATTCCGTACACTCACAGCAGTAGGCAGCAGGGCACAAGACAGTATGTAGTAGACACCGCCACAGGCTGCGTACTGCTCTGCGTTGCGCTGCGGTGCTGTTGCAGCACTTGACCGGCGGCAATTTCATACGCGTACGTATACGACTTACACTCTGACAAGGCGTGGAAATAATTGATAGATTACCTGGTACCTGGTATATATATACCTTGTACCTGGTACCTGGTATTAACAGGTACGACCATTAATAATAATGGGTACGGTCCCGGCTTCTTCACCAGGTCTCGCGGCAAAAGAACTCGCCCCCAGCCCCCAGCAGAAGAAGAAAAACACCGAGACGTTATACTAAAAAACTCACATCAATCAGAAGGCAGCGGAGCTCGCTCGCGGGGAGGACCACAACTGGTGTGCCGGACACACTGGACACAGGACCACAGCAGTGGCGTCTCGTACTAGTCGTCCTTGTCTTCTTGTTGATGTAGAGACTGCTGTGGTAGAGAGCTGTAGATAGAGTGATTGATGCCTTACAGCTGCACAGCAGTAGTGGTAGTGGTAGTAGGACCGAGCTGCCGATTGATGCAAGTTGTGGTGATGGTGGTAGTGATGTAGAGTGAGAGGCGTGGGGGGGGGTGGGGTATAGCAGACAGCAGTCTTGAACCAGGTCAGCACGGGAGTAGGTTTAGCAAACAGTGCAGGGTATACGTATATAGGAGAAACTGGAGGATGTGCCGCCCAGGTGCCAGGTGGATAATCCACCCACCGACATCAATCACCCCGTATCCACTGCTGAAATTTCGGCTGGGTTATACATTGTTGTTGTTGTTGTTCTCACATTAACTCTCTGACGAAGGAGTCCGTGGTCACACAAAGGTGCTGGAGCCCTAGGAAGATCCGAAAAACAAAAAAAAACGAAAATTCGGCTGCCTCAAAATACACGAGACGGAAAAAGCGCACACAAGATAAAACCAATGTGCAAAACTGAACTAACATGGCCGCGGGTATATCCTCTCAACTATAACATAGAGTACCCCCGTTCCCACCACTAACCAACTCGTGGCTGCTGACTACAGCGGATGCTGTCTGAAGTGCTGCCTGCACCGTACGAAACGCACGGTAGTCGTGAAAACGAAAGAGGAACACACCTGCCTGCTATCTGGAGTGCTGTCAGAGTGAAGACTCGCGGATATGCAGTGAAAAAAGGAGCAATCGAACCTTACTGCCACACGAATATCAACGATCGCCATCTCTTCCTGGACTGTCTGACACAAAAAGGTGCAGCACAGTTATGATACCACGTCCCTGATAATTGCGTAGGTTATTCCCCATGAAGGGTATACAACTCGTTAAACTACAAAAACCAGTGACGAGTACCGGTAGATACTATTCTGCCTCGTGAAAAACAATACCAGGAAAAAACAAACTATGACTGCTTCTCTCGTGATGATAGTGTGCGCGCAAATCATGGGTCTCCATGCACCGTCTTCCTGCCGCTCTTCATGGCCGCATCATCGCCTTGGCCCAATCCACCCGCTCCTTTGCGCGTGCACTCGTTGCCATTCCCTTCCAGTCGTTTCCCTTTCTCCGTCATCCTGAAAAACAAAATGCTCCTCGCACTTGCGGTTCTGATCTGGGAAATAAAAATTCTCGCGCAGGGGGAGGTCAATCCGTCTCTTCCCCGCACGTCGACGCTCAGTCTCCCATACGAAGTGTTGGTATACCAGACTGATCGTAAACGTAAAGGGATGTTTTATTCTAAATAAAACAAAATCCAAATAGACTTTGTAGTTTGGTGAGGCGGTTCGTGGATGATTCCAGCAAAGATCTTGGAAAAATTACCTCTTCTTGTGGGTACAAACGTATTTTTTCAAGCATGATCTGGACACTCCCTGTACACACATGAATGTGATGATGTTGATGTTCATGCCTCCACCGGCTATTTTGTGGTCAAATATCGTATGCTCTGGAAGCACCACTAACTCCGTGCTTGGCAAAGCTCAACATCCTCGCGTACGTATACGTATCTCTGTAGCTATAGGTATAGGCTAGTACGAGTATACGTACTCGTATACGTTTCAGTTCGATAGTGCTGCTGAACATCAATGTGATGTTGATGTTCATGCCTCCACCGCCTATTTTGTGGTCAAATAAATCTCGTTTGCTCCGACCCTGGTAGCATTCAGGGGAGTCACCGGCCAATCGCTAACCATTAAATTACTTGCTCGGGAAAGAATGCCCCAGGTCGTGGTCCTCATCCTCGCATACGTTACATACGTACGTCTAAACTGTAGGCTATACGTGTAGGTTTCAGTACAGGTGTACGTATCATACGAGCACAAATGCACCATACCCTAACCTCAGCAGTACTCGTACAGCAGCAGCACTGCTGCTGCTGTGTACTCTCTCTGCTTCTTTTTTTTTTTTTGCTCATCCCATTTATTATCTTCGCACATCTTCTTCTCTCTCTCCTTCCAACTCGTAACTCAGACCCGGGGTCACATAGCAGGCTCTTCTCCCCCCTTCCCGCTACGGTACGTGCCTTCATTTTTATCGCGAGAAGATTTCAGCCTTTTCTTCCCTCGTCTGCTGTTCTGGTCTCATACCTGCTCCATAATAAGATACATACGCACGAGTCAGGATACACTCTGATATACGTATATACGTATTTTTCCCAGGAAATTTCCACTTTACATACCTGATATACGAGTATACGTATTTTTCCCAGGAAATTTCCACTTGCAACGCTGGCTCACAGTCCCGCCAAAACAAAGCCAGAACCACAATTTGCAGCCCGGGGGTGCCAGGCCAGGAAGATGTCAGCAAGGCTCAGGGCTAGGGATAGAGCCACTGTGGCTCGGCGTTGCTTGGGGTGGGGGGGGGGCGGGGCGGGGGGCGGGGGAGCGCAAGGCAACCCTCGCACGTAGGTCATACTGTAAATATATGTACAAAGTCTCGGTATACCCCACAGGGCACAAAAGCCAAGTAGAGAGCACCCACAGAAACAAAAACGACCGTGCTGGATCAAGACGCCTCTTCCGCTTCCTCCCTCTCTCCTCTCGTCAGTCTTGAGTGAGCCGTCTACCCCATGGTTTTCCCTCCTCCTCCTCCTCCTGCGTTTCGCAATGCGACACCCTCTGAAACCTACGAGTATCTTGGTCCTAAACGCAACATCTCGTGTACGCGGGCTATACAACCGCCGTACAACCTCGTCCTGAAATTCAGCAGTTTTAGTTGCAGTTTGTGCATACCGACGCATATGTTGTTGTTGTTGTTGTTGTTCTCACATTAACTCTCTGACGAAGGAGTCCGTGGTCACACAAAGGTGCTGGAGCCCTAGGAAGATCCGAAAAACAAAAAAAAATCGAAAATTCGGCTGCCTTAAAATACACGAGACGGAAAAAGCGCACACAAGATAAAACCAATGTGCAAAACTGAACTAACATGGCCGCGGGTATATCCTCTCAACTATAATATAGAAGAGTACCCCCGTTCCCACCACTAACCAACTCGTGGCTGCTGACTACAGCGGATGCTGTCTGAAGTGCTGCCTGCACCGTACGAAACGCACGGTAGTCGTGAAAACGAAAGAGGAACACACTTGCCTGCTATCTGGCATATATCCGACGCATATACAGAGTACCCGAGCGTGTGGCGGGTGTGCTCTACATACAGACCACACGTCGCCACTATACTGCGTAGAGTGTTGAGGCCATTGCTGTTGCGGTTGCTGCAGCAGCACAGTCGAAACGAAGTTCTACGTACAGGGTTTCTTCGTACATTACACCAGTACGTACAGCAATACTGCAGTAGTACTGCTGTCGGGACTGAGTAGCAATAGTAGTACCAACTAGTTACTGCTGTTCCTGGTACGATGTATACCGCACGCATGTGAGTGTTGTGCTGTTTGTGGTCTGGATGGTGTGTTTTCCTGACTGGGCCTGAACCAGAGGTACTAGTATTATTATACTGCTGTTTAGATACGCGTACACTTCGAAGTATATACCTGATATACGATATATCGCCGCAAAAGCACGCGGTAGAGAGATAGTAGATGTACACTGCATAGGTAGGTACAAGGCGCTTCGCTCCGCGGACGCCGCCCGCTACGCTCGCTCAGGAAGGAAAAAAGTACGTCAAATTATGCGAAGCGAACAGAGGTCCACGATTGAATTTAGTTTTGATCGTAATTGCAAACCGGCGAGTTGATAATGCCAAGAGTCCCGCCGCCATGCTTCAGGAAAAAACAGCTCCGACGTCAGCTTGGATGCCACATATACATACGCTTCGCGTCGCGGATGTCGTACGTAAGTACATGCACCCCAGGTAGGGTACTACTGTCTGTACTCGTACTTATTTTCTTCTTTCGATATCCTCTACCTGGTATGTCTGTACTGTATGTACGAAGAAAGCGAAAGCACAGCACGGCACAGCAGCAAAAACAATGAAAATGAAACCGAAAACTCGGAAAGGAAATAAAATCCCCGTCCCCTCTCTCGCGTAATATTTTTCTGCCTGATTGGAACACGTTACACCCAGTCGAAAAGAAGAAAAGAAAAAGTCGCACAGAAGAGATTCTCTCTCAGCCTCGTACGCCGCCCGCCCCTCTCGCGACCACCTCGCTACCGATTCGGTCCGGGTAAAACTTTTATCACTCTCTGACACAATCAGCCCCGTCGCCCGCCCCGCGTGAAGCCCGGTGCTCACCGTAGCCGTCGTTCGCCAGCTCGATAACGTTGGTGTTCAAACTGCACACCTCCCTCTTTCAACTTCAGCGTGGTCGCAAAAATAAGCCCCGCTTAAGTATTATCTTGCCCTCCCGAACGACCTTTATAAACTCGTACATACTCTATCAACAATCATAAATCGAAGCCAGGCAGAGCCCGTTCATGCATCCCTCGTGTCTCGAGGCACACGCGACGCCTAGGCACGAAAGCGGCGACCGCGCTCCTTGCAACCCCCCCTCTACCCGCCAGCACCCGCTGGCACCCGCGACGGTGCCGGGTCCTCCCGCGATGCCGTGCTCGGAGAACACGCACGCACACGAAACGAAAGAAAAAAAAAGGAAGAAATGACCGAGAAAACAAAGAACTAACAACTGCTGGAAAGGTCCGGCAAGTAATGAAAGGAGGCGGTTTGGAAGTGGGAGCTCTGAGAGGCCAGGGATGCACCAACCGAGCACGCTCAGGGGTTGTGATCTAAGTATGTAGTTCTATCTTTAGAGGTGCTGGCGGCTGATGGGTAGACGGATATAGAAGAGAGGCGGCGCTCGCCCAGTGGGCGGGCCAAGCTGGGGGGTTGACGACGCGGAAAGATAGAGTATTCGGACATCATGATCATCGACGGACCTGCAGCAGGAAAAGGGGTTTATACCGACCGTCTTGGTTTTCAATATATTTTATACAACAACAGCAGTATTATTATACTACGAGTACAGCCAGTAACAGAGGCCAGAACGAGTCCTTGAGAGCGGCGTTATCATACAGAAGAGACACCTGGTTAGAGTAAAGGTTGACTTTGAAGTGCATCAGGAAAATGGCTACCAGGTACTGCAGTGTACAATATAAAAAGCTCTTTCGATCCAACGCGAAAAAAAAACAAAAAAAAACAAGACACAGATCAGAAGCATATATATACTCGTACGGGAAACATGTGTCCTGGCTTTGGCAGTCTATAGACAATGTATGTGATGTTACTGCCATGGCATAATAAACACATCAACGGCATTTAAAATTTTCCTTGAATATACGGTACGCCTGCTGTATACAGTACCTAGAATAATAATAGTATTAATAGCTTGTTCGCAAATCACTGACCAATCACCGACCGATCACCGCCCCGCGCGCACGGCAACTGGCCATACAAACGTCTCCGGGCGCGCCTCGACAGAACCGATCCTCTATATTCACCACATTCTCAAATCTCCATAGATATTATATTTGCAGGGTCGGAGACCTTCCGAGCCCCGAACACCAAGATTGAATCATTTCGCAAGCGTTTTGACTACATTATTTTTTGTATTTGTATTTCATCCCATTTTTTTTACGAGTATATTCGCACTTGGTTTTCTCTCTCCTTCCTTCCTTCTTAGCCGTGACCCAGATCCGGGGTCACAAAGCAGCCCCTCTTCCCTCCTCCTTACTACGGTTCTTGCCTTGCCTTGGAAGACATTTTTATCGCGAAAAGACTTTAGCCCTTTCTTCCCTCGTCGAGTCGCATCGAACATCGAGCGTCTACCATACATACCCACGCTACTATCAATAGATAGGCAGTTGAATCCGTTTAGTTTTTTTTATATGCTAATAGACTCAAAAGTTCGACCCACGTGTGGGATTCGGACTCCAGCCCCAACTCGTATGAGTAGCAGCATTCGTGGGTGCCACTAGCCCACCGGGGCGACCGGCTGTACCCATCGATACAAACCAAACAAAAATAAATGAATAAAATTGGTTGCACAAAACCGCAACATCTAGCAAAACTATGTATGTGAACAGTACAGTAGTACAGGAGATATAATATGAAGCAAGATTTTAATAAATCCAGACTGAGATTTACAAGAAAATAAGAAAGTCGTGACATAAAAAACTAGGCTTGGCTGGTAATATCCGTTTCTTATTATGTTTCCTGGACGGTACCGCAACACGTGTTTTGAGCGCGCGCTCCGGCGTGTTTTTTGTATAACCATCCCCACTCGACAGGCACGTCCCAAAGTCCTATGTACCCTAGCGGTCATATTATCACCTCTCGACCTCGCGACGCACACTTCTAGTGTTGCTGGTCTACTGGCCAAAGCACAACGAACATGGGCCGAATGTGGCCTGCTCGATGGAAAATCGCAGGAAACCACTGCGTCACCGGCAAGAAGGGCATTTATTTCCTATAGCGGGTTTACACTCCCCGGGGTACACCCCCCCTACCCAATACACGCGGGGACAAAAGCGACAAGAGACACGCTCTGCGAACGCGAAACGCCCCTTACACTCTCTGTATGTAGCATTGCCTTGCGGTCCAAAAGCACACGAGGCTGCTTTGAGAACCAAAAATTAGCAGCACGGCAAAGGGTACTACTATATGGCAACGCTGACAATACATAGAGCAATAGCACGCATATACTTTCTCGGCAGAATCCGATACCTCGCCGCTTCACAAACTTCCCATACAGCCACAATACAGATAAGTCACACAAAAATGGTACACAATGTCTCAGGACCAGGCCGTACATATAGTAATTCAGACAGGCTACTCGTACCCAAGAATCTTCCAAACAGCTGACGCTCCCATTTATTTCGAGAAGTACCCGATGCTTCAACAGCCGGAAAAAGTGCTGCGATCGCCAACGTGTCACAATCAAAACTCACATACAATCACGAACAATAGAGGGGGTCGTACGTCAAGGCGAATGCCCCGTAGTTACAGTCCGAACACACCTCACCCCCCCCCCCCCGCGAGAAACAGACTCTCTTAAAAACTAAAAACATGCTCCCGATTGAGTCCATACGACATACTGGGTGGGTGGACTAAGACTGAGATTGGCACATATGTATATATGGATGTTATGTCCGCCGCCACCAAAGCACGGGTCGCGAAAACGCACCGTGTGTACTCTGCGAAGGCTGGGCGATCATTAAATAAAAAGGCGCTTGATCTGCCAAGGCGAGACAAGGCCTGCCCGCGTGGCGGTTTCCGTGACAAAAGTGTCCGAAGGCCAACGCTCACAAACAACAACAAAAATCGGTGTCTACATACGGACTGACTCCGGTAGAGGTGCGTGGGTCATAAGCTCCTGAAACCCGCACCGCGTGGCGTAGACCTCTCAATAAACAAGCACAGCGTGAGGACTACACACGAATATTCAACGAACCACCCCCACCACTCAGCACACAACATATATCGGGAAAACCAATCAACAATAAAACATCAAAATATATATTCAACAACAAAGATCTCAACACACAACGGGTGACGGGTGTGTGTATACCACTGATACAAGAAAGACGAACAACTCTTGCTGTTAGCAGGAGAGGAGACAGTGTGAAGCATTGTGTCCAAACCAACTTTTCATAGCTTCCTAGTAAAATATTAGCAGGTGGGGGTGAAATCGGCGTCGGAAGCTTCGTCGAAACAGGCGCCGCTGGCGACCTTCAGCTCGACGTCATCGAGGCCGGTGT
Organism: Nereocystis luetkeana; assembly: GCA_031213475.1. NCBI lineage: Eukaryota > Phaeophyceae > Laminariales > Laminariaceae > Nereocystis > Nereocystis luetkeana. Next base: position 9,036,397 of record JARUPZ010000008.1, on the reverse strand, counting down.
TGCCCGACATGATTATTCCCGTGGCGTCATCGAAGCGGATGGTGGTGGCATCCTCGAACTTGTTGTCGATGAACTGGGTGCCGTCGGCCTCCTTGAGCTTGATGCTCTCGTCACCGCCGACGATGGTGTTGCCCTGGAAGATGTTGTTCTGGGACCGTCCGGAGTCGACCACATCGGGCGCGTCGGAACCAAGGTACGAGAAGGTGTTGTACCTGGTCAGGGCAGGCGGTAAAAGCGAGAGATTCGGGGGTGGTCGAAAAATACCGTTAGATACACTCGACTTCATGCGACTCCGAGCATGTAAACGAAACTCGGCGAGGCCAACAAACTTTACGAGGTCTGAGGACAAACGGAGGGGGGCAGGGAGGTACATGAATAGTCGTAGGGGGGCTGTGATCAGGAGCATTGACTGATTTCTATTGACAGTGTTTTCTCACTTGTAGGAGCCACTGATGAGGTTGTTGGAGAAGACGTTGTCGCCGCATCCCACGGAGAACCTGATGCCGTACTTGTTGTCCTCGAAGGTGTTGTCGGACACATCGGCGTTGAAAGACTCCAGCATCGCCAGGCCAGCGTCGCCGTTGTCGTGGACGTAGTTGCCTGGAGCGAAAGAAAATTGGCATGTGGTCGAAGGAGGACAGACGAGATTGAACATACAGTCACTTGATACAAAAGCTCGTATGTGGAAGAGAATATGCCCAAAAGTAGTAATGCTTATGTTTCGCGCCCATTATCGTTAGGCTTCGCCAGTTACAAATATATGCAGCAAGCTGCGAGTCTATAAACACGGTACAAGGTGGGTCGACGCTTGCACCCAAAACGTGGTACAAGGGCATGCTGCTCACCTTTGACAATGGCGTCGTCGCTGCTCCGGTGAAGGAAGATGCCGGCAGACGTCTCGGCACCGCCGTACACCTCGTTTCCCTGACAGTCATCGGTATTCAGGAAACATTGGAGGGTTTTACGAACAACCAGGCGGGGAATGAGACGGGAAGGGAGGGGAGGGGACAGGTTGGGTTTAATACTATTAATAGTGCGACGTAGCAAAGTATTAAATAACGCCAACTCCGGCACCGTGGTGAGGTACTATTGATACCTGTGACGGATGATGTCGATCGAGAGCATCTTCCGACGAAACAACTCCTTCAGATGAGAAGACGACTCCAAGTATAGTCTGGCTCAGCACGCCTGCTCGCGTATTGCGGTACATACTGCGCTGGGGCACTAAGTAAGCGAAGCGTGCCAAACAAATCGTACCTGGATGGACACGCCGTTGCAGCGCTTGGAGGCGATGATGCCGTGGTACCCGTTGTTGTAGACGGTGTTGTCGTGGATGGTCAAGAAGTCGCTGTCGTCGTGGGGGTCGAACCCGTACCCCGAGTTGTCGTGCATTTTGTTCCTCCTCCAGTCTCCCTGCTGGTGGCCGTACGTGTAGACCCCGAAGTTCATGTGGTGGATGTCCGAGTCGTAGATATTGCCGTACACGTTGGAATCGTCGAACACTTCCGGGTTGCTCTTGTCCGTGCAGAACCCGCGGACCTGGACCAGCCAGATGTATGATGGTGTCAGAAGATGGCCGAGCGCGGGTGGGAGATAGGAGTAGGGGATTATTAGAAGTGTTGACACATGAAATGGTGTGATCAGTAGAACACCGTGCCTGGCAAAGAGTGTCCTCTTCCGAGCTGCTACCGTAGCTGCATTTTCGGTTCACTTGTTTCTACCGGAGCAGTATCAGGCCACGGCTTGCTATCTTGTGGATGTACTGTTATACTGTTTCTCGGCGGCCCACCTTCCACGTGAGGCCATAGCTCTCGCTGTCGTGGTACCCGAGGTAGCCCATCTCGCTGTCCTCGATGTCCATCCGCGCCTCTCCCATCTCTTTCTTGGCCCTGCCGAGGCACGTCTGGCCGTCAAGCTTCTCCGAGACGGCGCTGATGTACGACCGACCGTCGGTCTCGTCTTCGTCGGGGGCGCTGGTGGAGGTATCCCACGAGAACACCTGATACGTCATACATGAGATTTGAGATGGTGGCATTAACGACGCCGGTAGAAAATGTAAAATCGAATAGAGACTGGGGGATGAAAGTACAGAGCGGACCAAGCGAAAACGGCCTCAAGCACGGCGGAAGGTGACACCCAAGGGCAGACCACTCTTATATATATATATATCTACGTTTGGGACGCAATGGGTACGCTTTTTTTCCCAAGACTCCCTACCACCGGGACAGTCGAAAAGTTGCGCCCCGATGTTTGAACGGTCGATATAGTACAGCTGCGCACCATCGGGTGGGTGGTGCGTGACAGCTCATACCGACGCTTGGCAAGAGGTACACCCACTACATTAAGGGGGTTCTCGTGATAACGTAGATTATCGACAGTATCGCGGCTAGCAAACAACTTAGCCGGGGATAAAATGCGGTTTAAAATGATACCAGGTACCGGCGGGCGTATGGCGCGTGAGGTATTTAAAGGCGCAGTGGCTACGGTATACATTGTAGCTACCTTGGTGCTCAAGAAGTCCAGGCTTCCGCCGTGAGCGCGCAGGTTGATGAACGTATCCGCCGTGCTGAGGAGGCGTAGCTCGTCAGCATCGCCGCCAGCCGAGGAGCCGTGTACCTGAACACCCAAAAGAGGGGGCGGAGGGATGGAGGGAGGGGGAGCGGGGGGGGGGGACGAGTGAGTTCTTGCGCGTGTCGAATAGTCAGCTTGTTTGTTTCGCCGAGGGCGTGATATCGAAACTAATCGAAACGAAGGGGATGCTGAGGAACGGAAAGAGAGTTTCAGATAACAAGTGTGTCTAGAAGAAGCCTACAATTTTTAGCCAGTGGCGGATGATGAGCGTTATCGGACCCGAGCGACGCTGGAGGGCTTGAAAAACCGTCCGCCTAAAGCATGCAGCGGGGGGCATTCATGATCGATCCTGGATAAACACGCGCACACATCTCGACAGAGCGCCCAACAATGCAACAATCGTGTGGGCAACTGGCTGGCAAGGGAATCTCAGCCAGCTTACCTGCAGCGTTATGCCGTCCTCCACGAACAGCTCCTCGGTGAGCAACCACGTCCCCGTCACGGTGTCGCTGACGTCGCCGGTGTCGGGGTTGACGGCGTATAACGGCTCCTTACCGCCTCGGTTTTCCCAGATCTGTCTCAGTGTGACGCAGCCACCGCGGGTGCTGCCGTCGCCGGACTCGAGGTACAGCCGCGCGGACGCGGAAGAGTATCGGATCGATACGGTCTGGCTCGAGTCGCACTCCGGCTTGGGGATGGGGTCGTTCGGCGACTCGGTGTCTGCCGCGGTGGCCAGCTTGAGAGCGAGCATGCTCATAAGGGCAACTTTTCCAAGGGCCTTCGACATGTTGTATGGTACGCTGTTTTGTCGTTGATATCTGGGAGATTGATTTCCCGGAAGAATGGTGCGGAGGCGGTGCATCGTTGTTAGTCTTGCGCAATTTGTTTGGCTACAGATGGCCACCAAATATTGAGGAAAAATAACGCTCAGGTATTTGTGAATAGAAACGCTGTTGACATCAAACCCTGGTAGATGGCAGTGAAACAATATACAGATACTGTATTAATAGCACTTATGAACGATACTACTCTTGCGTATTAATATTAATTAGTTCTTTTTCGTACGGTAGCAACTCTTACGGAGGACCATAGTTAATAGGACCTATTGTATACATAGAAACCTATATATTGAACCATTTCTAATAACAGCATTATTTGGTCCTATTAACTATGGTCCCCCGTACAATAACAAAAAGCACTTGCAATACATCATATCGGAAAACTACGGCAAAATACCCTGGTTGACTCTACTTGATACCACATGTTTTTTGTCCCTCCGGCTGACCCGACCAAAATAGCATACAGCAGTACCTCTCGCGTTTTTGACCGCTTCCAAAATACCCCCGAACTGGTTCCAAGTAATTATTTCGCCGAAACGGGTTGCAATTATTTATTCTACTCGTACACGGGGAGCTATAACCAGGGGTAATAACCAGAACCCTGACGACCTCTACCGGCCAACTATAACCAGGGGTTAACCAGAACCCTGACGACCTATACCGCCCACCCCAACCCCGCCAATAAGCACAAATACTCACGTACCAGGTATGAGGGGGGGGAAGTCTGCTGTGGAGCTTCAGAATAATATAACCAAACTTTGTTACGTACTTGAGCAAGTTATTGGTCGTCGAAGTCAGAAACCAATATTTTTCGTTACGAACGTACCGTATACCCGGTACGAGATACACCGCGCGGGGTATACCGGGCATCATCGCCCCGTTGGCGATCGAGAGCATCCCTGCGGGAGGGTCACCGGCTGTCGTCATACACGTTGTATCTGATACGACCCTTCGCGATGAGTGTACCATACAATAATATACCTGGTACACGCTTTACACCGTCGATGTATCGCGTAGCTTGCACTACTCAATAAGTATCAGGCACCCGCCAATCTAATCCAGCTCACGGCTGCCATATCGGGCATACATTCATACCTGAGAACTTACTTGCAGAAGAATACACCCAATGAAAACTCCCCCACGCAGCAGAATAATAAAAATCCCCGCGATATTACACTCACATCACAAGGCAGCGCTCTCGCTCGCGTAGAGGACCAACTTGCGTACCGAACACAGACAGGACACAGGACGCCGGACAACAGGACCACACACAGCAAGCAGTGTTGTGGCGTACTCTCGTAGGTGTTTTCTTGTAAATATAAACTGTGGTAGTAGAGCTGTAGGGAGTGGTGATGCCTTACAGCAGTGGCACAGCAGCAGCAGTAGTCCGGGGATGCCGATTGATCTCAACTCAAGGTTGCGGTGTGGAGTGAGAGGCAGGGGGGGGGGTGGAGCAGTGCAAAAGCAGCTCGGTACAGACTTTTATGGTGGTATTATTATTGATAGTAGTAGCAGTGCAGGATAGTGTAGGAGTAATAATTAGGGGATTTGCCGCCGAGGTGTCGGGTTGATAATCTACCAAAACAACCCATCATTCACCCCATTCACTGCTGAAATTGCGGCTGGCGGGATACACATGCCTCCAGTATACCAGAATTGACACTAATAATAGCACAGCTACTATTTAATACTACTACTACTACTACTCTACTATTTAATAGTAGATAGTATGTTAACAGTTCGTGGATAGTTCCAGCAAATATCATGAAAAAGATACCTCTGGCTCTGGTGACACGTGCTTGATGTTATGTCACCCCCTCCACCGCCCATTTTGTGGTAAAATCTCCTTTGTTCTCGAAGTACCAGGTACGTTTTATCCTTTATTTTTACTCTGCTTTGTTTGGTGGATAGAAGAAGTAGGAGGCTCAACCTAGGAGCGCAGGACAAGAATGCTCTCGGCCGTGGTCCCTCTCGGCCGTGGTCCTTGCGTACGTAGCCATACGGTCACCCTATGGCTACGCACGCATACGTTGTAAACTTCAGGTGTGCGTATGATACGAGCACAACAAGTACACCAGCAGCAGTATACGTGTAGTCGCTCGTATGTTTGTACGTCTCTGCACGATTGAAGACTCCGAACGAAATACTACGCACGAAGTACCAGTACGCACGAATCATATACCTCGTACCAGGTACCTGGTACCTGGTATATTTTTTGTATCTACTCCATACGAGGCTACTCTATATACATCGAAAATAATTTTGTCCAGGAAATTTATTTCCACGTGCAAAGCTCACAGTCCCGCCAAACAGACTCTACAGGGAGTAAGGTATACCAGGTCTGCACCCAAACAACAACAACAGCCGGCACACCTCTTCTGTGCCGGGTGCCAGACCGGGAGGATGTCAGTCAGACTCAGAGCTAGGTAGGGATGGAGTCACAGGTGGTTCGGTTTGTGTTGCGAGGGTGGGCCCAGCACAAAGGCAACCCTCAGAACTCGTATTATTGTAGAAGTGCAAAGTCTCGGTATATATATACCTCAGGGCGCATCAGCGCGCAAAAAAAAGCTGGACAGAGCAACAACACGACCAGATAGATGTCGTCTCGTCAGAGCAACAACACGACCAGATAGATGTCGTCTCGTCCTCCTCTCCTCTCTCTCCAGCCTCGAGTCAACCAAAAGTTGCGACCGGGGCTGTGTCGGGCGGGAACAAGGGAACCGCCGCGGGGCAAGACTGAAGAGAGTACGGGTAGAATAAAAAAAAAAGCTTGATCGCCGGTGGCATCCATCACCTGTTTGCTCTTGCCACGTTCCTCAATGCGACCCTCCGAAACTACTAATATTAATGCATACCAGGTACCAGGTGCTAGGTACTGCTGTTGCAATATCTCCGCGGTGAACGTGTGTGTGTGTATGTCACCCTTCAGCACATACATGCGTTGCCTGGTGCTCTACACACGGACCACAGCACCACCAGTCGTCTCAGCTCAAGAGCCAGCGCTTGATCGAGCGACCACTGCTGCTGCAGTTGTTACTGCTGCTGCTGCTGCTGCTGCTGCTGCTGCCACTGCTGGTGCCGGTGCTGTTGTGTGTGGCATTTGAATGCCGGCTTGCACGAGGTGGCAGGGGACATAAACACCTGATTATTATCAGCAGCAAGCAGTATACAGACAGCATGCGTAGCACGAAAATCTTTGCATGCGCTTCGTGCGTCCTCCTAGATACCAGGTACTTGGTACTTGCACTTGTGATTCGTACGGGGAACCTGTCGCAGATCTACGAAAGCAGGAACACGCGCGAACGGAAGGATACGTCACAGACAGTCGGGGCATGAATTATCCTGCTGCAGTCTAGATCTCGCAGGTCTCGTTTCAGGCCCGCCGCGTGTGGACATCACCGTTATTGACCTCATCGTGCATCTTCTGGCATCTCCTCAAGTGAACTGTGAATATGTGCCTCCAAAACAGGCCCGACTCGGTACGTCCTTGTAAAATGCCCCTTGTACCCCCACGACGGTGCCATCGCGGTATACTTTGACCGATCACGGTCGTCTCAATTTCCTTGGTATATTCTTATTGTCAAGAAACGACACGAAATAACTGCTTGCTGCATGCATACCCTCGTTCGTCTTCCCGTCGGCCGTAACCGCGGCTTGCAAAAGACCAGCAACACGTCGCTCCGAGATGACCTCTATCCAAGGCGACTTCTCCGCGAGTTCGTCGACCCCGGAACGAGCACAGAGCATTTACATTTACAATGCTGCTGAAGTATGTGTAAGAGGTACACGCGGCGCACGCACCTATCTGCTCTGCAAGTTGCCTGTGGTCTGTGGGCGGTGTGTGTTCCTGCCTTTGGGCCTGAACCAGAGGTGGGTACAGGAGAGTACACAACTATTACTTACGGGGGGGGGGGGGCATAGTAAATAGGACCTGCGGAGCACACGAAAACCTTGACAATTCCCTATTTTTACTCCAAATATTTGGCCCTATTTACTGTGCCCCCCTGTAATAATAGTGGGTCTGTGATCGACACCTCGGGTAGAGTCGCGAAACCACCGTACATATATATGGTAGAGAGAGAGGCAGGTATACTGCCGGCTGATGGATAGGCGAACAGAAGAGGTGGCGATCGCCCAGCGAGTGCGCCAATAAGCTGGACTAGTCATAACCCACACGTAGATCCGGCCGGGGGGTTAATATCAAGGTTTATCACAGTGAAATGAGGTCCGTGACGGGACGGAACAGTTCTGACTTGAAAAAAAAAAAACAGGACGGGACGGCACGATAAAATGAGGACATACCGAGTCCGAGGGGCGGGACGGGACTTGACAGCGGGTGTATGATTTCTCTACTGGACGGGATGGTAAAACTCAACAGGGCAGATTTTCGCGACGGGGCGGGGCGGTGAAGTGCATACGAAGTAATTACTGGTACACTCGCGATCTGTAACGGTGCGGATCGTTTTTTTCGCGACGGGACGGGACGGTAAAAAACAATGCAATCTGTTTTCCCGACGGGACGGTACGGTAAATATGTTTTTCTTCAGCGGAACGGGACGGTAAAGTAATATGGTTACTTTTCCCACGGCAGGACGGGACGGTACGTACAGCAGTATTTTTTGACGGGACGGGGCGGTAAAGCCCAATGGATTTTTTCCCAGGACGGCAGGGGGGGCGGTAAAAGAGAAGCTTGCGGCGACGGGACGGGAGGACAACGCATGACGGGACCGCTATATTGTCGACGAGACGGGACGGCAGATGTGTTGACAGGGGCATGACGAGAATGCCACATTTTCTTGTGGCGGGGACTGGACAGGGCGGCGTGGGAACGTTTAGTGGCAGGTAATTGGTGGCGTGGACGCCCCAATGCGAGGTATTCATCGAAACCCCGGTTTGTTCCTGAACACAACCGAGAACAAATTAAAAACAAAACCAAAAAAACTGAACTTCCTTCTTGTCTCCATTCTTTAAATTAGACCGGGGCACGGCATATACTCACACCGCATCATCACACGCTACGTGTTGTACTGATAAACATCCTTGAATGTCAACCATGGTGTCCGGGCCGGCCACACGGTGGCCGTGAGTTGAGCGGTCTGGGTTTGTGTGTGGTGGGCAGCTGGTGGCTGTGGCAGGTGTTGCGCGTGGAAATAAAAATATATACGAAGACCCACGAAGAACATTAAAAAAGAAACAAAGAAAACAACAGTACCAGGTAGAAGTTAAATAAAATCGTACTGGTACGTCGAAATTTGTACTCTCATTTATTCATTAAAAAAATACATCATCAGCACCATCACAGCTTCCGCTATATTCTCAAGTAAATCCACTTTCATATCTGTAATAAAACTCGAAATTTCGTACCAGGTAATTTCGTAAGTTCTTGGCGGGAATGAACGGGAATAGGCGACGGCCGTGCCCACCAGTCAGTGTATCTTGGAGGGGAAGAGGCAAGTTGTGCCGGCGGGAGGGGGCTGCATGTGACAACAACAGTAGTAGTGCCGTTTTGATGACGGGACGGGACGGCAAATGAACGGCGTTGCGACGGGACGGGCCGGTAACATCCAACGGGAGAGATCATATCGTGCATGACGGGACGGTAAAAAGCTCAACGGGAGAGGACATTTCGACGGGACGGGAAGGTAAAAGTACACAGGCGGCCTAGCATGAAACATAGTAATGAAAAACGCTGGCTGAGCTTTAGAAGAAAATGAGAAATTCGGTAGAGTCGTTACACATTGAAGTTAGTGAAGCACGCAACGCTAGCTCAAAACAAGAAACCAAAAGCCTGAGTCGTAATATCCGTTTCTTGTTATGTTTCCTGGACGGTGCCGCAACACGTGTTTTGAGCGCGCGCTCCGGCGTGTTTTTGTATAACCATCCCCACTCGACAGGCACGTCCCAAAGTCCTATGTACCGTAGCGGTCATATTATCACCTCTCGACCTCGCGACGCACACTTCTAGTGTTGCTGGTCTACTGGCCAAAGCACAACGAACATGGGCCGAATGTGGCCTGCTCGATGGAAAATCGCAGGAAACCACTGCGTCACCGGCAAGAAGGGCATTTATTTCCTATAGCGGGTTTACACTCCCCGGGGTACACCCCCCCTACCCAACACACGCGGGGACAAAAGCGACAAGAGACACGCTCTGCGAACGCGAAACGCCCCTTACACTCTCTGTATGTAGCATTGCCTTGCGGTCCAAAAGCACACGAGGCTGCTTGAGAACCAAAAATTAGCAGCACGGCAAAGGGTACTACTATATGGCAACGCTGACAATACATAGAGCAACAGCACGCATATACTTTCTCGGCAGAATCCGATACCTCGCCGCTTCACAAACTTCCCATACAGCCACAATACAGATAAGTCACACAAAAATGGTACACAATGTCTCAGGACCAGGCCGTACATATAGTAATTCAGACAGGCTACTCGTACCCAAGAATCTTCCAAACAGCTGACGCTCCCATTTATTCGGAGAAGTACCCGATGCTTCAACAGCCGGAAAAAGTGCTGCGATCGCCAACGTGTCACAATCAAAACTCACATACAATCACGAACAATAGAGGGGGTCGTACGTCAAGGCGAATGCCCCGTAGTTACAGTCCGAACACACCTCACCCCCCCCCCCCCCCGCGAGAAACAGACTCTCTTAAAAACTAAAAACATGCTCCCGATTGAGTCCATACGACATACTGGGTGGGTGGACTAAGACTGAGATTGGCACATATGTATATATGGATGTTATGTCCGCCGCCACCAAAGCACGGGTCGCGAAAACGCACCGTGTGTACTCTGCGAAGGCTGGGCGATCATTAAATAAAAAGGCGCTTGATCTGCCAAGGCGAGACAAGGCCTGCCCGCGTGGCGGTTTCCGTGACAAAAGTGTCCGAAGGCCAACGCTCACAAACAACAACAAAAATCGGTGTCTACATGCGGACTGACTCCGGTAGAGGTGCGTGGGTCACATATTCCCAAAATCCGCACCGCGTGGCGCAGTCCTCTCCATAAACAAGTACAGCGTGAGGACTACACACGAAGATTCAACAAACCACCCCCACCACTCAGCACACAACATATATCGGGAACACCAATCAACACAAAAAAAAACAAAAATATATTCAACGCACAACGGGTGACGGGTGTGTGTATACCACTGATACAAGAAAGACGAAAAACGCTTGTTTTACGCAGGAGAGGGGACAACCAGCTTTTTATAGCTTCCTATTACGGGGGACCATAGTCAATAGGACCTATGGTATACACAAAAACCTTTTTTTAGTTTAACCATTTTTACTGACAATATTTGGGGCTATTCACTATGGTCCCCCGCAATAGTAAAATATTAGCAGGTGGGGGTGAAATCGGCGTCGGAAGCTTCGTCGAAACAGGCGCCGTTGGCGACCTTCAGCTCGACGTCATCGAGGCCGGTGTTGCCCGACATGATTATTCCCGTGGCGTCATCGAAGCGGATGGTGGTGGCATCCTCGAACTTGTTGTCGATGAACTGGGTGCCGTCGGCCTCCTTGAGCTTGATGCTCTCGTCACCGCCGACGATGGTGTTGTCCTGGAAGATGTTGTTCTGGGACCGTCCGGAGTCGACCACATCGGGCGCGTCGGAACCAAGGTACGAGAAGGTGTTGTACCTGGTCAGGGCAGGCGGTAAAAGCGAGAGATTCGGGGGTGGTCGAAAAATACCGTTAGATACACTCGACTTCATGCGACTCCGAGCATGTAAACGAAACTCGGCGGAGCCAACAAACTTTACGAGGTCTGAGGACAAACGGAGGGGGGCTGTGATCAGGAGCATTGACTGATTTCTATTGACAGTGTTTTCTCACTTGTAGGAGCCACTGATGAGGTTGTTGGAGAAGACGTTGTCGCCGCATCCCACGGAGAACCTGATGCCGTACTTGTTGTCCTCGAAGGTGTTGTCGGACACATCGGCGTTGAAAGACTCCAGCATCGCCAGGCCAGCGTCGCCGTTGTCGTGGACGTAGTTGCCTGGAGCGAAAGGAAAATTGGCATGTGGTCGAAGGAGGACAGACGAGATTGAACATACAGCCACTTGATACAAAAGCTCGTATGTGGAAGAGAATATGCCCAAAAGTAGTAATGCTTATGTTTCGCGCCCATTATCGTTAGGCTTCGCCAGTCACAAATATATGCAGCAAGCTGCGAGTCTATAAACACGGTACAAGGTGGGTCGACGCTTGCACCCAAAACGTGGTACAAGCACCCAAAACGTGGCACAAGAGCATGCTGCTCACCTTTGACAATTGCGTCGTCGCTGCTCCGGTGAAGGAAGATGCCGGCAGACGTCTCGGCACCGCCGTACACCTCGTTTCCCTGACAGTCATCGGTATTCAGGAAACATTGGAGGGTTTCACGAACAACCAGGCGGGGAATGAGATGGGAAGGGAGGGGAGGGGACGGCTTGGGTGGGGTTCAGGGGGGGCGATAGCGACGTAACACGTACCGTGGTGAGGTACAACTGATATCTGCGACGGATGATGTCGAAGTGGGGCACTAGCCGTCTCTTTGATACATCAAAAGATAATGCCACCTGGAACCTAAACTCCCCGAATGGGAAAACAACCCGGGAAACACCCAGGCTCAGCACGACTGCTCTTATTGCGGTACATACAGCCGGGGTACAAATTGAGGGCAGCGTGTAAACAAAACGCACCTGGATGGAAACCCCGTTGCAGCGCTTGGAGGCGATGATGCCGTGGTACCCGTTGTTGTAGACCTCGTTGTCGTGGATGGTCAAGAAGTCGCTGTCGTCGTGGGGGTCGAACCCGTAGCCGGAGTTGTCGTGCATCTTGTTCCTCCTCCAGTCTCCCTGCTGGTGGCCGTACGTGTAGACCCCGAAGTTCATGTGGTGGATGTCCGAGTCGTAGATATTGCCGTACACGTTGGAATCGTCGAACACTTCCGGATTGCTCTTGTCCGTGCAGAACCCGCGGACCTGGACCGATCATATTGTTGATGGGAAACGAACGTGGTTGATTGCGGGGAGTTCATCAGACGGGTTGGGAACAACCACGCAACGATAAAAATGTCTGGATCAGTGGAATACCGAAACTGATCAAAGGCGCATTTTGCCGCATTCGGTCGAATTAGCTACAGCAGTACTGCAACTGCAGTTCGGCTCACTTGCTTCTACAGGCATGGCATTGTACCACGCCGCGTCTTATTATCCCTTTGGCTGTAAACCGTGAATGTGACGCACCTTCCACGTGAGGCCATAGCTCTCGCTGTCGTGGTACCCGAGGTATCCCATCTCGCTGTCCTCGATGTCCATCCGCGCCTCTCCCATTTCTTTCTTGGCCCTGCCAAGGCACGTCTGCCCGTCAAGCTTCTCCGAGACGGCGCTGATGTACGACCGACCGTCGGTCTCGTCTTCGTCGGGGGAGTTGGTGGAGGTATCCCACGAGAACACCTGGTACGTCATACAGGCGACGGGAGAAAGTGACACGTTAATTAAGCACAATGCCAGGACTGGCGTCGCACGAGGGAAAGACAGAGGGCGACTTATCGATTGCCTCTACCTCCGCTTTCAAAGAAGGCAGGGAGCAAGGCGGGTCTTCCTTCGAAGGATAACTCGAAGCAATTAAACGAAACCGGATTTAGCATTGCGGCGGCGGAAAGCAGAACAAGAAAACGACCAAACCAACTACACCTCTCTCGGATGTCCGGGGTGGGATCGGGCCCTTCCACTCCACAACCGCCAACGAGATACACTGTAAAACGTTGCGCTCCGATGTTTGGACGGCCGATATATTGCAGGTGCGCCTATTAATAGTCGGCTGGGTGATGGGTGACAGCTCATGCCGACGACAGTCCAGAGGCACGTCTAACATCTGAAGGGGGCTCTCGTGGTGGCGGTGGCAAACCCATCCGCTCGAATGAACCGTACTTTTTGGAAACTACACCGGGGTGCGGTATGGTTGGTTTGCGAGGTACACACGCAAAAAACACGCAGCAGATTTTACACCTTTTTTTTTTTTCACCTTGGTGCTCAAGAAGTCGAGGCTTCCGCCGTGAGCGCGCAGGTTGATGAATGTGTCCTTAGTGCTGAGGAGACGCAGCTCGTCGGCATCGCCGCCGGCGGAGGCGCCATGCACCTGAACGCCAAACAAGAGCGGAAAGGCCCGGGGGTGTTTCATCACCGTATTGCTAAATGGTTGGTTGGCCTTTTTCGTTGCTGGGATATGATATCGAACAAGTTTTCACCCGCGCCTGGTTTATTTCGTCGATGGGACGCAATATCGAACGAATGAGTTCCCGGATCCTGGGTGATGGCATCACGGGGGGGGGGGGGGGGGCTACATTAACTAGGACCCACGGTACCGACGAAAATCTATATATTTCGCTCTTTTTTTGCGTACAATATTTAGTCCTATTTGCGATGGTCCCCAGTATTAATAGCGTGGGGCAAAGCACGATAGTCTGCCTTTGGACGGGGTCATGTTAATCATTGGCGGGTGATCGGGCGTCATCGGTTGCGGGCGACAAATGGAGGATTTCAAGCGTCGGCACCAAGCATTTTGCAAAGGGGGGCATTCGCGATCGAGCCTGGATACACACACATGCATCTTGAAAAAAAAAAGAGTTTAACGAACCAACGCGTGTGTGGCACATTCATATATACACGGACAAGGGAATATCAGCCGGCTTACCTGCAGCGTTATGCCGTCTTCCACGAACAGCTCCTCGGTGAGCAACCACGTCCCGGTCACTGTGTCGCTGACATCGCCGGTGTCGGGGTCGACGGCGTACAACGGCTCCTTACCCCCCCGGTCTTCCCAGATCTGTCTCAGTGTGACACAGCCGCCGCGGGTGCTGCCGTCGCCAGACTCGAGGTACAGGCGCGCGGATCCGGAGGAGTATCGGATCGATACCGTCTGACTCGAGTCGCACTCCGGCTTGGGGATGGGGTCGTTCGGCGACTCGGTGTCTGCCGCGGCGGCTAGCTTGAGAGCGAGCATGCTCATAAGGGCAACTTTTCCAAGGGCCTTCGACATCTTGATACTGTAGAATATACGCTGTTTCGACGTCAGGATCTGCGCGGTTGATTTTGTGGAGGGAGTGGTGCGGAAAGCGGAGGAGGCGCGTGGTCGTTGTTAGTCTTCTTGCGCAACTTGTTCGGCTACAGATTTAAAGGAGCGTCCAACAGTCAGACAGGAAAATGAGGCGCAAGTGCAGAGAGGCCCGCGCTCTCTTGTGTATAGTTGAACTTAAACGGCGTAAGGAGTACGTATTCAATTGAATAAACACTTCGTAACGTACCGAGCGGGCGGCAGTGCGTTTTAAGAGTGGTGCGATACTGCCACTTGCCACCAACTATTACGGGGGGCCATAGTTAACAGGACCAAATATTGTTAGTAAAAATGGTCAAACATATAGGTTTTTATGTCTACTATAGGTCGTGTTAACTATGGTCCCCCGTAGTAGCTACCACTGCTGTAACTGGCGTGAATGTTCGCCGCTTTTTTTTTTTTTCTTTTTTCGTTTTTGCTTGTTGCGAAAAAGACGATTGCATTGCAAGCAGCGCGACATTGCATATATATATATGAGTAACCCCTGAGTGATCATGGTGTGAATTCCTTACAACAGCAGCTGTAAATGTCGGTTCTGTTGTATGTATCGTTCGAAAAATGTTTTTCATCATAGAGTCGGAAACGCATTTCTTTTCGCTCGTGTTGTTGTTACGGCTATTACGGGGGACCACAGTAAATAGGACCTACGGTACACACGAAAACCTATATATCTACGTATTTTTACTGACAATATTTGGTCTTATTTACTATGGTCCCCCGTAATATGATTGGCCGTTCCCCAACAATAAAAAAGTACCAACTCTGGCCGGGAATATAATACACGTTTGGTATTTTTATCAGGTTCCAAATGGTGCTCATATTAACGATCAGAGCGGAACGTACATTACCTACCAGTGACAGACGCCTATGTACGTAAATGCGTTTTTGATATAAAAGCAGGTGCGAGTATCTGGTTCGCATATTGTAACATGGGAAAATACCACATGGTTGGCGATGTATATGCACATCACGTATCGATACCTGTGTGCGTTTCTTGTTGTTTTTTCTCGGCCGACCCGACCTAACCTTTTTTACTTTCGATGCTGCAATAAATTTCCCGCCCTAAGTTCCTCCTATCAATATTATTATTGATCAATATTACGGGGGGCCATAGTTAGTAGGACCTGTGGTATACACAAAAACCTAAATATTTAACCGTTTCTACTAACAATATTTGGTCCTATAAACTATGGTCCCCCGTAATAGTTTGTCCCCTAAAACGAGGGTTAATGCTCTACTAATAGAATGTTCTAGAACCATGACCTCGGGCCTGACCCTATAACGCCGACCCCGACCCCTCTCACACGCAAGTCCGGCCGGAAACATTACACTGAACCCTTGTGGAGTCTGCTGTCAGCATCAAACGGTTGTTATATATGAGGGCCACAGCAGACAGTATATATAGCGTGGCCCGCTTTCCGTGCGGTTGGAGGAGGCGTTTATCGGCGCCTTGTGGGCACCGTCTGGAAGTGCTGTTAAAACGCGCATACGCACGTGTAGTGTCCCCAGTAAACAGACGCGCTTCTGGTTCTTCTCTTGCCCATTGTGCAAGGGGGGGGGCGGCGTACTCGTTTTGTTGAATGCCGAGAGCCATCATAGACCATTTTGGCCTCGCATCCCTTCCGGGACGGAGCACCGCTCCTATACTATTCCTGAATAATAGAGACACCTCCAACAGATGGGTTATAATGTTGTTGTTGTTTCCACATATTACCTAAAAAAAATTCCGCTATTAATCCCATCCTCTTCTTGTCGGGGGGGGGGGGAGGGGGGGACTGATGACTAATTGTTCTGCAAGATATTTGCACTACGAGTATTTCCCCGAATCAGAAACCGAGTTCTTGTGTCGGACTACTGCAGTAGTACTGCTGTGACCACAAGATTATTATAAGTATACCTATATATTTTTTCTATATATTTTTTGGTGTTGAGTTAATGTGAGATTAACAAGCAACAGTATTTTATACTGATGAGCAAACCCAAAAAAAAGAGCAAGCGCGCCCGGTGCATACATACATGACGCAAGCTTGCAAAGTCGAGTATCAACCAATCGATCGGTCGAACCCTCAGCTGTGGCGGTAATATCCGTAAATAAATACCGGTATATATGAAATGAAAGAAAAAACGTCCGGGGAGTATCGGACAACATCATCCCGCGTTGTCTATTGTTATACCGAGCGCGTCCCAGGGCGGCTGCCGGGCTATATACGAGGAGGTTCTATTACGGGGGGCCATAGTTAATAGGACCTATGGTATACATGAAAACCTATATATTTCACCATTTTTACTAACAATATTTGGTCCTATTAACTATGGCCCCCCGTAATAATAGTGACGCGTTCATTCACCGCCATTTTGCCGCGCAAAACTGAGTGCGCCGGCCAATTTAGCTGTGGTGTTATAAGGATTACCCTTGGCTGGGTGGGTAACCGATCGATATTTTACCCCATATAGCTCGGTGGGTAACACCTTCACATTTGACGTCGTCGAGGACACGGGTTCGAGTCTCACTTCGAACATTTTCTTTTTATAGAAACGCTTGCGCGTGTGTCCCTAAAAATAAATCTCCCAGGTTTCCCGGGCATTGAAAAGGAAGCGGGTAGGTCAGCGTACGGCCGTATACGGTACCGACGCTCCAATTTTCCCGCCGTTCAGAGAGGGGGGGTGATAAGGATTACCCAGGGCTGGGTATATTATAGATCGATACTTTACCCCCATAGCTCAGTAGGCAACACCTACTTCACAGCAGTGGCCTATAAACTCCATCCCTACAAGTACGTACAGAGAACTTGGATTGTGGAGAAGAAGAAAATCGTCACACACAGCCAGTAGGGTCTCGCTTTCGGCATCTCGATCGAGAGGATATCTACACACAATGGTTCCGCACACGCAGCAGTACCAGCAGCACACTGGTATATATACCTGGCACACGGTAGTTGCAGCATACATACCTGGTACATGGTAGTTGCAGCGTAGCAGTGATGGCCGGTGTGCAAGATATGGCCGAGGACTCCCGCTCATATCACACCGCGGCTATTATTATTCCTCTCATTATTACGACGTAAAAAAAAAAACGCGCGTGTTTGGAAAGCACAGGCATTTATTTACTTCTCCTCCTCTAGATACACGGCAGCAGTGCAGCAGCAGCAGCAGAGTAATATCCTCATCAACCCAGAACATCACCGCGATGCCACTCACATCAGAACACCGCAGCGCTCGCGTGTGTTGAGGACCGACTGGTTGGTACCGGTGGGGACGCTGGACACAGGACGCAGGACCACAGAGGGGAGTCGTATACTCGTGCTTCTTCAGTTCTTCTTCTTGCAGATCGGGACTGGCTGTATGTATAGTGATGGTATACAGCAGAGTGTGGTGATACTGGAGTGAGAGGTCGGGGGGGCGGGGGGGGGAGGGGGGGTGGTGCAGTACAGCCAGCTCAGCAGATTCATACATAGCAAGTACCTGGTATATAGTACTTTAATAATAGGAGGAATTGGGGAGGATGGGCCGCCACGGGTGAATAATCAACCCATTTATCAACACTCTCGCTGGATTATCGCCGGGATTTTACCCGATGACGTGTTCCCGAAAACATCTTGGAATATATTCCTCTATTATATTACTTGGTGCTCAAGTATGACAGGTGACAACATCCATGTGATGCCACACACCCCCACACGACCGCCTATTTTGCAGCTATTTTGTGGCCGAATCTCGTTAGTTCTGTGGGTGTACGAGTAGCTATTATTAAGTGTGCATGTATGTATGTGTGTATGATACTTGCAGTGGTATAGCGAGAACGTTCGCCGTTGCCGTCCCTTCGTATATACTTCCACAAGAACCCCCGATGGTATCTGTCAGTTCGGGTGTACCACGTTACCTGCTCGTCTATATGACCACAAGTGTGGTTCGCTTATTATAAAATATGTACGAGTACATGCATACTACTGCTTGCTCTATATGCTGCGTACTGCTGTTGCTCGTTGCTCGTATGTACTCGTACCCATAACGCCCGCGAACCGCAAACGAACCGTTTAACGTATCCTGGGTGGAAATACGCTGCTCTTTTTTTTCCAGGAAATTTACGTAAAAGCAAAGCTCACAGTCCCGCCGAACCAGAAAAAAATGGAGTACCTGGTACGTACGACGTACGTAGGTATAGATAGGGTTTGAAGTTTAAAATAAATGCCAGGAGCCAGGAGCCAGAAGCACGTGTCCTTCGCACACTCTCAGTGCAAAGAGGGCCACAACAAGGTACCACAAGTGCTGCTGCTTCACTATTCTAGAGTGTTGGTGGTGGTGGTGGTGCTGGTGGTGGTGCTGCTGGTGCTCCTGGTGCTCCTGGTAAACTGGTGCTCCTGGTGCTCGTGCTCGCGCTGATGTTTGCCAATTAATGATGCCCTGCTCGTCGGGATCTCGCCGAGATAAAGCGATCCAAACAAGATAAAGCGATCCAAACAAGGATATCACTTTGTCGGTACTGATTGAATCACAACAGCAGCAGTCAGTTGCGCCCTACCAGGTACCTGATACACACCAGTACAAGCAACGTTACGTAGCGCCCAGCACAACAGTTAGTTAGTAGTAGTAGTAGTAGTAGTAGTAGTAGTAGTAGTAGTAGTAGTAATAGTAGTAGTATAGTAGTAGTAGTAGTAGCAGTAGTAGTAATAGTAGTCATAGTAGCAGTAGTAGTAGTAGTAGTAGTAGTAGTAGTAGTAGTAGTAGTAGTAGTAGTAGTAGTAGTAGTCATAGTAGCAGTAGTAGTAGTAGTAGTAGTAGTAGTAGTAGTAGCAGTAGTAGTAGTAGTAGTAGTCATAGTAGCAGTAGTAGTAGTAGTAGTCATAGTAGCAGTAGTAGTAGTAGTAGTGGTAGTAGTAGTAGTAGTAGTAGTAGTAGTAGTAGTAGTAGTATAGTAGCAGTAGTAGTAGTAGTAGCAGTAGCAGTATTAGTGCGGGGAGGATCACGTTGCGCCTGTGCCGTACTTGTTTTGTCTTGCATTTCATAAGCTTTTGAAATACGTCAGCCGTGTGAGTTCGGCACCCCCCCCCCCTCCCCAATCACGAAAATCACGGGAGCGGTGGCCGTTGCTGATGATGTAACCGGCACACTCTTCATGTACATCCGGTTACCGGCTTTTTCCCGTTTGAAGTCGTCCCAAAGAGAGCGTGCCAGTACGTCATCAACGGCCCTACCAACACTCTCGCGTTGTGGGGACACAATTACGTACGTACAGCAGCAAATGGTCCCTTCAGAGTGCCGGTATATATATATGCGCAAAAGCCAACTCTGATTATACCAGGTGGATTATTACGAATAGTAACGGCATCCGCGCTGACTGGTTATAAACAATTTTCCGTGCCATAAGCGATATCACAGGAACTATACAACAGGAGGAGCCGCAGCGCGCACCCGGCAACTACTCACAGGCGTCACACTACGAGTATACTGCTGTACGCGAAGGACTTCTATACTGCGGTACTGGAACTAGAGACAGACGTACGTACTGTATATCGTAGTAGTATACGCCGCCTTGCGCACAACAAACAGCAGTGTTAGATATATACCAGGTATATATAATATATATATACGAGGTATGTGTGCTGCATAGAGGCGACGGTCGCCCAGTGACGGCTAGTAGGCCAATCTATAGATTCGAGGCGTTCTACGATAGAGGTTCACCCTGAATTATCTGAGGCGCCTCACTTCAGAGGCTCCGTATCTCCCCCGAAAACTGACTTCAGCAAATATCAAATTGCATCCCGATTAATAATCCCATGGCCGGAGTATAAAAAAACGTCAGTTTTCGCATACCGACGATTTCGTCTCTCCCTGATTCCAGAAAATATATACCAGGGTAATTAGTTTATTATTAAACTTCGTCTCCCCGATTTCAGAAGCACTTCATGTCTACGAGTAACTAATTGCCCATGGGCATCTCAGGAAACGGATTACAAGAAACCCAACCCGACCAAAATTCTGCGCAAACGCCCGAATGCCGTTTTGTTTTTCACGAAATCTCCCCGACATAGACATCTCACACCGGGGTTTAGGTTAATAAGCGTTACACTTTTTTCCATAAAGTTTTTTTTTGGTGATATGTTTTGGGTTAAGAAACCCCGTCATTCAAAAATAAATTTAGCGGAAATGTGCAACCTCTAGCGTAGAACGCGCCATTCCACAGCGAGGATTTATGTATAATATGTATTGATGAGGTCCTTGGACAGCATGCTGCAACAGTTGATAATCAACTCCACGGGCTTGGGGGAAAATGGCTGTACAGCAGTGCTACTCTCGACGGAAAGAGAAGTACCGCTAAAATTACGGTCAGATCCGGACATAACCATAAGCGGTCCTTATATTTCCGTTTCGAGTTGACTCACGCTGCTGCCGCTTTAAACAGACAAACACGGGGGGGGTGGACTACCTGGCAGTACGAGCCTTCCCTCCACGCCAAAGCAATACTCTTGATAATATCTGAAATAAAGTATGGAGGGGGGGGGGGGTGGGGGGGGAGGGGGGGGGGTGTACTCGATAAATACCAGCATGTATGGTCGTCGTCGTATGACCATAGGCCCTTCGCATCCCTCTACAATGCCGGGACGGAGCACGTCGGGTATTCATCGACCAGGCAGACACTGCTTGCACTAAGCGCGGAGCGCCGTGAGGTTTTCGGCGAGTCGCGTGAAGGGTGAGCTACGTCCTACCAAGAATCGATTGTGCGGGGAGCGGGGGTCGTACTCATTTGTTGCTTATGCTTGCCTTAGTCAGTTGACCAGTCAGTGAACACGCACCCCCTTTGAGACAGAACAACAACTGTTGTTGCTATTACGGGGGACCATAGTTAATAGGACCTATGGTATACATAAAAACCTGTATAGTTTTTCATTTTTACAAACAATATTTGGTCCTATTAACTATGCCCCCCCCTCGCAATAGAAACACCTCCGACAGTTTTTTTTTTTTGTTTCATCACTTTCACAGTTAGTTGGGCCCTCATTACGTCGTTTCCTTATATTGCATATAAACATTCTGCAAACATTGTGCCCTTCCCGGATCGCCGCCTGTGGGCGGCCACCTTCTATCTCCTAGTAGGATAGCGATCGTTTTCTCGCTCCTATCTAGTGTGCGTGCCAAACCCCTCCGTGTCACGTTCGTCTATTTCCCTCATTTCCTCCTCTAACACGGCCCCGTCCCTCCTTGCAAATTTTCACATTCTCCTACTATTACGGGGGACCATAGTTAATAGGACCTATGGTATACATAAAAACCTATATATTTAACCATTTTTACTAACGATATTTGGTCCTATTAACTATGGTCCCCCGTAATACTGCGTGAGTTCTACTCTCTATCGCTTTGCCACACGGACACATCTGTGCATCTACTTCCTCCTCGTCCCGGCTACTGGTATACCTCTTTCTTCTCTCTGGCAGGTCCAGGTCACCTACTACACGAAATCGCGGTTTCACCGTTTTCGAGAAGTTTTTTAGAACCGCAGTCCCGTTATGGGGACGAACTACTTGAAATTTGAGTGGTTGGCCCCCAAAACGGGACTGCGGTTCTAAAAGGGTTAACCTCCCGCATGTCTGTAAGTGTTTCTCCGATTTCGTCTTGCTTTTCAACGCTAGCCTTTTCCCTTCTATTTCTATCCTTTCTTCTACTTCTGTGTTGTGCACCTCCCACACTTCTCTGTGGACATCATATACTTGAAGTATCCTTGGGTTCCTCCTGTATCCTTCCACATACTCTCTCGACCACGCTATCTATCCCACCTTGTTCCAGCTCGCTCTTTTTTGTTACTTTCTCCCATGCGGCTCCGTCGACTATGGATGGCAGCCTCTTTTCTGGCATGCATGTGCTCCTTACTTTGTATTGCCATGTCAACTTTGTCGTGGCTCGTCTACGTTTTTTGTCTTGCGTGGGTACACTCCCGGTTCTGCTCTTCTTAATGCCGCAGCATTACTCTCGGCGTGCTGGCATCTTATTTTTTTTAGCTGCGCTTGTCGCCTGGACTGTTTCCATCTGTTTTACGAACTCCGCGTCCTCTCCCCGTCCTTCTTCTGCATATTCTGGCTTCACCACTATCGCATGCTCATCAGGATGCATCTCTCGATCCTCCCGGAGTGTCAAGGCGCGAGTCTGTTGGGATCGCATCCATCTTGCTTACGTGTGTGTGTGTGTGCTTTCCCTTTCCTATCACCTTCGCTACGTGTGTGTCACAAGAGAAGTCTTCTGACATCTCCACTGGTGCATGTTCGTCAAGGCACGTACGCCGGTCTACGATCGGTAATTAACCTTCTCCCCCACTTCAAACTAAAGTCTACCGGGTTCACCTCATCTTCGTTATATATTATTATGCAAGTGCTGCGCGCACTTCTTGACGTTCGCCGTCACCCTCCATTTTCTGGTGTATTCTAGCGCCTTCTCGGTATGTTCCTCCAATTCTCCGGGTGTTTATGATATCTTCCCACTCGGAGTCATCCGCGAACATCAATCCCGACACTGCGTCTCCCCCCCGCCGTGGCTCCTTGCTCTGCTGCTCTAACTGATATTATCAGTTCGTTGTAACGGGAGAACATATTACGGGGGGCCATAGTTAATAGGACCAAATATTGCCAGTAAAAATGGTTCAATATGAAGATTTTTATGTATATCATAGGTCCTATTAACTATGGTCCCCCGTAATAGAAAACAGAACCAAAATATTGTTAGTACAAACAGCGAAATATATGTATACCGGTAGGTTTTTTGTCTGTACCGTGTAGTTGCTATTTAGTATAGCCTGCCGAAATAGTACACATATACCTGGTACCTGGTATATATCTTGATGTAGTGGGTGAAAACGTACATCCCTGTGCAGTTCCTTACAAAATATAAACCTAGTTCGATGTTTCCCCGTCCAGCACCAAAGCACTTCTCGCATATTCCGTCGAAGTTTCCCATCATTCTCCACATCTTTCCTCTGATCCCTATTTCAGTGGAGTTGTACTCGACATCATGCACGGCCGTAGTTGTCTGACCATAGACCCTCGCATCCCCACAATGCGGGGACGGAGCACGTAGGGTTTCCACCGATCAGGCAGCGGGGGAAGGGCGCGCGGGGGGGGGGGGGGGGGGGGGGGGCGGGGCGGTATGCTGTACCTGGCACGTTGATTTTATTGCAGTAGGCCAGCCCTGCTATCGAAAACGTGCGCAGGAAAACTTTTGACTGGAAAGGGCGGCCGCAGGACGTGCTGGGTGTTTTTTGTTGCAGTTGTATTCACATTGCAGTAGCGGTCCCTCTACAGTGTCGGATGCCCGCCACATATTCCTAATGCCTGTGGGATCGTTCGGCACCGATGAGACTGATACATTAGTGGGATACAGCAGTGAACGGGGTATTACGGGTGGCCATAGTAAACATAGGACCACATATTGTGGGAAAGAATAGGGGAATATATAGATTTTGGCGTGTACCGTAGGCCCTATTTACTGTGGTCCCCCGTGATAATGCCGGCCGTCACTATAGGGTCGGTGTATTGCTGCTGGAACATACTATTGCGGGGGACCGTCGTAAATAGGACCTATGGCACACACACACACAAAAACCTACATATTTCCCTATTTCCACTAACAATATTTGGTCCTATTAACTGTGGTCCCCCGTAATAGAAAAGTATTTCAGAGGGATCACTACTCTGCTGGGCACTGCCCATTCTGTCCTACGAAGTCGGTGCGTCGAGTGTTGGTCCTGATTCACCGTCTCGGAGAGACAACCCCTCGGACAACCTTTTTTGTGGTCGCAGACTGCGAGGCGGAGAAAAAGTATAAAAAAGTCGTAACTGGAGCAGGGCAAGCAAATGAAAGAGGCCAACGTACCGAGTACTCTTACGGGGGACCCTAGTTAATAGGACCAGATATTGTTGGTAGAAATGGTCAAGTATATAGGTTTTTAAGCATATCACAGGTCCTATTAACTATGCCCCCCCGTAATAACACACAACAACCTAAGATTTGAACAAGGAAATAACCACTAAAACATCACATGGCTATGATCGTGTGCAGAGATAAGAGACTTCGAAGAAGCAGCTCTGTGTACGAGCCAGCGTGCACTATTTTTCGTCGACAATATAGTCGAGAGTGCGGGGATTTTACCCTAAGCTCATATGCTGCTCATTGTCGGACGGCCGGCCGAACAGTAATATATTCCAGAATTTTTCCTTCCTGAGGTGTATCACAAAAAATACGGTACGACACCTCTCCCAAAACAGCCCAAACGAAAAAGAGGACCTTTAACAATCTGGGAGAAGGGATATTTGGGTTGGTAGGCTGTTCAGGTGTTTTAGTTCCTGTTGGGATCAAGGTGCTTGCGAAGACCCAACCCAACCCCCGACTCTAACCCTAGCCCTAACCCTAACCCTAACCCTGGACCCAAACCGCAGCCAAAACGGGCTAAACCTCGCCATAAACGCGGCCGCGCCGCGTTAGCATCGAACGAGGAAATTTCTCAGTTTCGGACGACGATTCCGAAGTGCAGACCACGCTACGCATTTTTCAAAGTCAAACTCATCCCTAAAGATCCCCTTCTCCCAGACTGCTAAACCACGAAAAGAATAAAAACAATGAAAACGATGGACGAAAACCTAGCAGCGACAAGCGATATTTTATCTCAGGGTTTTTTCACTCGGTTTTAGAACACCCCCCCCCCCCCCTTTCCGTGTCTGCGTCTGGAGAATGAGTACACTGCTGCAAGAAGTGGAGAGGGGGGGGTTTTACGTGCGTACGTGAGTACACCCCGACTAAAAAGCCGAGATCAAAACCACAAGGTATGTGGAGCGAAGTGAAAACGATGAGTACGAGCCAATAAAAAAGGGGTGCCAAGGTTGATGAGAGGTGGAGAGAGAGAGAGAGAGAGAGAGAGAGAGAGAGAGAGGGAGAGACCTTGCAGCTATATACAGACAAGTGCTGGCGGGACTACACGGTGGAAGCGAGCGAGCTACAGCAACAAACAGCAGGGTAGGATCGATATTACCACCCACTCGATGGATTTCGACGCGCGGGTTGACGAGAGGAGAAAAACGTCATAAAACTCTTCTTCCCGGGATAAAAATGAATGTATCGTACAGCAGGATATTCGGTTTACATTGGAAGTGGCATCTACCGCTATATTGTCGGAAGGCAAGCATAATAGCAATTTATAGGCAGGTGTATGTACCGTAGCGGGGAGGTCGGGGGGGGGGGGGGGGCGCTGGGCGACCCCGGATCGGAGTTACGAAAGGAAGGGGGCATCGTAGCGGGGAGGCGGGGGGGGGGGGGGGGGGGGGGGGGTAGGCCATCCCGGATCTGAGTCACGGAACGAAGGGGAGCGGAGAACTAGAGGGGAAAGAGAACTGATGGAACGGGGAAAAAGCCATCAGTGAGTGGGTTGAAGCTGGCTTGGGGGATAACTGTGCTTCACTACAACAGCTTGATGGGTTTGCCCCCCTCGACGTGTGCTGCGTTCTCATTCGTCTGCGCTTACCACCCCCGGACGCCCATGAAACGCCTCCGCCGAATCGAAGACTTCCACGTTACCGATTTTGGGGGGCACAAAGAACCTGATCTTAACGACTCTGTCTTCTGTTGTGGGAGATCGCAACGGTGTGTTGGATAACGCCGCGGTTTGGTCTAAGTTTCGCAGTCAGGCCCCATACCTAGAAAGAAAAGAATTGGGTCTGCGCTATACAGTACCGGCCCGCTAGTAAGAAACTGACAATCGGCCTGAGGCTGGGTTTCTTATTTTCCTGGGAGCATGAACATAATTTTCTCTTAATGCGCATTTTCTTATTTTCCTGGGAAAATGAGCATGCTTTTCTTAAAAGCGCCTTTCTTATTTTTGCCAGCAATGTTCAATGTTGTTTTCCTCCTCATTTTTTAATTCGTCTCTTCTCCTTTCACGTTATTCTCCGTATCATAGCGTCTACGTCCCCATCTACGCCCCAATGACCCCGATAAACCATGATGCTGCTCGTGGTCTTGCAGGCGAACGTTAGGCGTGCGCTTCCTACCCCCTGCGCGAATCGGCCCTACGTCGCTTATCTCGTTCAGGCTACCCCCTCCCCCGCCCCGGCGAACTCTCGATCGTACTACCGACCCCCCCCTCCCTCTCCCGACTCCTCCTCCTTCTCCTCCTCCTCCTCCTCTTCGGACTCAACGCGCATGCGCTTCCTACCCCCTGCGCGAATCGGCCCAACGTCGCTCATATCGTTCAGGCTGCTGCCCTTCCCCCCCGACGAACCCTCGATCGTACTACCTACCCCCCCCCCCTCCCGACTCCTCCTCCTCCTCCTCCTCCTCCTCCTCCTCCTCCTCCTCCTCCTCCTCCTCCTCCTCCTCCTCCTCCCCCCCGTCCTCGAACTCGCTCTCGCTGTCCTCTGAAGAGTCCTTATCGGCGCAGCGCGATAGCAGCGCCCACGATCCCTCTGCCGCAGCCCCATCACCGCCCTATCCACCGAGCACTTCGCGCCAGCGGAAGTTTCATGCTATGTACGTGTGCTGCCGTCGGTCTCGAGAAACACTCTGAAGCCGTAGAGATGGCTTTGTGCGTGCTTGGGCCTTTCGTGTGATGACCCCCCCCCCCTCCCCTCTGGAGCAACCCCTCCCCAGCCGAAGCAGTATCTCTTGGTCATCAACAAGATTCCGAGTGAGGGCGGCAGGTGCCGAGCTTACAAAAGAATAACCGTCAGGGACTTCGAACGGTATAGTAGGCCCTCGTCGTCAGCGATGTCGTCGCCCATGTCCAGCGCAGCCTCCTCACCAACCTCTTGCTCCGTCTCGCTCTCACTCTTCTCCTCATCCGCGGGAGCGGGCGAGATCGGTTGCACATCCTCCAGCGGTTCCGGTGTCCAGCCAGTAGTGTCAACCTCCATGGAGGAGTGCGTGCCCCGCTCTACGCCTTGGAGATTTATGAGGTCGTCATCACTGTGCCATCTGCCGTCATCGCCAACCCCCCCGTCTTCTCGCTCTCTGCCACATCTGCCGTCATCGCCGCGGTACGCAGTGTCACTGTCGATCTTCTTCGCGGCCATTTATTTCCCGGTCCATTGCGTGATCAAGATCCGACGATCCGATGCCGTCAGATTGCCGGAATCCCACTTTCCTGTACGTTGTCACCGTCAAGCCTGCCCAACCCCCCGTTCTGGCATGATTTTGTTTTTAGAAAACGCTGGCTGTGTTCGTCATCCAATAAGCCACAATTCGTTATTATTGTTTCCCTTGCCATCCGACAATGCGCAGCATGATCTTCAGCATTCATCACTCCTAACTTTCCGTTCATTCGCGCATGAGGACTGACAACACAGCGAAACAGCCAGTGTAGCACAGAAAAATGAGAGAACATCCTGTACTGTACCCCACATGTCTAGGGGCACGGTGGACCGCCAGGGGAAGTAGGGTTGCTCTTTCTTAAGTCGCGGCAGATGCCGAGGCTGGGCCGTTTCTTAATTTTTCTGAAATTTGAGCCTGATTTTCTTACTTGACACGTCTCTTACTATTAATAGTGGACCGGTACTGTATTGTCGCAAGGCAAGCATAATAATAATACTGATGGTAATATTAATAATTGCGTGACTGCATGCATTTTTGAGAAAAAAAAAAAATGCAATGTTATACGTACATGTGCATGCCGCATACGCCCTACCAGGTATGTATGTACCACATATGTATGTATGCATGTATATACACACACATGACGATACACTGTACAACCGAGTCGAATCAGTCCCTGCAAGGAGGGGTGGCGGTTGGTTCCGATCCCAAGACGGAGAAAAAAGAGAGGGAGTACTGCTGAGTGGACAGAAAAAGCAAAAACTATAACGTTCAAATGGGATTTGGTAAGCGTAGCAAATACAAATGCTGTGTACGTACCCGATGGCTCCGATCCTACTCTTACGAGGGACCATAGTAAATAGGACCTACGGTACACACGAAAACCTACCCTGGTATAATATATATATTCACGCATTTTTACGAACAATATTTGGTCCTATTAACTATGGTCCCCCGTAATACACCAAAAAAAGAAGAAAGAGGAGCTTCTGAGAGAGTAACAGAAGAACAAGGCGGGGCACGATAACCGCGATCGAAACATCTCGCAACGCAATCAGCTTCCGCAAAGATGACTTCCGATCGAAATCAACGCGATCTCACAGCAGTTTTCATGGGTTTTTTTCGCTTTTAGGTATCAAGATCGTTCCAGTTTTTTTTGTGAAGAATACGTACTTATTAATAGTACCAGTTGAGATCTATATATAATATATACCTGGTAGAAATTGTTATTGCCCTTGATGAAATGCGTTCGAGTGCTGTTCTCAGACAAGCTTGTCTTTTTGTTGTTGTTGTGAAGTCGCAGTTGGAGTCGGTGCAAGTGTGGAGAGAGAGTAAACCAGTCGGTACCGCCACAGACGGCACCCCAGCAGGCGGGTTTGGGCTCAGACTGAACGTCTGTTTTTTTCCTTGGGGTCTTGGCTCATACTGTGAGCGTCTGCGCGCTGGCTATCAGTACTAACTACTCGTGATCGTACTGGGCGGGGATACGGAATATATATTCGTTATTTCGCGCTCGCAAACCACCGACCGGATCGGTCAACCAACCCGAGGGTGCACGGCAAGTGTGTGTGTATGTGTTTTTTTTTTCTTTTGCGTCGTCACCGTTAGCGCTCAACAACCAACAGCAGCAACTATTTCAATAGCTACAGTATTACGGGGGGCCACAGTTAATAGGACCTCAGGTGCACATAAAAACCTATATAGTAACCATTTTTACTAACAATATTTCGTCCTATTAACTATGATCCCCCGTAATAGCAGCTACGAAAGTTACAAACATCATCATCATCATCATCATCATCGTCATCATCATTATCATCATCAGTAGCATCACCGTTTGGCCGGAAAGGAAAGAACAACCGTTCGATCTCTCGGCGTGATCATCAAAAGTTTCAACTACTTTATTTCATCGGCCAGAAGTGGCGACGTTTTTTTTTTTTAGTGAGCCCGCGCTCTGGCGTGTTTTCAAAGTACCAGCAGATATCATCCTGTGGGCGGAATAGAAGGACCGATGGGTCTTCATATTTATGTGTAAACGATACTTATACTAACGCCCATATCAGTAGGTACTTACGTACGCCCCATCCTGCAATGGGGTTCCTACGTACCGTGGCGTTCATGCTACCACGCGGCTCAACCTCAATGCGCACGCACATCCAGCCCAACGGGACTGATACCGGCAGAAAAAAACTTGACGAGGATGGCCCGAATGGCCCATCTCTCGATTGAATCCACAAAAATTGTGGGGGTGGGGTGCCTGCCTGCCGCCCTGACTTTTTAGTCCCACGGGTACCCCCCCCACCTCACCCCCCCGCCCTTTTATGCATCCAGCATTCACGAACATGAAGCGGCGGCGGACAGTGCCAGAGACGCTTTTGTAACGCCAAAACATACCGGCTGTGCACTCGGAAGCATCTTTCTACGTGCGGTCTCTCGACCTCACGACACGATTGGCAAAAAAAAAAAAAAACAGTGCGCGGAGAAAGGGTTGTGCTTGTTCACGGTCGTTGTACACGAGTAAGCGCGTTAAACTTATCACGAGCGCGTCTGAAACTAAACAGCACGTGTGTATATACCAGGTAGGTGGCAAAAATACGCGTATAAAGCCATACAGCCCCCAGGGCGCGCCAGGTGCGCACGCGTTTCCGACCAACGGTCGATAAATTACCCCCCCCCCCCCTCCTCCCTCGTCCGTCTCTCTGCTGCTGCTGCTGCCGCCGCCCCATAAAAAAGAAATGCCGCTACAACCACGATACAAGTAAGCATACAGTAATGGTAAACGTCCGACAGCCCCAAAAGGCACACCAGGTACAAAAGACAACAACAAAGACATGGCCCCCTACCCGAACTCATACTTAAAGCGCCCCTATCGACTATTAATAGCTCTGACATTTCGAGAGGGAACCCAAAAGATATAAGCTGCTCTCGCGTGTGGAGAGGGAACCCGAAACGTTTTTTATCAAGGAAGTGTCCACGGCAAGCGCTAAGGGAGGGGGTCTCACGCTAAACAACCCACACCCAAACACACACACACAAAAATGGTCTCTTGTCTGAGCCTCAAGCATAACCCTCCCGTCACGACAACATCTACCTATTAATAGAAAAAAAAGAACCCTAACCCTCCTCCTCCCGCGAAAAACCCCACGCAGCGAATCCCTCCAAAAGCAAGCATACCCTCTCGTGTGAGCTTCGATGCTTGCCGCACGCTGGGCTTGTGCTCCTGACTTACGTGCGATTGGCATGCACGTGTGTGTGTTTACGTCTGCTGGTATGCTCTCTACGACTGACATATAAGTGTGTCCTCCGATTCACCCAAACCATGGGCCGTGAAACAAAACGCACCCTAATCCCGCCACGGCCGCGGGCGATAGCTATTAAAAAAGAAGACACTTGGGTTGATCCATCCGCCAAGGCGGGAAAAGGCCTCTTGCCACCCGTGGCGTGGAATAAAAAGCCCTCAAAAGGGTCGCGACACGTCACAAAACGGCAACCGGTGACATACGATACCCACAGACGGCTCGGGGAGAGGGGGTGTGTGGGTTAAATATTCCCCAACGCCCCCCCCCGCACCGCGTGTGCCATGCACTCCTCTACAAGACAAAGGGAACCGCGTCAAGAAATACACGCGGAAAAACACAACATACTTCAAAACCACTCGATTCAAAAATTGATCACACACCAGGCACCCTATGTAGGACCTCGACCGAAAAAAAGAGGCGGAGCGGGGGGGAGGGGGGGGGGTCGAAGAGGGCCCGTGAAACTGAAACGAATCACACTCCAAAATACAACAACTCAGGAGAAGAAGTGCATACGGGAACGCACCTACCTACTCAAAAGCACGACAGCAAAACCCGACTCAAAAACTCAACCCAAAACACACACACCCAAGGTACCTACCGGAGGTGCCGTATGCATCCAAGCGAACGAACGGAACAGCGGGGGAAAAAAAGACTGGGTGCGGGGCACGCCGTACATCATACAACGCCCGGATCAGAACGGGTTCCGCGCTACCGTATCAGCCACCGAAGGCAGAGTTAGCAAAAGGGCGAGAAGTCGATGTCGTCGGAGGAATCGCCCTCGGAGTCTTCGTCGAAACAGGCGCCGTTCGCGACCTTAACAGTGACGCCGTCGAGGCCGGTGTTTCCCGACATGAGCGTCTCCGTAGCGTCATCGAAGCGGATCGTCGTAGCATCCACGAAGGTGTTGTCGATGAACTGGGTGCCGTCGGCCTCCTTGATCTTAAGGCTCTCCTGGCCCCCGATGAACGTATTGTCCTGGAAGATGTTGTCCTGGGACCGTCCGGAGTCGACCACGTCGGGCCCGTCGGAACCAAGGTACGAGAAGGCGTTGTACCTGACCGACCGAGGGGGGAGGCGTTCACAGCGAGAGGTTCGGTGCGGGCGGGGAGGGAGGGGGGGGGGGGGGGGGGGTTGAGAGAGAGAAAACGCCGTTGAGGGGGTCTAGCATTGGCGTGTGCATGAACCGCACGAGCTACAACCGCAAGCCTGAAATCGAGACTCGGTGGGACGGGCCGACCTTTCCGCACCGCAGTCCCCTCCCCCCCCCCATCTAGGGGACACACTAGCCAAACTCCCGAGTAGTTCGTCCCCAACACGGGGCTGCGGTCCTAAAACGGTCAACCCAGTTTTTTTTTACAACAGCTAGAACCCACGTTTTTGGGTACCAAAAATACGTGGAAATCCGTGGGAATCTCCTTCTGCGGCAGTAATAAACGCGTTTCGACAAAAAACAGAGAGCCCTGGAGAATCAAAATGAGCCGAGAAGGTTGGGCGGAGGGAAGGGGGGGGGGGGGGGGTTACTCATGTCATGCATGGCCGTAGTGGTATGACCATCGACCCTCGCAACCCTACAATGCCGGGATGGAGCAAGTCGGGTTTCCATCGACGAAGCAGGCATTGCTCGCACCAAGCGGGCGCGGGGGGGGGGGGGGGGGGGGCGCATACGTCTCGTTGGGGCCTGCGCTCGGGAGCATCGATAAGCTGCTTGCTTCTCACTTGGAAGATTTGCTGATGATGTTGTTGGAGAATACGTTGTCGCCGCATCCCACGGAGAACCTGATGCCGTACTTGTTGTCCTCGAAGGTGTTGTCGGATACATCGGCGTTGAAAGACTCCAGCATCGCCAGGCCAGCGTCGCCGTTGTCGTGGACGTGGTTGCCTATTACGGGGGACCATAGTTAATAGGATCGAATATTGTTAGTAAAAATGGTCAAATATATAGGTTTTTATGTATACCATAGGTACTATTAATAGAGCGATGGGGGAAAAAAAAGAGTGAGGCCAAACAGTGGGAATACACAACAAAAATCAAACATCGAGACGACAGGCACCGCTTCATGTCGGTCGGGTATAAGCAGGCAATAAAAAATGTAATCGGTCAATCGGGCCACTAGCCAAACCATTTGTTTTTTTTTCTCCTAATTCTGTTTTCTCGAATCGATAAAAGAGTCTCTGACGAACCTGCGAGCAAAAAGGGGCAGCGTTTTTCCGCCCGGCCAGCATCACCAGGTGTTTGTTCACAACAACACAACACCACAACAACAACAACAACAACAACAACAAAAACACCCGATCAGAACCACAGGCGCAGCGGCGGGGAGCGGGGTAAAGGCCCGACCCGCGCTCCGCCAGGTTTCGCACAAAACAAAAGTACAGCGGGTCTGTGCCGATCGAGCTACGTATTCGGCCCAACAACATCTGCAACAACGGTGCGTACAAAGTGGGTCTCCTCCCCACATACACAAAGGATACCGACGGATGTATTAAAAAACGCCTTCCATATAGAGTGAACTCTTCTTACCCTTGACAATGGCGTCGTCGCTGCTCCGGTGAAGGAAGATGCCGGCAGACGTCTCGGCACCGCCGTACACCTCGTTTCCCTGAGAGAAGGCAAGATAACAAAAAACGGCATCGGAGGGTTTTCCAACCAAGAAGGCGGGGAAGTTAAGTAATGGGAGAGAGGGGACGGGCGGGCGGGCGGGCGGGTGGATGGTTATCTCGGGGGGCAATAATAAATAATAACGTCACGAAAGCACGTACGACACTGCCGCCAAGCACAAGGATCGTTTTGACCATTGACAGATGATAACGGCAGCGACAGAGTGTGGTATTTTATAGCGCGCCAACTCAGGCGGCGAGGTTGGGCACCATCGATAGACGGTTCGAATGACGTCATCTGCCCAAAGGGATCGATCGAGCGTTGGTATGGTATGTCCAAGAAACACATAGACACGCCTCCACCGAGATAAGAGTGGGAGTGAGGAGTGAAAACATGCTACAGCCCCACTCCTGGCGGAAATATAAGAACCAACATGGAGACGAAATGGTCCTTATAATTCTGCCATGGGAGTGACATTTATTGTAGGACGCTGCGGTTTTTCGGCTCCCTGACTGGCCGCCTCCACACACTGTAGTAATGTTTTGACCAAAAAAGCGGTCTTGATGCACCCAGCACTACCGGTGTCCACAAAAACAAAACAAAAAAATAGCGGTGCGTGTGCAAGCGTGTTAGGCGTGACGATGGTGTATGCATATTCTGGATTCGCCCCTTCATGGCTGCGATCCCGCTTCGGGCGTAGACTATAGTTATAATTAGAGTGGTTGATCGGCGTGTCAGAGAAAAACCGTACCTGGATGGAAACCCCGTTGCATCGCTTGGAGGCGATGATGCCGTGGTACCCATTGTTGTAGACCTCGTTGTCGTGGATGGTCAAGAAGTCGCTGTCGTCGTGGGGGTCGAACCCGTAGCCGGAGTTGTCGTGCATCTTGTTCCTCCTCCAGTCTCCCTGCTGGTGGCCGTACGTGTACACTCCGAAGTTCATGTGGTGGATGTCCGAGTCGTAGATGTTGCCGTACACGTTGGAATCGTCGAACACTTCCGGGTTGCTCTTGTCCTTGCAGAACCCGCGGACCTGGACCGATCAGATGGTTGAAGGGGTACGAACATGGTTGAGCGTCAGTAGAGTGTAGGAGGGGGGGTGGGGGGGGGGGGTCAGAAACCGCATACTCGTACTCGGCCGTACTCATACAACAGGAATGCAAGCTTGGAGGTTTATACATAGAATAATCCAACCCGTGGGAGCGTGTTCTCTTGCCGCACACCTAGTCGTACGCACGTAGCATTCCACCGAACCGCTAATAATAGATGCCGGCCGGCTCATTGTTCAATGCTCCTACCATACGAGGAAGGGAAAATGCCGCACAACCTCATCCCACATCTGTAACTACCAGCCGTGCGCGGCGCACCTTCCACGTGAGGCCGTAGCTCTCGCTGTCATGGAAGCCGAGGTACCCCATCTCGCTGTCCTCGATGTCCATTCGGGCCTCTCCCATCTCCGTCTTGGCCCTGCCTTCGCACGTCTGGCTGTCAATCTTCTCCGAGACGGCGCTGATGTACGACCGACCGTCGGTCTCGTCTTCGTCGGGGGAGTTGGTAGAGGTATCCCACGAGAACACCTGGTAGACGGTAATAGGCAACAAGGGCAAAAACAGAGGGTGGCAATGTTCAACGCTTGCACGCAGCAGAATGTCGCACTTTTTGCAGGAAGGCGCACGTATGTACACACGTCTCCTGCTGTGGTAATAGTCCCAGGGCATGTGCGTCAGAAACGGGGAGGGCCGTCCCGAAAAGAAGAGCCACCGCACTATCATGGTGGGGATAAACCACTCAAATTCTTAAGTAGTTCGTCCCCAAAACGGGACTGCGGTCTTAAAAGGACTGATACGGGGGCTTCGAGAGGGGACTCAACTCGAGAACTCAACAGGGTTAGGGTTTATTTATACCAAAACCAAGTAAAACCAAAATTGAAGAAAAACACATTTATTGAGAAAATCCTCCGAAAATCCTCCCCTCCCCCTCCCCCCCCCCCCCCCCCCCCCCCCCCCCCCCCCCCCCTGGTTTGTTCTTTTACGAGTATGATAACCTTTCTTCTTGACCCTTTTTCCACCGCACTCCCAAACGTGGGGACAAAACACTCAAAACTATCAGAGTACTTCTGTCCCCAAAACGGGACAGCTTCTTTGACGCGGTTGGAGCCCGAACGCAAGCCACTGGTTTTGTTTTTTTACGAGTATGATAACCTTTCTTTTTGACCTTTTTACCACCGCACTCCCAAACGTGGGGACAAAACACTCAAAACTATCAGAGTACTTTTGTCCCCCAAACGGGACTGGGGTGCTAAAAGTGTTGAGGAGTAGGTGCTTGCACCAAGCGCGAAAGCGCCGTGGGGTGTCCGGCGAGTCGCATGAAGGGTGTGAGCTGCATACCACACAAAACAAAAACACTTGCATTTTTTTTTTTTTTTTTCTCATCCCATTCATTATCTTCGCACATCTTCTTCTCTCTCTCCTTCCCGACTCGTAACTCAGATCCGGGGTCACATAGCAGGCTCTTCCACCCCCTTCCCGCTACGGTACGTGCCTTCATTTTTATCGCGAGAAGATTTCAGCTTTTTCTTTCCTCGTCGACTTGCATCGATTTGTACCTACCCACGCTGCAAGGCGCTCTCAACAATTGAATCATTTTTTTATTTTTGCAAATAAAGTCAAATGTCCGACCCACCTGGGGCTCGAACCCAGGACTCAAACACAGGCAGAATTCGAGGTTAACCACTTGAACCACCGGGGCGACCGGTTTTCTAATTGCACATGGATAACAGCTTCGACGAACTATTTTAATTTCCGGTGTGGGGTGGGCACGGAAGTAAGTGAGATATACCTGGTATCGCGAAACCACGTGCACAGCTTCTTTGACGCGGTTGGAGCCCGAACGCGAGCAAAAGCAAATCACATTTTGCGTTCCCATGTTCTTCCGTCTCCACGAAGTCGGAAAGGAATCAAGCAAACAACAGCTATTGTTGGTATAATTATTGTCATCATCAATCATCCCACGATTCCTTTTCGTCGCTTTTGTTTTCGTCTGCTGCCCGAATTCGGAAAACAAACACCAGGTAAATTATGCACGAAGCTATATTTTCAGTACGAAACAAATGCTGCACCAGGTTTTTTTTTCTGTTCGTGAAACGTGAAGGCACAAGAGGCGGCATGCCACGAAGAGCAACACAAAACGTGACAGCAGTTACCCCGATGGGACGGGTGGGTGGGTGGGTGAACGGCCCCAACAATTTTATCAGACCCATTTGTTTTCTTCGCGGTATCATTTTTTTTTTTTTTTTCTTCATTTTATAATAACAATCATGCCTTCATTGTAGTAGCAGTCGTGCCGCTCTTTTACGAAAATAAATGTAAAAGACCGTTTCGACGTCTAACTTGACGACCAAATGGTGCTTACATGTCCGGTCCAGCGTGGCGTGCCATGCCTCCCAGAGTGGTTATATACGTAGATTGGTGTACCATCGTATGCGCTACTACAACCATTAATAAGTACGTACATGTGCTATTAATAGTTTATGCTAATACTTGTGCTGCCGCAATACTGCTAAAGCTTACCTTGGTGCTCAAGAAGTCGAGGCTTCCGCCGTGAGCGCGCAGATTGAAGAAGGTGTCCTTAGTACTGAGGAGACGCAGCTCGTCGGCATCGCCGCCAGCCGAGGAGCCGTGTACCTGAACGCCAGAGAGAGGGGGTGGGGCGAGGGCAGGGGGCGGGGCGGGGCGGGGCGAGGGCAGGGGGGGGGGGGGGGGGGGGGGGATGTTCGTTGCTCTGTTTCGCCGAGGGGATGCGATATGTCGTAACAAACTGCTGTTGATTGTTCTCGCTGAAAACAGGGAATGCCGGCGTTGGAGAAAGCAACGATAGCTATTAATTAACCCCTCTAGCACTGCAGTTCCGATTTGGGGACAAACCACTATAATCCCGAGTGTTTTTTGTCCCCAAAACGGGACCGCAGTCCAAAAAAGGGTTAAATACCTGGAGGCAGGTACGCACAGAAGGGTGAGTGATACCTGGTACACACGTGCCTCGAGGAGGATGATTCATTCAAGTCAAGTGACGAATGAATGACATCGATCGCGCTAGCTCTATAAAAATACGCAGCCTTTTTACTCTTACCTACCCATCACATACATGCCGAACTCCTCCTTAAACCTTTTAGAACCGCAGTCCCGTTCTGGGGACAAACCAGTCAAATTTCAAGTAGTATTGTCCCCAAATGGGACTGCGGTTCTAAATAAAGGGGTTAAACCGCGTTTATGCATGACGTGCAGTATTAATATTTTAATAGTAGGAAGTATAAACTACTGTAGTATTGTCCCAAAAGGATGGGAAGCGCAGTTGCTCCTACGAAGGGGATGCAGGCGGGACAACTCGTACACGCGTTTTTTTTTTTTTTTTTTTTTTTTTTCCCGAGGACAGATATTAATAGTAGTGACCATCAATGAGGGTGCTTGCGACACAGCAGTACCTGGCATACTACTTTCAGCGGAATAGATGGAACGGCGGCACTTCCCCGGCCCTCCGAAGTACAGCAAAAGAAGTTGTTTACACTACCGATACCTGTCACTTATATATTAGAAAGTATCTCGACAAGCGCTACGTACACACATGAGAAACGCGTCCGTGTGGACACGTGACAAGGGCGCTCGTACGTACGCGAGTATGTCAATGCTTTCTGTATTGCGGCTTTTTACCTGCAGCGTGATGCCGTCTTCCACGTACAGCGCCTCGGTGAGCAACCAGGTCCCTGTCGCGGTTTCGCTGATATCCCCACTGTCCGGATCGACGGCGTACAACGGCGCCTTGCCTTTCCTCTCTTCCCAGATTTTCTGCAACGTGACACAGCCGCCGCGGGTGCTGCCGTCGCCGGACTCGAGGTACAGCCGTTCAGACGAGGACGAGTACCGGATCGATACCGTCTGGCTCGAGTCGCACTCCGGCTTAGGGATGGGCTCGTTCGGTGACTCAGTGTCTGCCGCGGCGGCTAGCTTGAGAGCGAGCATGCCCACAAGAGCAACTTGTCCGAGGGCCTTCGACATATTGATAAGCGTATACGCTGCTGCGGTGTTTCGTATGTAGGCGCGGCGGAGGAGGTTCGCAGCCGGCAGTGGTAAACAGTCGTCAGTCTCAAGGCTTGGTAAAAAAAACTACAGCCGCAGACATGGGCTTGGCTGTTGTACGTACAACCCCCAACGATGGACTAGGGGGCACACTATTAATAGAACGAAAGGGAAAGGACAGGTACCTGGAAGTACATCAGATATACCGCTGTACAGCACCAATAGCAGTAGTGTTGAAAGTCGAAGCAGTAGTATAATAAGCAGAGTTGTTGTCGAAGGAGTGCGGAATATACATAGGAGGGGCAACAAAAATCGACGCAGGCCACAGGCGGTTTTGTACGAGTTACTCGACACCTTCTATCACTCACTGTACTGTTGTACCTCGTGGTACTCGTACCTCGCCGTATCAATAGTGCTCTCTTGTTACTGCTGCTGCTATCAATAATGATAATGATGGTGATGTTATTAATAATGATGCGGCCGTTGGAGCTGCGAGCCACCGACTACACTGACATTTTGCCGCGGCAAATCTGTTCACAAAACCTCTCAGCCAACGCGGGATTTCCCCCCTGATGGCTATTTGCAGATACATATAAAACGGCGGCTAAATAAATGCGAAATACATGAGGGTTGTGGACATATCGGAAACGCTTTACTTTGAGAGTATCGAGCAATTTCATAGTTGTTCTTAAACGATGAGGTTTAGCCGATGCACTTAATAGAGCAGTATACCAGTTACCGTAGGCCAAGTACATTTGCCGCGGGTCATTCCGATGACCTTCCTTTCGACGTACCTGGTACGAATTATGTACTCTGATGATACTCCGACACAAGTAAGTGCAGTCACAGCATGGTACAAAAAACAGGCATAGATAGATCATTGGCCGAGGACGTACTGCCTGTATAAATCTATCCCTTGACCCTCCAAGGCAGACCGGCTTCAAACCAGCTCGTACACGTATGTATGACGCATCATCATGCGATCATTCCCTCTGTGCACCAGCACGAGTAGTAGCATGCGCGTGTTCTTTCTTTTCTACGAGTATACCTACTCGTATGACATACACCACTATACTCGTTCGTCGACATACATCCAGTATACCTGGTGTTCTTGCCGATATTCTTCACTCTGCGAGGAGAGAGAAATGCAAACTCTTGTGGTCATAACCCCTTTAGAACCGCAGTCCCGTTATGGGGACAAAGTACTTGGAATTTGAGGGGCTGGTCCCCACAATAGGACTGCGGTTCT
This sequence comes from Nereocystis luetkeana, assembly GCA_031213475.1. Taxonomy (NCBI): domain Eukaryota; class Phaeophyceae; order Laminariales; family Laminariaceae; genus Nereocystis; species Nereocystis luetkeana. The sequence continues at coordinate 8,996,592 of JARUPZ010000008.1, read as the reverse complement.
AAAAGGGTTGAATAAGCTCCGGCACAGAGATGGTATTTACAGAACAGCAGTGCACTTATTACGGGGGACCATAGTTAATAGGACCGAATATTGTTAGTAAAAATGGTTAAATATATAGGTTTTTATGTATACCATAGGTTCTATTAACTATGGTCCCCCGTAATAGTCGCAAGCCGATTAATTGATTCGACAAGACATGCCCATGCCAGCCATCGTCCTGGCAACGACAAACTCAACGTACATACGCCGTCAACCAGATGAAAGCGCACAATTGAGGAGAGAATCTAACGATTATTTGCATGCGAGGTACATACATTCGTCTACATTCAATTCGTACCTGGTCGGGCCGACATCGGAAAATCGCGGAACGTTAATAATGAATACTTAGGTACTTTTAAGATTAGCGCCGAAATATCTCGAGTTGAGTCTATTGCGGGGGGGCATAGTAAATAGGACCAAATATCGTTAGTAAAAATGGTCAAATATATAGGTGCTTATCTATACCACAGGTCCTATTAACTATGGTCCCCCGAAATAGTCAAGAGAACGAAGAGAAAAACATGTGTGGTGGCGTGGTGGCTGGCGACTTTCCCTTCGCAGGCAGGGGATTATTGTATTTTTTAGTGTATACCTGGTATCGCTTTTGAAACAGAAACAAAAAACAAAAAACAGACATACTAATAGATCATTGGCTGAGGACTACAGTATACCTGGTACTACTTACTGTATGTCTATTCCTTGACCCTCCAAGGCAGACCGGCTTCAACCCAGCTCGTACACGTATGTATGCACGACGCGTCATCATGCATGCGAGTAGTATGTGCGTGTTCTTTCTTCTATTATACCTATATTACTATTATACTCGTTCGTCGACATACATCCAGTACACCTGGTGTTCGTGCCGATTCTTCACTCTGCGAAGAGAGAGAAATGCAAACTCTGTGGTCATAAGCTCCGACACAGAGACGGTATTCACAGCAGTACATCGCAATGCAGCGCACTACTCGCAAACCGACTGATTCGACAACACAACAAGTCCATGCCTGATGCCAGCCATCGTCCTGGGAACGACAAACTCAACGTACATACGCCATCAACCAGAGGCGAAAACACTCTCATAGACAGAGAGGGATTATATGCATACATACATTCATAGTCGGCCCGACATCGGAAAATCGGTACGATAATAATGAACTCGTACTTTGTTTGCGCCGGAAACATCGCATCGCCAGCTGAGTACGACGAGTTCGCACGACGAGTATGCATGTATTTACGTGCCAGAGTACGAAGAGAAAAACATGTGGTGGCCGGCGACTTTTCATTCGCAGGCATGGGTGGGATTATTATTTATATTGTATTTTTTAGTATCGCTTTTGAATGAAAACTAATGTGCGGAACTTCGATTTTTTTCCGTGAGGCAAATCGAATCAAAGTACCAGGGTATGTGGGATACTGCTGTCTTGTATGTACCTGGTACTGGGATACTGCTGTATGTATGTACTCGTGCCGCCACATCGCTCGGTCGGTTCTCGGGCGCTGTGCCCTTCAAGAGGAATGCATATATCTCCTATTAGGGGACACGGCTAATCCATGACGCAGCTGCTGGCCGCCGAGGTTTGATCACACAGACAGCCGGCGCACTTGTGGGACTCGTGCGACTGCTACTCTCTACCAGGTACGTAGATAGGGCTCTGTGCTGTTGTATGATGGTGTGGGGGTAGGTATACGCGTGCGAGATAGTCTAGAGCTGGTCGACGTTGTTACCCTAAAAAGTAATGACCGGAAATATAATCAACCTAGTCATATTAAATGAATAATGTTGGGACACTTAATATTTAAGGACAGAACGGTAAAATAACTAAAGCGAGGTCCTGAAAAAACTGGCTCACGTTTCGATTTCGACAAAAAAATATATCCAGCGGCGTACATGGAGCAAGAGGGGAGACTGACAAAAATAGGAACAACCTTTTTCGCTTCCGGACAGCACGCCGGTACGCACGCACGACTATTATAGCCTACCGCTGTTTGTTGTTGTTGTTGTTGTTGTTGTTGTTGTTGTTGCTGCTGCTGCTGCAGTTGCGGTACTGTTGCACCATTTCATCATACGGATACGCCTCGAATGCACCCGCGTCTCCACACATCCATCTATAATAATACGTGTCATCAGACGACTCGACCTCTCTAGAAGAAACACGATACGACGCGGTGATGATGATGAAATCAATCACAGGTTGTCGTTATTTATTCACGCCCCGCAAGCACACCGACCAGCACAAACAAACACGACTCACATCGCAGATCGCAGGTGACCAATGTGCGTGCCCTCTCTGTCCTGTAGGTGCGGTGGTCCTGTGTGGGGGCTGTGTGGGGGCCTCTGGTTTCTGTCAGGGGGACGACCTAGCGGACGACGAGCAGATATATCAGGTTGGTTGGGTTGACGCGAAACGTGAAGTGAGGTGGTGGGGTGCCGGATGATGACAAAGCCAAGCTTGTCGATTTTTTAGGACCGAATAATGACGTGATGGGTGGAGACTGCTGTACTCTGTACACCAATTACTTCTGCTGTTCGTAGGTATCATATATGTATATCAAATGCCGCCAATGTTCCACCAACTGGTGCCAATTGTGTCCGGACCTATAAGGATCGTATTAATATCGGTAATAGTACGCTAACGGTCATTACATGTTCGGACAGATCGGTGTGTAGTTCAAGCAGTTGGATATTTTTTATTCATTTTCCCGTATTGATCTTCGGATAGATGATTGAACCGCTCCACCCGCGCTCTCCTACACCCAACCGCCGTCGGACGCCCAAACCCAAAAGTCAATCAAAAGTTGCGTGGCAATTAAATATTCAAGAACCATAATAACAGGATATCTCCCCTTGCCTATCGAATATAGTAGCCTGCTGTGTGTGGCAGTGCGAGAGGGAAAGTTGCCGGCTCCACCCCAGGCAATTGTGTAGCAGACAGAGGTTGCGCCGAAGCGGCGCCACAGCAGCAGCAACAGCAACAGCAGCAGCAGCAGCAGTGACAACAACCTCAACAAAGCGGATACAACACTGAACATCTACCCACTACTATTACGGGGGGCCATAGTTAACAGGACTAAATATTGTTAGTAAAAATGGTTAAACATATAGGTTTTTATGTGTACCATAGGTCCTGTTAACTATGGTCCCCCGTAATAGTAACTGCTGCAACCAGAAAAAGTAGCTGGTACGGGTGGTACGTACCACTACATCCGGAAATGTAAGGAACCGTTTATATCCACATTTATACTTGAACCAACCCTAAATTTATGGACAGAAATGGTATCAGGTACTTTATACTAAAAAAGGTACTGGTAAGGAATTGATACAAGTAGTACCAAAGGTAAAGCTGTAGGTACTTGATTCGTACTTGACATTCCAAAGGTGGGTATACATACGAGAACGAAATCGGCGCAGAAATTTCTTTGGCCTTTCTTCGCCTTTCACCTCTACCCCGCCTCCACGAATCTCGGAGATTCGAAAACAGTCGTGGTCCTTGTGGTGACGTATACGCCCGAAGAATTTTACAGGAATTATCCAAGAGGTAATTTCGAGGCAGAGAGAGCGGACTATTTTCTTTTTTCGTGAAAAAGGATGATGAAAAACAACCTGGCTCCTCCGCCACCCCCACCACCACCACCACCCCACAACCCTCTCACATCAAACATCAATCAACCTCTCTGCAACCGCTCTGTCTGTCCGCTTCCATCACACACACGTCAGACTTTCGGACGTTGTTGTCAGCCTCTCGACCGAGTTGTCGTGTCACGCACATCACAGCCCCCAGCAGCTTCAAGGACCTCCCTCCTCTACTACTTCTGCCTTTCTTTGCGTGCGGTATCTCGGGGTCTTCTTCCTCCCCACCCAAGCGCAGGATGTGAGTCGTTGTTGCTTTGAATTTTTTCTTCCCTGTCTATGAGCTTTTTTCGTGTCGTAGTAGTTGTGGTGTGCGGCGGCTTGATGGTCGTACATGTGTCTCTGGGTTCTATTCTAGCGCTAGGGTGGGGTGCAGGAAGTGCATGAAGGAGTTGTCGAGAAGAGAACATGAACACGATGTTGTTTCATCACGCGGTTGTCGGTTGTTTTTCTACAGGCGGCGGACGGGGGGGTGTGGTCGGAGCTGTCTGTGTGTCTTGTGACAGCAAGCTGTCACAGCAGTAGTAGTACCAACCAGCGCATACAAACACACGTATGTATACGTACATGCGTGCGTGCAACATCGCTCACTGCTGCTGCTGCTGCTGCTGCTGCTGCTGCTGCTGCGGTGTGGGATTGGATTGTGCAGCTGCGCGGGTGCTTTCTTGTCGTCCCCAAAGAGTTGAGCTGCTGCTGCTGCTGCTGCTGCTGCTGCTGCTGGCTTTTTCGCAAATTATTGCTGTCGCCGAAAACATCGACATCATCAGCAGTAGCCGTACGAGACGGAAGCTCTTTTTGACACTCTGTACATAGAAGTAAGTATACGCCCGGGTCTGCTACCAGCGAAGAAGTGTCATTTTACACATACTCCCAAGCTGGAAGCACAGAGCGAAAAAAGCTGCGAGTGTTGGACCGGGTTGTCAGGCGCTCCCCACTTGGCAAGCTGCTGTTAATAGGTATGTCCGCGGTGCATGGGTGTGCCACACCGCTTGCCAAGTAACACCGGGCCACAACCCTTCTCCATGTATACACTTTTTACAGCGCCCAATCATCATCACATCAGATATAATGCAGAGCGCGGATATCATTATTTTTTCATGGTGAGCTTTCCATCCTCCCTTCCACAACACCAACCAGCCCTTTTTTTAAGAGTCAGGAAGAATCAGAAACAACGCGCATTTCCCGGGTTTTTTTCCGCGCCCGCGATATTCTTGCTCCCTGCCAACCACACGAACCGGAAGTACAGAGTACTGTATACCTGGTACATAGTAGTGCGTAATACAGCAAGCATAGGTGAGAAATAAGTACATAGGACCAGGGGATCAGGAAAATAAATGGGTGAAGGGCGAGAGGAATAGTTCGGGTACGTACGCCGAAATTATTGAAATATAATGTGTACAGCAGTAGATAATCGCGCCCTATACGTAGCCCGCCACTCAAATGCGTATTAAAGCTTGCTGGTTGCCGTCGTCGTCGTCATCTTTTTTTTTTTTTCTATTATTTTGTGGACGGCGGCGAAACGGGTTTTAGCACCGCAGTCCTATGTGTGGGGACAGAGCACTCAAACCATAAGTAACTTGTCCCCAAAACGGGACTGGGGTTCTATAAGGGTTAAACCCATATATATATATATATACAGAAATACCAGGCGTATACCCAAGAACAGATGTGGTCGAGATAAAAGCGGAATTTCCGCGCGGAAGGTTTTGGGTGACGAGGGGGGAGTTTTTAGTAGAAACCGCCACGGAAACGAGACAGCAGTAAAAATCTGTTGTTGCTAAACATGCGCGCGAGCTGGATAATTCCCATTGATTGGTATCTGTGACTCGAAGCAGGATCCGCAGCAGCGACAGTACAGCTAGTAGTAGGGGGGAGCGTCGAAAAAATCGTGAAGCATTATTAACGTCGTCATCACCGCTGTTGAAAAAAACATGTTGACTCTCGTCGTACCTTGCGCTCCTGCACCAACCGATATATCTCGGGTCTCGTTCTCTCGTTTTGTGCGCACTAACTGTACCATTTCATACCATTTGAGGTATGTAACTCCTGTGCTTAGTTCCTGTTCCGCAGTGGAGATTACGTGTATCTGCCGCTATAACGATAACGTTGCGCAAGCTTGAAAACTGACAACCTCCTACGCCTCCTCCTCCTCCTCCTCCTCCTCCTCCTCCTCCCGCATCTATCCTCTCATGATCCACCCATGCAGACCCTTATCGTCGAGGCAGCAGCAGCGCCGCATCCTCGTCGCCATGCCGAAGGTACTCGGAAAAGCTGCAACCCTGCTGCTGAGTGTGCTCGCTCTCAAGCTAGCCGCCGCGACAGACACCGAATCCCCGAACGAGCCCATCCCCAAGCCGGAGTGCGAAGCGAACATCACCGTAGCGATCCGATATTCCTCCACCTCCGCGCGGCTGTACCTCGAGTCCGCGGCAAACGGGACCCGCGGCGGCTGCGTCACGTTGAGCGACATCTGGTTGGAGCGAGAGGGCAAGGAGCCATTGTACGCCGTCGACTCCGAGACCGGCGAGATCAGTGCGAACGCGACGGGGACTTGGTTGCTCACCGAGGAGCTGTACATAGAAGACGGCATCACGCTGCAGGTAAGCTGAACTACACAAGTACGTTACAAATACCCTGTTTTGTGCGCACGAATGTATTTAAGTTTCGTCGACGTGTGTGTTGTTTAATGTAAGTGGGCTGGTGTCTTAAAAACTGTCATCCTCTCGCCCTCGCTCGTTCAGTCATCATCACTTGGCTCCTCTGGGCGACTGTCCTCGGCGCGATTGATTTCCTCTCGGCGTTCGCTGCTCTTGTGCTCGAGGAGCGGCGCGATAAATAAAAAGTTTGTTCGATATCACATCACAACATATCACGTCAGCATCCCTTCTTCGCAGCAAAATGTCCCATCGGACCCGTCCGTCTGTATGTGCATCGCAACCTCATATGTCACCCCCCCCTTCATACGGTGTTCAGGTGCATGGTTCCGCGGCCGGCGGCGATGCTGACGAACTTCGTCTGCTCAGTACGCCGACCACCTTCATCAACCTTCGCGCGCACGGCGGAAACCTTGACTTCTTGAGCACCAAGGTAACTACTACTACTACTACTACTACTACTACTACTACTACTGTTAATACTACTACTATTACTACTACTACTACTACTACTACTACTACTACTACTACTACTACTACTACTACAGTAACAGCCCCGTTCGGACAGCGACCAAAAAATGGTTGGCCCTTTTCATAGCGACCAAAAAATGGTTGGCAGCAAAGTCGTCACGTCAGGAGGCAGCGCTTTCACCCCCTGAAACCATTGCCTTCTTGACATGCCTTTACTGCTGTAGTAGTGCAGGATTTAGTGTGGAACACTCGGCCCGAACACCTTTCTCTTGACGGCGCACCTTTTGTGCGTTGCTTGTATGGCGTTGCCTCCCCCTGACATTTTTTGCGTACGAACAGCGTAAGCGCCCAGCACAATAGCGGTGCGGACGCAGGAAGATGTTGCGCCAGTGCCGTACGGCTCCTTTTGGTCTCAAACCATTGATTGTAACTCACTCGGACACCAACCATTGTATTTTACCCCAATCGTCACTTTTTACTATCGTCAAGTTTCAGATTTTCTCCTGTCGCAAGTCCCAACAGCAGTGCTAACTGCGTACACATAGTGTTCACCACAAGTGTCAAGCGGTTGCTGCTATTATGTTTCACGTTGGTACTCTGCCCTCTGCACCTGCTATTATTGCTCTCTACCGGGAACATTGCTGTAGTTATTGGGGGCCGTGCGGTGGGTGGACCGGTGCAGGCCGACTTTCAGTCTCGCCGTGGTTGCAGCTTTGTGCATGCGTTTGTCGAACAGAAGACACACAACATGAATGGAGCTGGTTATGAGTCGAGTACTTGTGTAGAGTACAACTACTGCCGTCGACTACGGCAGCATGTTGTTCTCGAGCTCGGCAACAGTTAACAGTATGCCAGGTGCACCGGTAAAAAAACATGGGAGCTCTGAATGCCGCGAAAAATGGACGGCAACCGCCACTTTTACCAATTATACCTTCACTCCAACGCTGGGTTGAACCATCGTCCACCCCCTACTACTTTTATTACCAGACCGGGGCGCGACTCGTATTACTCGCTCGACTGCGACATTGGAAGAAGAAATGACGGTACCCGGCACGTCTCGAACGCCGATATGTATGTGCTATCGATGATTTTATTATTGATGCTTCAATTCGATCATCCCCCCCCCCCCCCCCCCCGCCTGTCACTGTTTGTGCGCTACGTATACACTCGAGACTACGTATTACCTGGTACTTGGAGTATGATCCTTCGATTGCCCGGCCTTCTCCATGCCTTGTGCGCATACACAGCGGTAGGTAGGTATACAGTGCCGCTGTATGGATTTTCCGCTGGTTTTCTGTGTCGGTCGATTCCCCCCCCTCCTCCTCTTTTGTCTGTCTTGTGAGACGCTCAACCGCCCTCGCGCCTGCCCTCTCTCGCCTCCGTCCCCTATGTATTGTCAGGTGTTCTCCTGGGATAACACCACCAACGCCCCCGACGAAGATGAGACCGACGGAAGGTCGTACATCAGCGCTGTCTCGGAGGTCATTACCAACGACACCCAGACCTGCGCCGGCATGGCCAAGACGCAGATGGGAGAGGCGCGAATGGACATCGAGGACACCGAAATTGGCTACCTCGGGTACCACGACAGCGAGAGCTACGGGCTTACATGGAAGGTGGGCTTCAAGCATAGTTGGGGTGAATAAACGATGAACCAAACAAACCGTCGCTTTTACCGATATACCAGGTACACTACATTTTGTTCGGGGGAATGCGACGTGTGTCGACCGTTGCAGGTGTTCGGCTGGGCAGACAGTTTCCCAAGTGTCTTGGCCGCTTCTAAACCCCTCCTGTCTTCTGCTGACGCTCAACCATCTCCTGATCCCATCAATCAACCAATCTGACTGGTCCAGGTCCGCGGGTTCTGCACGGACAAATCGAACCCAGAGGTGTTCGACTCTGTCAACGTGTACGGCAACATCTACGACTCGGACATCCACCACATGAACTTCGGGGTCTACACGTACGGTCACCAGCAGGGAGACTGGAGGAGGAACAAGATGCACGACAACTCCGGCTACGGGTTCGACCCCCACGACGACAGCGACTTCTTGACCATCCACGACAACACCGTCTACAACAACGGGTACCACGGCATCATCGCCTCCAAGCGTTGCAACGGAGTGTCCATCCAGGTACTATTTCTTCGGCGCTCTGCGCTTTGTGCCTCTGCAGTGCATGCAGTAAAGAGTTGAGCCAAGACCATACATCGTACATCGTCACAGCAAAATAGGCTACCGGTTATAGATTGGTATTGTTGGGCACTTTCAAAGGCCTCGACATTCTTGTTTTAGTGTTGGGCGACGGCCACAAGTCAAGGGAATACACCGCGGCCTCTTATTTACGTACCCGTAGTGAATTCTATTTGCACTCCAGTAAGAATCTGCGTTTTGCGAGACATTTGTCGATTGACGTCCGCAAGAGATCCAAGTCTTGGAAGATCATGGCAGTGCTCGTCGCAGTTAGTGCTGTAGTGGCCCGCCTGAGTTTGAATTGTGCTCTACTCGTACGTCATTCTCAACACACATTTGCCTCCCTGAACCTACCCCGTCCCCTCCCCCGCTCCCCTCTCATTTCCCGCGCGCTCGATTGGAAAACCCTCCAACACCTTTTTGTTATCTTGCCTTCTTTCAGGGGAATGAGGTGTACGGCGGTGCCGAGACGTCTGCCGGCATCTTCCTTCACCGGAGCAGCGACGACGCCATTGTCAAGGGTAAGAAGAGTTCACTCTATATGGAAGGCGTTTTTTAATATATTATGGAGGGATGCTGGGCGGGGGGGGGGGGTGGTCAATCAATTTTGTAGTACTCGTATGCTTTACTTTTTTGACAAGAGGTCGAGCAACTCGGTCGACACACTGTTAATTGATCCGAAACAATGGGCGCGAAACAATCAACAACAGGGTGGACAGACAGACAGCAGCACCTTGTGAACCTTGTGGTACAGGCTGAACAGCTTCGTAGACACACCACCCATGCAACTCAGTAGCGCTGGTCACATCTGAAACGGGCACGGAACGTCCCAACACCTTGCGTACTGGTTTTGGGTGCATCCTCTCTTCTTGCTACATGGGTGTACGTAGTCGAGTTTTTGCTGTTGCTGCGCTGCTTTCAACCTCGCCGTCTGCCTCTCATTCGATCGCATCCCGCTTCTCCTTTCGCTCCAGGCAACTACGTCCACGACAACGGCGACGCTGGCCTGGCGATGCTGGAGTCTTTCAACGCCGATGTGTCCGACAACATCTTCGAGAACAACAAATACGGCGTCAGGTTCTCCGTGGGATGCGCCGACAACGTCTTCTCCAACAACGTCTTCATGAACTCTACGAAGTGAGAAAACACCACGAAACGGCCGAATAAAAAATGAAACCAACGTTTCGTGAACGCGCACCCCCCCCCCCCCAGACGTTACACAGACCTCCCTGGTAGCCCCCCCCCCTCGGCTTGTTTGTCTTCTTACCCCCTTTGTTTTACCGTCTCAAAAATGCCTCCCACACTATTTCGAAGTAATACAGTCGCCAAAAACGAGAGCGCATTCTTTTCTTTTTTTTTTTGTTTGCCTCAAGAATAACCCCCCCCCCCCCCCCACTATTTTTAATTGATTTGATATTATTCCCATTTATTGTCTTACGCCCTTAATTTTTTTCTCTTTTCCCTCCAATGAATGGTCGTGACTCAGAGGGCTCAAACCCTCTCCCGCCCCCCCCCCCCCCCCCCCCCCCGCCGACTAAGGTCCCGTGCCTTCAGTTTTATCGCGAGAAGACGTTTACCCTTTTTGCTTCCCTCGCCGGCTCGCGTCTGATTGCGTCTCTACGCACGCTATGATGCGTGCGCTTAATTAACCCTTTTTAGAACCGCAGTCCCGTCCTGGGGACAAACCCGTCAAATTTCAAGTAGTTTTGTCCCCAAACGGGGCTGCGGTTCTAAAAGGGTTAAGCAGGTGATTCATTACTATTTATTTGCAAATATGTATGTTGTCAGTGACGGTGGGATTTTAACTGGCAGAAGAATCAATTATACTATTACGGGGGACCATAGTTAATAGGACCTATGGTATACATAAAAACCTATATACTTGACCATTTTTACTAACAATATTTGGTCCTATTAACTATGGTCCCCCGTAATAATAGCGGTATTCGAGGGCCCCACTGAACCACCTGGGCGATCGGATTCCTCCAAAGTTAGTCAGGAACACGCCAAAGCGAAGGGTTGTACAAGGCATTTACTGCCCCGCAAATAACTCCCCACTCTTCTATTTCAAAGCGAGATACGAAACTATTCCCCTTAAACTTAGGTACAGCCGTGGAACGGTTAAGCCTGCGTCGGTCCCCCGCCGAACGTCGTCTCCATGCCCGAAGCAGATTCGTGCGACGCACCCGGCGAAAAAATCATCTAGTGTAGCTAACGGCGTCTCGCCCCCCCCCCCCCCCCCCTCCCGCCCCATGACCGCTTCGCCGTTAACGCCTTCCCCTGCTCAGGTATAACACCTACTCGTACCTTGGATCCGACGAGCCCGATGTGGTAGACTCCGGACGGTCCCAGGATAACATCTTCCAGGAAAACACCATCAGCGGGGGCCTCGAGAGCATCAAGCTCAAGGAGGCTGACGGCACCCAGTTCATCGACAACACCTTCGAGAACGTCACCACGATCCGCTTCGATGACGTCACGGAGACGCTCATGTCGGGCAACACCGGCCTCGACGACGTCGAGCTGAAGGTCGCCAACGGCGCCTGTTTCGACGAAGCTTCCGACGACGATTTCACCCCCACCTGCTAACTAACACTTTACTATAACATATGGAGAAAATAGTGTTTTGCTGGACGATGCCATTGATGTATACATAGACGGTCCGACTACCCTTCCTACCCAGCGAGAAAAAAAATAGAAGAAAAATCTTCCCTTTTTTTTTCTTGTCTTGGCGCTCCGGTGGCCGTTTTTTTTTTTTTTTTTCCCGTCACACTCATTCGGTGGTAATTCCCCGGGATAGGTATATTTTTGTACCTTGCGTGTTGTTGTTTTGTTGAGTTTTGGTTTTGAGAGTTGTTGATTTTCTCGTGTTTTTGTTTGTTTGTTTGTTTGTTTGTTTGTTTGTTAGTTTTCCTTTTCTCATGCGGTCTTGTCTCTTTTTCGGGGTCGGTGTGGTGTATGGGTGGCACGCGGTACGAGGGTCAAGAGAACAAGCAATCCGCGCACCGCATCCCACCTCTCTCTCTCTCTCTCTCTCGCTCTCCCTGCCCGAGAGCAGCCCTAGGCTTCCGGCCGCCGATTGCCGTTTTGTGAGGTAAAAAGTCGCTTTCGGGACAGTTTTGTTGGGGTATTTAAAGCGTTATTCCGGGGGGGGGGGGGGGGGGGTTAGCTAGAGGCCTTGTCTCCGCCTTGGCGGGGAAGCAAGCACATTCGATAAAAGCTGTCGCCCAATCTTCGCGGAGTACCTACGGTCCGTTTTTATTACCTGTTTTTTGGTGTGGCGTGCGTATATATGCCAAATCGTTGTCTATACACACAGTATAATGGACGGTGGACTTGTGCAAGAGTTATGGTCATAAGCTTATCGTAGCAGCGCTGTTCCGTCAATTTTTGTCGTTTGTTATCGTATTTGGATGGTGGGCCCTTGGTGACTGCCGCGCATTTCCCAAAAAGCTTCCGAGGAGTACACAGATGTTTCGGGTGGAGCTGCTCATTGCTCCAAATGGGCGAGAGAGCGCCACAGCCTGTCGTTGTTAAAACCGTACAGGCTTCTCGAGAAGCCTGCTTTGTACCGTTTAGCTGTGAACAATTTAAATTTGTTTTGGAGGTTATTGTAGTGGTGGTGGTTTTGGAGATTAAAAGGAAGCGGTACGTGGTAAAGAGAAGGACAGCCCAGGAGGGGCTTGGCCAGACAGCTCTCGCGCTGCTGGGGAACATAACATGTACGTGCTGTATTTAGATTATGTTCAGGAGCTCTACGTTGCTTAATAGTTTAATGTACTACTTCCTACCACTGTCCCTGCTGTCCCTGTGCGTGGTGGTAATTTACCCTCTCCCTCACTTCCTCGCGCGGGTTGGGCCGCGCGATAACGCTGTGCAGTGTGTACACGGGAACGTTTCGGCATTAGTCTACTGTAGTACAGCGTTAGTTCACTCTCACAAGTATTGTCTTTTTGTGTGTGTTGAGGTATAGGGGGAGTGTCAACTCACCCTGTGGAGTAACCCGTTAGGAACTTTGCCCATGGCAGTGGCCGGCTAGTCGGTCGGGTATCCAGCCCTTTCTTATGAAGTCCGTGGGCCGTCACTTTTTTTTTTTTTTTGGGAGGCGGGAAAGCGTGACGCCCTTTTACTACTTTGGGGGCATGCCCTTGGTTTTGGGCGTGACGCTACAAAGCGCACCGCATCTAAAATCTTGTGGGGGTACTGTCAATACCGCGACTTGTCGGCTGGCTCGGCTTATGTTGTCCGACTTGACTGCTTCTCGTGATCCGAAAACAATTAAACCAATCAAATGTCCCTTTATTATGGAGGACCCGCGTGAACGCCTTAAAAAAAACGTTCATCGAGAGCTGATGCGTTTCGCGCCTGATATATATGCTGTCGCTTGTTTATGCTGCTCGAAATATTTCTTTGGTTTCGACATCTGACAAGTATGCATCGCTTGTTCCAATCACAATCACACCGCACTCGCGTGTAAAAGAGGGAATCCACAGACTCCCGACATAAAACGTAGATGTAACGACAAGCGCCGAGATCGAACGTCTATAGACCTCCGGGTGATACGCCGTCGGTGATTCACGAACTAAAATCGTGTAACGAATGTGCGAACTGAAATCGCGCCGATACTGTCTGAATGGATTTATTTGCGAATTAAAGAATCAATCGTAAAAACAGCTTTATTTATTTGCGCCCTGAAAAAAAAAAACGTTTTCAACAGATCGGTTATCCGTGATGCGCATCAATCAGGGTGTGTCTAAATGTCTTTGTTTAACCCTTTTAGGACCCCATCAGTCCCGTTTTGGGGACAAACTACTTATATAAAGAGTGAATTGTCCCCACATATGGGAGTGCGGTGCTAAAGGGGTTAACAGAATCGAAATCGAAAATCGAAATGATAATAAACAAAAGGCGCTCAATGGTCGCTGGTCGAAACATGCTCCCGTTCTTTTTTTTTTTTAGGTTCCCGAGAAAAAAGAGAACGATCGCAAAAAAAAATAAAAAAAAACAGTTGACGGCTGGAAATCGAAAAGGAAACCGCAAGCACGAACAGCAACAATTAATTGCGTCCTACCTGGTACTGGTCAGCGCAGCCACGTCAAAATATCACACCAGGACCGCATCCAAAACCAATAAAACCACGCCGGAATTTCGCGGTTTTGGTTTTATTGGGTTAATTATGGCGATTGGTGTGTGTCTATTATTATTGTGCTTGCCATCCGACAATGTGTATATTAAGATTAAGATTGCAACTCAATCGGCCAGAAATATTTGGCCCAAACAGTGCAACCCCTATACCGTGGGGTGACTTCGGTGTTGTCCTAAAAAATACTTACTATTACTAAGAAACAGAAGTGAGTAACCCTCTCCAGAACAGAAGCGCGGCAGCATCATCACATATGTCATGATACAGCACTACTTGGTTTATTATCTGTTTCGCCGATTCCCTATACTTCGTACGAAGCATACAACGCGTTACACAAAAAAATGCATTTGCTTTTTTTGCGGCCGGCCCCTCCCACAGGCAGTCAGTGGGTCCCACCGGTCGCCCCGGTGGTTCAAGTGGTTAACCTCGAATTCTACTTGTTGTGTTTGAGTCCTGGGTTCGAGCCCCAGGTGGGTCGGACTTTTGACTTTATTTGCAAAACTAAAAAAGGATTCAATTGTTGAGAGCGCCTTGCAGCGTGGGTAGGCACAATTCGGTGCGAGTCGACGAGGGAAGAAAAAGGTTGAAATATTTGCTCGCGATAAAAATGAAGGCACGTACCGTAGCGGGAAGGGGGGTAGAAGAGCCTGCTATGCGACTCCGGATCTGAGTTACGAGTTGGAAGGAGAGAGAGAAGAAGATGTGCGAAGATAATCAATGGGATGAGCAAAAAAAAAGAAAAAGTGTTCGAATGAATATACGAGCTTTTATTCTGGCGAGTTCTAAACTTTCTGTTCCTCGCTATTCTTTTCTATTACGGGGGGCCATAGTTAAAAGAACCTATCTATGGTGTAGATAAAAACCTACCTCGTACACGTTTAACCATTTTTACTAACAATATTTGGTCCTGTTACCTATGCCCCGCCGTAATAGAACGCTTATTAATTACGGGGGACCATAGTTAATAGGACCTATGGTATACACAAAAACCTATATATTCAACTATTTTTATTCACAATATTTGGTACTATTTACTATGTATGGTCCCCCGTAATACACGTTGTCGGGTGGCAAACATAATACCAGGTATTACTATACCAGGTACAGTAATAGGGAAGGCGTAGTGTCCAGGAATTATTGTTCAGATCGATCGCCTTATATATGTATAGAACCCTCCGCGCCCACGGTGGCACTATAATACCAGTATGGGAGGGAATATAAGGGCCGTTCACACATTATTAATCATACCGAACTATCCTTATATATCCAACCAGAGTGGTATACCCTTAGCGAGGACACATACCGTACCCCTATAAATGCGCATCGATTAATAACATCATTGTTAGTACGCCTGACCAACAACAACGTGTTGACATGCATGCAGCTTTCACAACCACAACAAGATGAGATGGTGACTTTCGAACCCCGCATCTCACAGCTAGCTGATGATGCTGATGATGATGACGTGCTTTATTTCTTGCTTCATATATCGGCATAATATCTCTTCTTTCTTGAAAATAGAGGTCTATAGACAAAAAAAGTAGGTGATAAATTAACGTCATCATCATCATCCCTCATTTTTTCCCATAATTTTATCGTAATATGTGACAATTTAGCCGTGTGGTGAAGGCTTTGCTCCCAAATATAGCACCCGCTTGAACCCCCCACATGACATATGTTGTACGCACGGCCTCTCCTAAATATTAATCCGACGCCGTATTGATGAGCATGATGGCCTTCAGCTAATTATATTTCGGCGAGGCCGCAGAATAATCATGTCAGAAGGCTCCCGCTATTTAAACTATAATTTTCCCAATGAGTCGGTACATCGGACGGGTGTCGATCAGACAACAGTTTTCGACTCGGCAGACAGACAGACAGACAGACAGACAGACAGACAGACAGACAGACGGACAGACAGACAGACAGACAGACAGACAGACAGACAGACAGGCAGACAGACAGACAGACAGACAGACAGGCGGACAGCCCAGTAATACTAGAATATAATATATATATATATATATATATATATATATATATATATATAAAATTTGTTAAAAACAACAGGTGTGTTCAGAGTGCCCCCTTCGGTCGGTATGGGCTTCGGAATTCAAAAACGATTCTGTCTGATGGTTTATACCCGGGTTTCAAAGGTTTTTGTCGGGCGGCTTCGGTAAAATCCCAAAAACGCAAGAAAGTGGGAATTACACAGAAAAATCCCCTCTTTTTCTATCTGCCTGGAATTGTCAGGGTGGGTCAAGTTTGGGCATCCGAAGTCGGAATTCGTTAGTCAAATAACATCGTTGCATGCTAAAACGTATATGGAACGCTGGGCAGTTTGCGCATTTTTTTGGCGCCAAGCTGTTTTCAGCACTATTTTCCACTGAGACACGACCTCAAAATGGTCGAATGACGAAAACTCCCCCGACGGAATCATGACCGCACAGCTCGTGCCTGACATAGCCCAGTTTTTTTTGTCCCACATATATATATATGAGTTTGTTCGTCAGGCACACTTGCGGTACAACGTACACTGAGAATGTACTGATTTCATACATGAACCCCCGACCCTCCGGAGGTCCGAGTTTTGCTCTCGGATCGCCAATCTGAAAGGCTCTACCCCCACCCTATTAGGGTCATTCTTATCGAAGAGCTTTTTTTCCAAGTTTTCGACATTTTTTTCGCGCAATTTTTCAATCTCCCATATTTTCCTGTTTTTTTTCCAAATATTGGAATGTTAACGAACTTGATATTTTGGCTTCTTCTGGAGAATATATATTACGAATAGTGACAGAACGCCTCCGTATATCGATACATATCTCCAATTATTTCCAAACTTTGGAAATTATGGAAAAAACACTCTCCGATAAGAATGAGCCTTTTAGGCGGCCAAGCGGCGTCTCGTTTAAGCGGGTGCGCCAAGAAAAAACTCATCGTTTTCGTGGACTTTCTGTTGTTTCAAAAAGTTTTTCATGTATTTTTGTCGTTTTTAGGAAGAGTTTTGTTTCGTTTTCACTCATTTTTTCTATCGTGTTCAAACGACGTTTCCCACCGTTTCCCCTACTTTTTTTCTTTTTTCTTTTTTCCTAATTGTCCGCGCGCCTCCCCAGGAAACCACACTTGGTTGACTGCGGAAGCCGCTAACGGTAAATTTTATAGTTTTTGTTAAATAAGTACAGCAAAGCGTTGTATGGATTTCCGTCTCTCTGGGCTGGGAAATCGACCCCTCTTTCACCTAATAAATCTACATAGCTCAGTAGGTAACGCCTTCTTTACAACACACGCAATCAGAACCACGAAACTTAGGCCAGGCTAGATTTCTCATCTGAGATACGTACACAACTTCTACAAGAAACTTCGCCACAACAACGACTCTCTTGGTTTTTTTCCTGCAAGTCTCACCCCGACCTTCTCATTGCTTGGCCCTGCACTAGTAACTGTATGCACTCCAAGGACCCCAATCGAACCGGGAAACTATGTATTCGTGCTAAGAAACGACGCCAATCCGGCGCCGAGACTCAATTTCTTGTATTCGCTGCCACCAATAATATTATTATTGTTAATGCTTGCCATCCGACAATGTGTAGTGTTGTTCTAAAAAAAGACTAACATAAAAAGCGAAGAACTCTTCTCCAGAACAACAAAAGCGCGGCAGTATCGAGTAGGTTTAGCAGTCTGGGAGAAGGCATCTTTAGGGATGTGTTTTACTTGAAAAATGTGTAGCGTGGTCTGCACTACTTCGGAATCGTCGCCCGCATCTGATCTGAGAAATTTCCTGGTTCGATGCAAACTCGGCGTAGCCTCGTTTATGGCGAGTTTTGGCCCGTTTCGGCTGCGGTTTGGGGTCAGGGTTAGGGTTAGGGTTAGGGTTAGGGTTAGAGTCAGGGGTTGGGTTGGGTCTTCGCCCGTGCCTTCATCCCAACAGGAACCAAAACATCCGAACAGCCTACCAACCTAGAGATCCCTTCTCCCAGATTGTTAAAGGTCCTCGCAGTATCATGCGACAAATAAAAACTGATGTGACGCTCATGAAGACTACTACAGTACAACCAACATCCCTCCGTCTCGTCCACCAGAAAACGACCACTCCCCTCCTTAACCCCTCTAGAACCGCAGTCCCGTTTTGGGGACAAACTACTTGAAATTTGAGTGGTTTGTCCCCGAAACGGGACTGCGGTTCTAAAAGGGTTAAGCACCCCCTAAGAAGCATTATTAATAATTATTGACAATACACAGGAAAATTGCGATTTCTTACGTATATGGCACCCGGTATTTAGGATGGACAGTCCGGCACCCTATCATACCGTTTCTTCGGTCCCATTTCTTGTTTGTGATGGCGACAAAAACGAGCTTCAATTTCTTACGACATAATTTGTCCAGAGCGGGGAGCGCCCTCTGTATATAGGCGACACGCCGCTGATGCTCCATGCATACTATACGTAGCATTACTTTATTATTCTTATTATGCTTGCCTCCCGACAATATAGCGTACCAGGTACAGTATTACTACTGCTGTAGATGTCATTCCAATATAAACCGAATATCCTTCCGTAAATCAGCAGTATTCCTCATTCACTTATCTGCCAGCCGTTTCCCAATTTCCATTCCATAGATGATACAGGAATTCGCATACAGTCGTAGTACGGGGGACCACAGTAAGGGCCATTCTTAGGCTCATTCTTATCGGAGAGCGTTTTTTCCAAAATTTCCAAAGTTTGGAAATAATTGGAGATATGTATCAATATACGGAGGCGTTCTGTCACTATTCTTGAAATTCTCCAGAAGCAAAAATATCAAGTTCGTTAACATTCCAATATTTGGAAAAAAAAAACCCAGGAAAATATGAAAGACTGAAAAATTGCGCGAAAGAAATGTCGAAAATTTGGAAAAAAGGCTCTCCGCTAAGAATGACCCTTTATCGGAGAGCTTTTTGTCCAAATTTTCGACATTTTTTTCTCGCAATTTTTCAATCTTCCATATTTTCCTGTTTTTTTTTTTTCCAAATATTGGAATGTTAACGAACTTGATATTTTGGGTTCTGGAGAATTTCACGAATAATAATAGTGACAATACGCCTCCGTATATTGATACACATATGATATTATCTCCAATTATTTCCAAACTTTGGAAATTTTGGAACAAACGCTCTCCGATAAGAATGAACCTAAATAGGACCAAATGTGTTCTGGTAAGAATAATAGGTAAATATTATTGGAGATGTACTTGTAAGTAACCATGTATCTGTCGATACTTGATAATACAGAGTCATCTGGTATACATAGCGTAGCATACATACCACAAGCAGCCCACATTGTTTAAGAAATAAATGTATACTGGTACATTTTTATGGTCACCATGGGTCCTATTTTCTATGGTCCCCCGAAATAAAAAGCTTTAACCCCTTTTAGGGCCGCAGCCCCGATTTGGGGACAAACCAGTTTCATTCCAAGTGATTTGTCCCCAAAACGGGACTGGGCGGGTCCTGAAAGGGTTAAGGAAGTTGACCCCTTCCTGAGGCCGGCCTGGGCCTGAGGCACCACATTCATTGCTACCTATAGCCGGTCGCCCCGGTGGTTCAAGTGGTTAACCTCGAATTCTACTTGTTTGAGTCCTGGGTTCGAGCCCCAGGTGGGTCGGACTTTGACTCTATTTGCAAAAATAAAAAAGGATTCAATTGTTGAGAACGCCTTGCAGCGTGGGTAGGCACAATTCGATGCGTGTCGACGAGGGAAGAAAATGCTGAAATCTTCTCGCGATAAAAATGAAGGCACGTACCGTAGCGGGAAGGGGGGAGAAGAGCCTGCTATGTGACCCCGGATCTGAGTTACGAGTTGGAAGGAGAGAGAGAAGAAGATGTGCGAAGATAATGAATGGGATGAGAAAAACAAAACAAAAGAAAACTATGTATTTTCTGTTTGTTTGTGTGTTTGTTTCGTTCGCTTTCTCTCTTTTCACAAAACGTGCATGTCGTGCCTGTCGTATCCAGTACGATGACATACGTAGCATTGCATTGTGTACGCTCTGCTCATTGCATACCAATGTAGCATTCCTGTGGCGTAGTTTTGTGAGCACATAATAACTTGTATCTCTCTATCAATCGTGTTAAAGAATCGGAGCGCACACTGGTTGTGCTGGATGTCGACGGGTGGAAAGAACGCGGTCTGATGCGAAGGATACACTCTTCATTTTCTGTTGGTTGTTATTAATAGTCTTTTTTCAGAACAACACCACACATTGTCCGATGGCAAGCATAACAGTAATAATACTTCGAACATGTGTATGTTATTATTCTGACGCTCCACAGCAGACTTCCCCCCCTCCCCCCCCCCCTCATACGTGAGTATTTGAGCCGGTCGCCCCGGTGGTTCAGGTGGTTAGCCTCGAATTCTACTTGTTTGAGTCCTGGGTTCGAGCCCCAGGAGGGTCGGACTTTGACTCTATTTGCAAAAAGAAAAAAAGGGATTCAATTGTTGAGAGCGCCTTGCAGCGTGGGTAGGCACAATTCGATGCGAGTCGACGAGGGAAGAAAAGGCTGAAATCTTCTCGCGATAAAAATAAAGGCACGTACCGTAGCGGGAAGGGGGGAGAAGAGCCTGCTATGTGACCCCGGATCTGAGTTACGAGTTGGAAGGAGAGAGAGAAGAAGATGTGCGAAGATAATGAATGGGATGAGAAAAAAAAAAAAAAAAACTTTGTATTTTCTGTTTGTTTGTGTGTTTGTTTCGTTCGCTTTCTCTCTTTTCACAAAACGTGCATGTCGTGCCTGTCGTATCCAGAACGATGACATACGTAGCATTGCATTGTGCACGCTCTGCTCATTGCATACCAATGTAGCATCCCTGTGGCGTAGTTTTGTGAGCACATAATAACTTGTATCTCTCTTTCAATCGTGTTAAAGAATCGGAGCGCACACTGGTTGTGCTGGATGTCGACGAGTGGAAAGAACGCGGTCTGATGCGAAGGATACACTCTTCATTTTCTGTTGGTTGTTAGTCTTTTTTCAGAACAACACCACACATTGTCCGATGGCAAGCATAACAGCACACATTATTATTATTATGCTTGCCATCCGACAATGTGTAGTGTTGTTCTAGTAAACGACTATAATAACAGAAAGTGAGAACTCTCCAGAACAAAAGCGCGGCAGTATCCTACGACAAGTCAAAACTGATGTGACGCTCATGAAGACTACTACAACCAACATCCCTCCATCTCGTCCACCAAAAAACTACCACTCCCCTCCTTAACCCTTATAGGACCCCAGTCCTGTTTTGGGGACAAACTACTCATAATTTGAGTCCTTCGTCCCCACATATGGGAGTGCAGTACACGCACACATCGTGGGAGAAGCACGTTTTCTCGGGAACCAAAACGAGAAAGCGCATATTTATAAGAAAGTGTGCTTTCGCACGCGCCTATAGTTCGAAAAAACCAGCCTCAGCCCGATTGCAGGTTTCCCGTGCGTGAGAGGGCCGGGACTGCTGTTATTGTCACGATCAACGGCTTTTAGAGGAGCCTGATTCCAGGAAATTTCTGTGGTTCCGCGTCGTGGCTGTAATTATCTTGTATTTTTGAAAGGCTATATAATGCGCGGGTGGTGGTCTGGGGGGCGGCAAACTATTGATACGGCTCCGCGGCCTATATTTTGTTCCTCTCTGTTTTGCTTCCTGTTTATTTCTTCTTTTCTTTTCGTGGCTGTGGGCGACCGCCACACTGCTGCTTACCGGTACACAGGATCAGGGTGGCCCGGTGGGATACCTTAGGCTATATGGGTGGAATCAGGGTAGCTAGCGGGCCTCCGGCGGCTCCTCCTGCCGGATGCCAATTGCATTTCGGAACCCCGTGGATGGGGTACCAAGTGGGATCATATCCGGGTGGGATCAGGGTGCGGCTCAGATCATGGTGCGGCTGAGGTCAGGAGGTCCCATTACAATCTGGCAGAAAGGATCCTTAGGTTGGAAGGCTGTTCAGATATTTTGATTCCTGTTGGGATCAAGATACGGGCGAAGACCCGACCCAACCCCTGACTCTAACCCTAACCCTAACCCTAACCCCAAACCGCAGTCAAAACGGGCCCTAGCTGGACATACACGAGGCTGCGCCGCGTTGGCGTCGAACCAGGAAACTTTTCAGTTGCGGACGACGATTCCGAAGTTAAGTGCAGACCGCGCTATTCAATTTTCAAGTCAAAACATCCCTAAAGGTCCCTTCTCCCAGATTGTTAAACCTACTCGAGTGAGATCAGGGGGCGCCCCGGATCAGGGTGCGGCTTGGATCGGGATGGAACAAGAGGACCTTTAACGATCTGGATCTTTAGGTCGGTAGGCTGTTCAGGTGTTTAGGTTCCTGTTGGGATCAAGGTACGGGCGAAGACCCAACCCAACCCCTGACTCCAACCCTAACCCTAACCCTGACCCTACCCCTGGACCCAAACCGCAGTCAAAACGGGCCAAAACTCGCCATACACGCGGCTGCGCAGCGTTTGCATCGAACCAGGAAATTTCTCAGTTAGTTGCGGACGACGATTCCGAAGTAAGTGCAGATCACGCTACCCATATTTCAGGTTAAAAACATCCCTAAAAATCCCTTCTCCCAGATTGCTAAACCTACTCTGGAATAAAGTTCCCAAGGTCCGCACCACGCATGGAATTTTCCTCTGTTTTTCTCCTCGATGAGTGCTTCATGTGTACGGGGTCATGTGTACTGACTCTTGTATGAACTCCCTCTGTGTCCTTTTTTTGCACGTGGACCCAGACCAATCCAACTCCAGGCCTGACCCTAACCCTAACCCTTCGGGGTGCTCGAGTCGGCGGGGGCAGTCACTAGGCTCCGCCGCGTGTTTCGGTGGCATTTTTCACAAAAACAAGAACAAAAAAGAACACCTGGGCGGCCGAAAGACCCGCCGTGACCAATAAGACACGTGTGTGTCCTGCCGGCACAAAGTTTTGTGCCAAAGAAAGGATGCAGCTGCACATATTAGGTCGAGTACTTTTAGTAGATAGAGTTCGCAAAAAGGTCCCAAGATATATGATGTGGTAGCTTCGACCCGCCGCCACCGAGGGCTGCGCTTTTCCTTCTATGTAAAAGCTTCACGTACAAGTCACCTGACAGTGACTACGTTTTTGCCTCGAACATTTCGACTGTGTATTGCCGGCCATCGGCAATCGAGTCTAGGCGTACACACCAGCTACGAGCTGGTACACACGCCAATCGCCATACCTAGTAGGTTATTGCGCCATGAGCCTTAATAGGTTATGAGCCTCGAAACGCGTAAACGCGGCAAGCTACGTACGACGAAAAGGAAGCTTCATAATAGCTTCGACCCGCCGCCACCGAGGGCTTCGCTTTTCCTTTCTTCTATTCAGGGCAAGGAGAAAGCCCTCCACGTTTTGAGAGAGATCGCGTGGAGACGAGAGAGATCGCGCGAGGTTCGGACGGGTAAACAAAAGGCCCGTCCGTGTCGATTTCGAGGGCTCAGTCGGCTCCAGCAAAATTCTCCATGTATGTTGTAGATACCTTGGTTTCTGGGAATTAATTGCTTTCTGAAAAAAAAAAAAACAGGCCGCGGCTCGGCTCTCATGATTCCACTATAGGATGCGATCCCATTCGGCATCCTGCTCACACCCGCAATGTGCGGAAATACATTTATTTGGCCTTCTCCGGGATGGGGAGCCGCCGGAGGCCGTGAGCGCTAGGAGCGAACCGAAAACGACCAGAAAAATCGTCGAACGATTAAAATCGTCGGATGCAAAACAAAATTACCGTCGAAACCCGGGAATTAAACCCACAGAATCAAAGCCATGGTGCTGGACACCATAGACCGCGGAGCTATTCGTATCACCCTCCTGCTCCACCCCGCCACCACCTCCGCGTTATTCCTACGCTATTTATGTAGTCGCAGTATGTGTGCGTACAACCACATATAGAGCGAAGGATTATTCCTAGAAAATGATTTTGTTCTACACAGTTGTGACTAGGCTCGGGTTACTACTTTGCGCCGAGTTCTCCCGGTCCCCGGAAATGTTCTCAGATGTGATCACACTTCTGGTGTGTGTCGTCCACCCATGGCACAATGTGCGACGACCATTCTGCAAACCTTTCCCAAAACCTGCCCTCCACAAAAATACACAAAGTTCGAGAGCGTTGAGACCACCATCCGCAAACGACACCTCCTCCTTATTGGGGGGGCCCGTATAGCGGACGACGAATGAGCGGCTGATCGTCCGTTGGGTGATGTTTGGGACGATGGCTGGTGGGGAGAACCCGGGACCAGGCGGATCAGAAAATAACTGGGCCCAATGTCTTACCAGTCAATTTCAGTTTTTTTCAAGCAACGGAGCAGGGGTCCACGGAAAGCTCTCCGTTGCTGTTTGGAGGAGATATACGTTGTTATGGCCAAAGGCGGCTACGAAGAGCGGGAAGGCGGGGCACCGGGGGGGGGTCGTCAAAGCGGCGGTCTGTTTCATGGCGAGGTGGTACAGGAAAACGAGGCGCAGAGAAGCCGACTGCGCGACGCAGCTGAGGACACCTAGAGCGGCGACAAGGGGGAGGGGGGGGGGGGGGGGCGTGCTTTCATTTACATCGCTGACAGGGTTAGCATTCCCACTGCACGTCGATTTCCATCGAATGTTGCCAAAAATCACGCTCTCGCACTTTACGCTAATCAATTTTCATGCGACTAAAAGTCTTTTCATACGAACGAGTATATGCACTCGGTGAGACTCGAACCCTCGAACTTGATCTTGGGCCCGTGGTCCACACCTACCTACCTACCTACCTACATACAAAATGTTCCGTGAGTCAGTTATTATTATTAATGATAATTTTCGGGGGGTTTTGTCTGTTTTTACTCACTGCAAGTACTGCATTTATATGTTGTACAAGGCGCTTCGCTCCGCGGGCGGCCTACGCCGCCCGCTACGCTCGCTCTGGAAGGAAAAAAGTACATCAAATTATGGGAAGTGACAGAGGTCCACGATTGACTTTAGGTCGTAATTGCAAACCGGCGACTTGATAATGCCAAGAGTCCCGCCGCCATGCTTCAGGAACAAACAGCTCCGACGCCAGCTCGAATGCCACATATGCGCTTCGCGTCGCGGATGTCGTATGTACGTACATACCCCAGGTAGGATACTGCTGTCTGTACTTATTTTCTTCTTTCGATATACTCTTATTATATGTCTGTACTCGTATGTAGGAAGAAGGCGAAAGCACAGCACGGCACAGCAGCAAAAAAAATGAAAATGAAACCGAAAACTCGGAAAGGAAAAAAATCCTCGTCCCCTCTCGTGTAATAATTTTCTGCCTGATTGGAACACCTTCCACCCGGTCGAAAAGAAGAAAAGAAAAAAACCGCACAGAAGAGCTTCTCTCTCAGCCTCGTACGCCGTCTGCCCCTCTCGCGACCACCTCGCTACCGATTCGGTCCGGGTAAAGCTTTTATCACTCTCTGCCACAATCAACCCCGTCGCCCGCCTCGCGTGAAGCCCGGTGATCACCGTGGCCGTCGTTCGCCAGCTCGATAACGTTGGTGTTCAAACTGCACACCTCCTTCTTTCATCTTCAGCGTGGTCGCAAAAATAAGCACCGCTTGAATAGTATCTTGCCCTCCCGAACGACCTTTATAAACTCGTACATACTCTATCAACAATCATAAATCGAAGCCAGACAAAGCCCGTTCATGCATCCCTCGTGTCTCGAGGCACACGCGACGCCTAGGCACGAAAGCGGCGACCGCTCTCCTTGCAACCTCCCCTCTACCCGCCAGCACCCGCTGACACCCGCGACGGCGCCGGGCTCTCCCGCCGTGCCGTGCTCTGAGTACACGCACGCACACGAAACGAAAGACGAAAAACGGAAGAAAGGACGTGCCAAGAGAAAACCAAGAACTGCTGGAAAGGTCCGGCAAGTAGTAATGAAAAGCTGCCTGATTGGAGCACCTTGCATCCGGTGGAAAAGAAGAAAAGTAAAAGATCGCACAGAAGAGCTTCTCTCTCAGCCTCGTACGTCGCCCGCCCCTCTCGCGACCACCTCGCTACCGATTCGGTCCGGGTAAAGCTTATATCACTCTCTGCCACAATCAGCCCCGTCGCCCGCCCCGCGTGAAGCCCGGTGCTCACCGTGGCCGTCGTTCGCCAGCTCGATAACGTTGGTGCTCAAACTGCACACCTCCCTCTTTCAACTTCAGCGTGGTCGCAAAGATAAGCACCGCTTGAATAGTATCTTGCCCTCCCGAACGACCTTTATAAACTCGTACATACTCTATCAACAATCATAAATCGAAGCCAGACAAAGCCCGTTCATGCACATCCCTCGTGTCTCGAGGCACACGCGACGCCTAGGCACGAAAGCGGCGACCGCGCTCCTTGCAACCTCCCCTCTACCCGCCAGCACCCGCTGACACCCGCGACGGCGCCGGGCTCTCCCGCCGTGCCGTGCTCTGAGTACACGCACGCACACGAAACGAAAGACGAAAAACGGAAGAAAGGACGTGCCAAGAGAAAACCAAGAACTGCTGGAAAGGTCCGGCAAGTAGTAATGAAAAGCTGCCTGATTGGAGCACCTTGCATCCGGTGGAAAAGAAGAAAAGTAAAAGATCGCACAGAAGAGCTTCTCTCTCAGCCTCGTACGTCGCCCGCCCCTCTCGCGACCACCTCGCTACCGATTCGGTCCGGGTAAAGCTTATATCACTCTCTGCCACAATCAGCCCCGTCGCCCGCCCCGCGTGAAGCCCGGTGCTCACCGTGGCCGTCGTTCGCCAGCTCGATAACGTTGGTGCTCAAACTGCACACCTCCCTCTTTCAACTTCAGCGTGGTCGCAAAGATAAGCACCGCTTGAATAGTATCTTGCCCTCCCGAACGACCTTTAACTTTATAAACTCGTACATACTCTATCAACAATCATAAATCGAAGCCAGACAAAGCCCGTTCATGCACATCCCTCGTGTCTCGAGGCACACGCGACGCCTAGGCACGAAAGCGGCGACCGCGCTCCTTGCAACCTCCCCTCTACCCGCCAGCACCCACCCGCTGACACCCGCGACGGTGCCAGGTCCTCCCGCGATGCCGTGCTCGGAGAACACGCACGCACACGAAACGAAAGAAGAAAAAAGGAAGAAATGGCCGAGAAAACAAAGAACTGCTGGAAAGGTCCGGCAAGTAATGAAAAGAGGCGGTTTGGAAGTGGGAGCTCTGAGAGGCCAGGGATGCACCAACCGAGCACGCTCAGGGGTTGTGATCTAAGTATGTAGTTCTATGTACAGAATGACGAAAATACCACCAGAGACTTCCGATTGTCCCTAACGTTGGCATTCACGTATATGACACCGTGCAGTGGAGCACCAAGCAACAGCAATGCGGCGAACCCAGTGTCAGCTCACCACGTGCTCCGCTCCATGCGTGAACCTTTTTTTTTTACAGAACATTTTTTTTATTTTTACGGGTGATCATAGTTAATAGGACCTGTGGTATTCGTAAAAACCTATATATTTAACCATTTCTACCCTTAATAACAATATTTATTTGGTCCTCTTTACTATGGCCCCCCGTCATAGTGTTCATTATTATTATTATGCTTGCCATCCGACATCGTGTAGTGTTGTTCTGATAAACGATTCATTCTTATCGGAGAGTGTTTTTTCCATACTTAATTTCCAAAGTTTGGAAAAAATTGGAGAGATGTGTATCAATATATACGGAGGAGGCGCTCTGTCACTATTATTATCTGTCACTCTTGTTAATATGCTTGTTGTGCGTCTTGCCATCCGACAATGTGTAGTGTTGTTCTAAAAAAGACTATTATAAGAGACATGATGAAGTGAAAATAACTCGCCAGAAGAAGAGCGCGGCGGCAGTATATGTTGTTGTTTGTTGTTGTTGTTGTTCTCACATTAACTCTCTGACGAAGGAGTCCGTGGTCACACAAAGGTGCTGGAGCCCTAGGAAGATCCGAAAAACAAAAAAAATTCGAAAATTCGGCTGCCTCAAAATACACGAGACGGAAAAAGCGCACACAAGATAAAACCAATGTGCAAAACTGAACTAACATGGCCGCGGGTATATCCTCTCAACTATAATATAGAAGAGTACCCCCGTTCCCACCACTAACCAACTCGTGGCTGCTGACTACAGCGGATGCTGTCTGAAGTGCTGCCTGCACCGTACGAAACGCACGGTAGTCGTGAAAACGAAAGAGGAACACACCTCCTGCCTGCTATCTGGAGTGCTGTCAGAGTGAAGACTCGCGGATATGCAGTGAAAAAAGGAGCAATCGAACCTTACTACCACACGAATATCAACGATCGCCATCTCTTCCTGGACTGTCTGACACAAAAAGGTGCAGCACAGTTTTGATACCACGTCCCTGATAATTGCGTAGGTTATTCCCCATGAAGGGTATACAACTCGTTAAACTACTAAGACCAGTGACGAGTACCGGTAGATACTATTCTGCCTCGTGAAAAACAATACCAGGGAAAAAACAAACTATGACTGCTTCTCTCGTGATGATAGTGTGCGCGCAAATCATGGGTCTCCATGCACCGTCTTCCTGCCGCTCTTCATGGCCGCATCATCGCCTTGGCCCAATCCACCCGCTCCTTTGCGCGTGCACTCGTTGCCATTCCCTTCCAGTCGTTTCCCTTTCTCCGTCATCCTGAAAAACAAAATGCTCCTCGCACTTGCGGTTCTGATCTGGGAAATAAAAATTCTCGCGCAGGGGGAGGTCAATCCGTCTCTTCTCCGCACGTCGACGCTCAGTCTCCCTCCTCCCTCGTCGTCGAATCCAGCCTCCTACCGGCGCAATAGACTGTGCCGTAGTGTGGCCTGTGGTGGCGCCTGCCTCCGCGCATGGACACCCCGATTGAGCATTGCTGCTCTGCCGCAGCTGCCTAAAAAGACGCGCGAATCGTAGGTCTCCGTGCCTGACGCACCACGTACGACCCAACTCTACTGCCGCCTGAGCCTCGCGGCCACAGGCAGCAGCAAGAAGGTATCACTCCTTGAGGGTGAGTCCGGCCTTACACCCGCCAGAAAGACCTACCCCACTCGCTATTAGCCTGATAGGGCATGCCTCGCAGCATTCCTTGCCGAGGCAGCGAGGGGAACGGAAGTATAATACGGCGACTAATCAAAACCGATGGGACGCACATGGATTATGTCACTATATTCGTGAAATTGTCCAGAAAAGCAAAACAATCAAGTTCGTTATATTTCACAAATTTGAAAAAAAAAAACAGGAAAATTTGGAAGATTGAAAAATTGCGCAAAAAAAAAGTGGAAATTATGGAAGAAAAGCTCTCTCCGATAAGAATGACCCTTACAGCAGTAGTATTAGTATTATAATACTACTTACTATGATGCCCCCCGTGCGTATAGTATTATATATTGTTAATAGTAACACTACACGTGATACATGTACGAGTATGTGCTATACGTATAACAGCACAGCAGCAGTATTATAGCGGCAACGCAACAAGCAGAGCAGGAACACACAAACAAATCATCATAATTATAATTTGACGCCCAAATATTGACCAAAAGAGATTGAGCAGCTCCGAGTTATATATCGCAGGCCGCTTTGGCAACTTGGATACCTAGGCTCTGGTCCGGGGTGGGTGGTATTATAGTATATTAATACCAGTAGAACTCATCACAGGTAAAAGTGAGATGCATGTATGCGCTGGCTGTGTGTCATGATAATATCGTTCTCGTTCGTGGTTGAGATACCAGAGGCTCTCACCACAGGTACCAGTTACATACTATATATAGTATACAGCAGGAACACCCGACAACAGTAGCACCTAGCACCTACCAGGCGGGTACCGGGTATATATAGCAATAATGCCTTTTCTTGCACACGTCTCCTCCTGTCTATACATTTTGGGCGTGATATATTTTGTACACAGAGGATCGAGGCTTCGCACACATATGTATTGCGTCATGATGCTGCATGATGTATATAGCATGTCATCAGCATGATGATCTTTCCTCTTTTATTACTATTATTATGCTTGCATCCGACAATATGAAGGGTGTGTTGTTCTCATAAACGGCGTAACAGAAAGACTTGAACTCTCCAGAACAAAAAAAGCGTGGCAGTATCCCACGACAAAATAAAAACTGATGTGCCTCGGAATGGCCAGCCCCGCTATTATGCCCAACCGATAGTCACCCTCTACCTAAACCTCTAACCCTGATCCCGATTGCCATCCCGCTGGCCTTCCACCCCGCACGCATATATATGCCGTGTGCGCGTCCGGTGCAGCTGTGTGGCTCGACAAACGAGCGTGCGTGCTATCAATATCAACAATACGTATCTCTACGATGTACAACAAGATGAATAACTGGTGACGGGACTGTGAGGTTTGGAAAAATCCTGGAAGTTTCGTAGAGAAAGCAGAAGTAATCTGTAAAAAAATTCGGGCAAGTTTAAAAATTCAAAGGAGAGGAACAAAGGAAGGATGGCGTCGCTGGCATCGGCCCGAAGAGGATTGCAGGAAGTCTCTTTCAGAATCAAATCATCATCGTCATCATCATCTCCAAGTTTCAGCGGATTGTTTCCATCTCATCCATCTCTCTCTCTCTCACTCATCAATAATCTGGTACCGCAGCAGTCGCCTCAGCTTCCCACATCTTCCGTCTGTCTGTGTGACGTTGATTTTGCTGCTGTGGTCCACCGCCCCTACCCTCTCACTTGTCATCCCATCCCCACTTACTTCGGCACACAAACCACAGCCAGCGTCATCTCTTCGGCCGACAGCACCTTTTCTTGGTCAGAGTCTCCCTGGGCCAGCAGGACCTTTCTGTTCAGCTTCAACAGCAACCTCTTCCACGCGGGTGGTCCTTTTGCCCCGTGCTTCGCCGCAGCAGTTCGTCATCGACGACAAGAAAAGGGCTGTGCATTCTCATGTGAGTGTGATGTTGCCGCCGCGGTCCCTCTGCGTGAAAAGTTAGATTGGGTCCTTCCTGTTTTCACCACGACGTCCCATATATATGCAGTACGTACCTGTTTACGTCTGTCGGGAGTTGTCGGGTTCGTTTGGAACCCTCCTGTGTGTACGACTGCTGCTGCAACACGTCCGCACGCAGCAGAGGGTACGTACCCTACGAGTATGCGGCTGTCGCACAGCGAAGCAGTACTACTGGCAGCTGCGGCTGCTTGCGTTGGGGATTTTTTACAACGAGGCGATTCTTTTGCGCAACAGAACAGCGTTGTTGTTGGTCTCTCTCGGCGCTGTACAAAATAGCTTTGAACTTTTTGTCCAATACATTTTATACTCCAGGTAGGTGTGAAAACAATCTACAGACGTACCGGGTATGATACAGTCAGTACAGTAGTACAAGAGCAACTCCCGCCAGGGGGTGCTCATCTCTGCAAGCTGCACGATACTACACGTACTACAGCAGCACCTCCGCCTTGCGTGCGCTTCTCCTCTTTTGGTCTGATTATACGCATATACCACGCGTTTCTCGTGCGAGAGCCTCGTGATCGCATGTAGACTGCTGCGGAAGACCCTGGAGGGCGCGGTCCACACTGAAAATCCTATCATCTGTCATATCGTACGTAAATGTCCTGGATATCCAACATTTTCGGACTTTTTTCGGGAATAATTTCCCGAAATCCCACAAACTTCCCGTGCAGAGCAGAGCAGAGCAGAGCAGAGCAGAGCAGAGCAGAGAGAGAGAGAGGCGTTTGTATCGTACCGTTACCCGTATCTCCATGTACCGCAGGTACCGGTATACCTGGTACCAGGTGCCAGTACGAGTACCCGTTGCGATAGTCCGTCGTCGTCAGCAAAGCGTCCGTTCTTTGCCCCCACAAATACCAACCGCAGGAAGCTTGATGGAATGAAATGAGGAGGGGTTGGGCCCGCGGTCGGCGTTTTGGGGTTTCGCGTTTCGGAATACGGTTTTTATGTACGCATACTGCTGTATGTACTGCGGTACGTATATTATACTGTACGTACATTAGTACGTCGTACGTCGTCCCTGTTTTTTTGTTTTTGTTTTGTTTTGTTACCCCCTTCTGCGCCTCGACAGCCGTACTCGTAGAATGATAAGGACCACACCCTGCTGTACAGCAGTTTGCGCAGTGCTGACAAATCACGACCGTCCTCCGCGCCTGCACGCCCCTCTGTCCGCACAGATCTCAAAACTACGAAACAGCGCACAGCAGTCACCATCATGCCGAAGATTCTCGGAAAAGCTACCATGCTGAGCATGCTCGCTCTCAAGCTAGCCGCCGCGGCAGACACCGAGTCGCCGAACGAGCCCATCCCCAAGCCGGAGTGCGACTCGAGCCAGGCGGTATCCATCCGATACTCCTCCGGGTCCGAGCGCCTGTACCTCGAGTCCGGCGACGGCAGCACCCGCGGCGGCTGTGTCACACTGAGACAGATCTGGGAAAACCGGGGGGGTAAGGCGCCGTTGTACGCCGTCGACCCCGACACCGGCGATATCAGCGACACCGTGACTGGGACGTGGTTGCTCACCGAGGAGCTGTTCGTAGAAGACGGCATCACGCTGAAGGTAAGCCGGCTGATATTCCCTTGCCCGCTTGTTGTCCACACGCACGCGCGTTGCTTCGTCTTGGCGCTCTGCCGAGATGTGCTTGTGCGTGTGCACCCAGGATCGGAAAGGTTCCCGTGGAATTCCTTGGGCCACCGTTCGAAGCTTTTCCATCGCCATTCGCAACTTTGATGCCGCTGATCACCCGCCGCTACGCGTAGCTTGATAGTACCATCTGCGATGGAAAACAGGCCCCCTTCGTTCTTCGGCAGCCCCTTTTTCAAGGTCACAGGGAATAGTGTGTTCAATATCACCAACCGACCTGTCTCGTCGGTATGGAAATCCTCAGCCCCCCCCTCCCCCCCCCGCTCCCCCTCCCCCTCCCCCTCCGTCCGTCCCTCCGCCCCCGTCTTTTGGGTGTTCAGGTACACGGCTCCTCGGCTGGCGGCGATGCCGACGAGCTACGCCTTCTCAGTACTAAGGACACCTTCATCAACCTGCGCGCTCACGGCGGAAGCCTCGACTTCTTGAGCACCAAGGTAGCTACAGTATACCCTGGTACCTGGTATGTCGTAACTACTCTCCGTCTTCGAAAAATCACCAAGGATGCTGAAAACACTACGAGTTCATACGTATGATGCAATACTTCCATGTGGCCAAGTTATGTGGGTCGTGACCCGGGGTACATAGACTTCCTAGACATAGACTTCCGTCACTTCTGTGGTGCCAACCTTTGTTAACCCTTGTAGGACCGCAGTCCCGTTATGGGGACAAATTGCTTGAAA
The DNA here is from genome assembly GCA_031213475.1 of Nereocystis luetkeana. Taxonomy (NCBI): domain Eukaryota; class Phaeophyceae; order Laminariales; family Laminariaceae; genus Nereocystis; species Nereocystis luetkeana. The sequence goes on along the minus strand of JARUPZ010000008.1, from coordinate 8,963,170 downwards.
TTTGACTGGTTCGTCCCCAAAACGAGACTGCAGTTCTAACGGGTTAATTAAGCACGTTTCATGAATGAAAGAGAAAAAACGGCAACGGAAACGTTTTATTTTTTATTTTTATATTTTTTCTCGGGTTTCGGGCTTAACGGATTTATCGATACTATGCCAACGGCAATACCGACGACAATCGCACGTACGCCACTGCCACCCTTTTGAGGTTGGATGCCGTATTACGGGGGACCCTAGTTAACAGGACCAATGGTATACATAAAAACCTATATATTTAACCATTTTTACTAACAATATTTGGTCCTGTTAACTATGGCCCCCCGTAATAGTAAGCCGCCGCTTGCCGCAACTTGATGAGTGCTCGATAGCGATGTTAGAAGCATCCTTGTGGCATTGAACCAACAAAAGCTCGTCACATTCCGAACGCCGAGATAGCCTTTGCTTCGTGTTTCCAAGCTTCCGCGATGCTTGCCATACAGCATATTTCGAGTCACCCTTCTCTCTGCCTTTTCAGGGGGGGTTAAACATTGATGCCAGTGTTTGCTGTAAGTATCTTCCGGTGCAACACGAAACCTGTCACCGTGCTCCCATGACAATGACATGCCACCTTTTGTGCTTTTTTTTTGTTATGCCTACCGCCTACCAGGTGTTCTCGTGGGATACCTCCACCAACGCCCCCGACGAAGACGAGACCGACGGTCGGTCGTACATCAGCGCCGTCTCGGAGAAGCTTGACGGCCAGACGTGCCTCGGCAGGGCCAAGAAAGAGATGGGAGAGGCGCGGATGGACATCGAGGACAGCGAGATGGGCTACCTCGGTTACCACGACAGCGAGAGCTATGGCCTCACGTGGAAGGTGGGCCGCCGAGAAACAGTATAACAGTACATCCACAAGATAGTAAGCCGTGGCCTGATACTATCCCCTGTAGAAACAGTGAACCGAAGTGCAGCTATTGTAGCAGCTCGGAAGAGGACACTCTTTGCGAAGCACGGTGTTATACTGATCACACTATTTCATTTGTCAACACTTCTAATAATCCCCTACTCCTTTCTCCCACCCGCGCTCGGCCATTTTCTGACCCCATCAACAATATGATCGGTCCAGGTCCGCGGGTTCTGCGCGGACAAGAGCAACCCGGAAGTGTTCGACGATTCCAACGTGTACGGCAACATCTACGACTCGGACATCCACCACATGAACTTCGGGGTCTACACGTACGGCCACCAGCAGGGAGACTGGAGGAGGAACCTCATGCACGACAACTCCGGCTACGGGTTCGACCCCCACGACGACAGCGACTTCTTGACCATCCACGACAACACCGTCTACAACAACGGGTACCACGGCATCATCGCCTCCAAGCGCTGCAACGGCGTGTCCATCCAGGTACGATTTGTTTGGCACGCTTCGCTTACTTTGTGCCGCAGCAGTACCGCATGACGAGTGGTCGTAGTATGCCTGGCATTACAGTCTGAGGAACTTGCGCACTGGAAGCTAATTGATAATTCTCTGTTGGTTCCTCCGAGAGTCGAATATGTTACCCCCCACAAAACAGCGCCTGGGGTGGCTGCTGTCAATGCGTGCTACCTTCCTTTTATTTACCCCCCCCCTAACCCGTCTCTTCCCCCCCTTTTCTCTCGATTTGCTCTAACCTCCCAGGGAAACGAGGTGTACGGCGGTGCCGAGACGTCTGCCGGCATCTTCCTTCACCGGAGCAGCGACGACGCCATTGTCAAAGGTGAGGAGCATGCTCTTGTGCCAAGTTTTAGGTGCAAGCGTCGAGAGAAAATTTGTACAGCGTTTTTCTTCGGAGTCACCTGTGGGTGCATACTTTGCAAATTGGGGAGGCCCAAGTATATTGGGCGCGAAGCACTTAACGTTCAATATTTTTGGATACGCTATCTTCCGCCATGTATACGTGCTGTATCTGGTTCTATTGTGATGTTTTCATCCGATATTGACCTCACTCGCTGACGTGTTAACTTTTCCTTCGCTCCAGGCAACTACGTCCACGACAACGGCGACGCTGGCCTGGCGATGTTGGAGTCTTTCAACGCCGATGTGTCCGACAACACCTTCGAGGACAACAAGTACGGCATCAGGTTCTCCGTGGGATGCGGCGACAACGTCTTCTCCAACAACGTCATCAGCGGCTCCTACAAGTGAGAAAACACGGCCTATTGATCAATGTTCTCGATTGTAGACCCCGACGATACATACGCCCTCCCCTCCGCCCCACCTATTCGTCCGTTGTCGGAGCTCTCATGTTTTTTTGTCGGTCCTGCTGAACCTCGTTTTCATGAAGGCGGTTGGTTCGTGCAATGCACACGCCGATATTTGGCGCAGCGTAACTCACCCTACTTCCTCGACCCCACGACATCTTGCCGTTAACCCCTTCCCTGCTCAGGTATAACACCTTCTCGTACCTCGGTTCCGACGCGCCCGATGTGGTGGACTCCGGACGGTCCCAGAACAACATCTTCCAGGACAACACCATCGTCGGCGGTGACGAGAGCATCAAGCTCAAGGAGGCCGACGGCACCCAGTTCCTCGACAACAAGTTCGAGGATGCCACAACGATCCGCTTCGATGACGCTACGGGAACCATCATGTCGGGCAACACCGGCCTCGATGACGTCGAGCTGAAGGTCGCCAACGGCGCCTGTTTCGACGAAGCTTCCGACGCCGATTTCACCCCCACGTGCTAAATGTATTTCAGCACCTATTATTTTAACAGTTGTTTGCCAGGTAGACAACATGCCACCCGGGTTTTTTTCTCTCGGTTGAAAAGCGTTCCGCTTTTCTGCCGTCCCCCGCCATCCCTAGGTACTCTGCGTTGCGAGTTATGATTGTGATTTGTTGTATGTATGTTCGTGCGTCTTCCTCGCGCGGTACTTTCTTGTCGAAGTCTTGAGGCATATGTATTCCACGTGCCTCCGCCGGAGTCAGTCCGTGACACCCGATTTTGCTGTTCGTGAGCGTTGTTGGCCTTCGGACGCTTTTGTCACAGAAAGCGCTATCTGGGCAGTCCTTGTCCCGCCTTGGCGGAGTCAAGAGACCTTTTATTAAATACCGCCCAGACGTTGCGGAGTACACATGACAGACCCTTATGGCCTGTCCTTGGTGGTCGCGGGCAGTGCTTTGGTTGTCTGGGACATGTTGTATATCTCGGTATGTTAATTCTGTAGTGCATCCACTCAGGTACGTGCTGACAGTGTGGACTCGCGCGAGAGTATCGAGTGTGTGTGAGAACGTTTTGTGTATGTTTCGGGGGCGTCAATTTTGAGGCCTGTAGCCACGGGAGGTCAATCGTGGCGCAGCGTTGTTTTGTAGATTTTATGGCAGTTTCTCGGCGATTTTTGCTACGCAAATACCCGAAAAGGGACAAGATTTGGGTGGAGTTCCATCTGTTACGCATGTATCCCGATACGAGTAACCTGCGCGACATTAGCCTCTCTGTACACCTTCTTGTAACCGCACTTCAATGTGTTCCAGTAGTACCCTTAGCCGCACTACTGATTTGTTTTTCGCGAGCTTCGTGTGGTTTTCGGCTGCACGACAAGGTTCATTAACCCCTTTAGAACCGCAGTCCCATTTGGGGACAAAACTACTTGAAATTTGACTGGTTTGTCCCCAGAACGGGACTGCGGTTCTAAAAGGGTTAAGCGTGCGGAGAACGCCTTGACATACCCGTCAGAGCGTCTGGCGTTGCCCGTTTCGTAATGCCGACAAAACATTATTATTATTAATGTACATGATTCTTGTTCATGTTCTAAGCTGGGTTGGGGAGTGAGTGTACCAGGGAGTAAAATCGTTTAGGAACTTTTGCCCCGGTGGTCGGTACCCCCACGTTTTTTTCTGCCGCTTTCCCGTCGAGCAGACCATTTCTGGCCGTGCTTCTTGTAATATTTTTTGGCCAGTTGTACCGGTGTTGAGGCGTGGCGTTCGCCCACGGTACGTACATACGGGGCACGTGCCGCTTGATTCGAGGTGATGCTACGAAATTACAACCGGAGCACGCACCCAAAACTGCCGAAGTCCTATTTTTCGGTTTAATAATAGCTGTTGGTTGTCTAGTGCTGTTGGATGTCTTATTCTAGTGGTGCGTGTCGGATTGGCCTGCGACTACCGTAAGAATCCCCCAAAGTAATATGCAGAGGGGTTGACGATAGTCGAGTTTTGAGTAGCAGATGCTGTCGAGGCGCCCCAAGGGCGAACTCCTCCAGCGGAATGACGTACGTCGGCACGTACGTGCGGTGTGGTGATCAGGCGCTGATTCCGCGCGAAGAACACACTAATAATGAAAACAAAAAAAAAACGTTGCTGGAAATAAACGTGCCATTTGGACATCCCACGCGAGCACTACAGTTGCTGAAAGATGGGACACGTCTCTTCGTGTGTTCTCTTCCCCGGAGCCTCCTTCGAGAGTGGGAGTCGAGTCGACCTCCGTTCCTTCCGGAATGACCGTTTGTACCGCCTCCCACAAAAGCGTGAAAGACGCGGAGGTGTAGTAGGGGCACACGTGTCTCGATTTTTCTCATCGATAAAACTTTCCGACCCATTTCCGCGCTTGAGACCCGAGCACGGCACTATCATATAAAAATGCCTCCTACTCTCCTCAAATGCCGACCAAGGATTTTCCTCCAATAAAAGTTCCAACCTAATGAATTGACCAACCAAAACACTGCGTGCACGAAATAGCTTCCTCTCATCGCGTAATTCACTCACCCCATCCGCTCTCCGAGCCATTGTCGTAGGTGCTCCGACGGCGGCCAGCAGAGCTTAACACCTTTGCTGCCGACATCGTCAGTACCGGTATGGCCGCTCAGCGTGGTTTGGTAGCATATTCGATACCTTGCGGCGTACTGACACAGTCCTTCGAAGTATATTTTCGTGTCGTCGTGCTTGTTTGATGCAGACCGACGCGTTTTTTTTTTTGTCAGGGCTGGTGCACACGCCGCGACACACTGAGTGTCTCCCCCATGGAGTCCGATGAATCAGCGAATTCCACCACGACTTTATCGTTCCGCGGCGCCGGCTAAAAGATGTGCAGAGCTTCGACAGCCCCTCATAAGAGCTATCCGCCCACACTTTCAACGGCCGCTCGGCTACTTACGGAGCTTGGCTACGCCCAGCTCTGCACCGCCGCCGGGCACCGGTTCTGTTCCCGACGTGGGGCCACTGCTTCATCTCTCTCTCTATATATGTTGGCTGCTCGCCTCAAGGGCTTTCCACCTTCACGATCGCCGGTCGACCATCTTCCCTCTTCGCTGGCAGCTCTCCTAAGCTAATAATCTTCCGGCCCCCGGTTGGTGTCGGTTGGCGACGACGCTGCAAAACACGCTTCTCATTGCGTGAGCTGGACAACCAGGGTATCGATTTAGCTTCTTTTTTGTTTTTAGGTCACCACGGCTGGCGGTCGAGTTAGATCATTTGTGTGCGCAAGGGGGAATGATCGTATCTCGCAGTTAGTGTGCATACGGCAAGGTACCCACGAGGCGGGTACCCGTCACAGTATACCCGTCTCTGGAGCTGGTTGCACCAGGGAACAAATACATTTCAATCGACGATTTCATCCTGATGCAAGGAAGCCCACCCCACCGGCGGCGCTCAATAGGATGCCGCTCACCCTTTACGCGACTCGTCCAACACCTTCTTCCTTCTGCAGTACGACCGTCCACGACGTGTTTCGAAGCTCGCACGCCCCGCGATCCACCATTGGGAGAAGAGGCCCCGGAATCGCTGCTCGCTGCTCCAGGCTTAACCCCCCCCCCCCCCTGCCGCAGAGACGGCTGTTTGCCGTATGGCCCCCCACGGTAGCGGCCACGGCTGCTGCATCAAGGTGGGGCCGGCATTTCCGAAATTTTGGCTACGGCGACCACGGGTACGGCTTTGAGCCCGATTCTCACGAATAAGGTGTCAATGGTGCCATAACAGGGTTTGGGACTCAAAGTAAATATCTACGCAGACTCTTCCTTACTTGGTTTCCGGTGTACCTCAGCATGCTAGGCTCTACACGCATGCTTCAGGCCGCCAAGCGATGCGAGAAGCTTCATGACCATCGGAGCGAAGGATGAAAAGGAGGAGGAGGAGGAGGAGGAGGAGGAGGAATGAGGAGGAATGCGGAGGAGGAGGAGGAGGAGGAGGAGGAGGAGGAGGAGGAGGAGGAGGAGGAGGAGGAGGAGGAGGAGGAGGAGGAGGAGGGGGAGGACGCCTCGAGCGGGTGGCTACACTTCGAAGACGGTGGCGGCGGTCGGGGTCGTCGAGTGCTGTGTGAGGAGCGAGCACTATGGCCAGGGTTTCTGCGGGGTTGTTCGGCCGCCACGACGAGACCCACTCGTTCATTCTATGTGGTGCGGTTGGACTCACCGTGGACTGTTGCGAAGAGCGACGGCTACCCGATCTAAAACGAGGATAATTAAGCAACCTCTTAGGAAACGAACCCTCACCAGGCGCCCTCTCCCCGCCGGATGGGCCAGAAACCGCGACGGTGATGGTGTGGGCGCCGGGAAGTCCCTGGCAGAGTAGGAGGCACTACAGACAAAACGCGAGACAGGACTTGATGATGTCGCTCCATTCCTGCCCGGAGGCGGAGTCGCACGGTCTCCCACCCCAGGCGTCGCTCAAATATCAGTCTGACCCCTTCAGGAAAACCCCCCCCGGTTGTCTCGGCCGTTTTCGAGGGCTTTTGAGCATTCATGAGTTGCCCCCCCTTTAAAAGAAACCAACCCTTCCACCAAACAACACCCGCCCTTAGCAGCAGGGCGGAAGCGTCACCTGGCAGCCCTCTGCGACAATTCTCACAGTACGGGCTACCGTACGTGTCGGCAGCGATCGCAGCGGGGTCCTCCCTCGCCGGCAATTTAACAACTTTTATCTTCTCTCATACCACTAGCCCAGCCGCAGCGGTCGCAGTAGTGTTGATTGGGGGGGGGAATTCACGACAATCTCTGTCGTCGGCGAGGGGCCCCAGCGACTCCTCAACTTTGTGGTTGTAACCATGGGTCTTCGCGGGCGGGGTTTACTGTCGCGGACGAGCGCCGGGTCGGCCAGGCCCGGTCCGTGATAGTTCAACAATACGGTTCGCTGGCCCGGCCCGGTCCGACCCGTGAGTCTATCAGATCGCGGGCCATGGCTTGGCCCGACCCGCCAGATTTTCAGGCCACGGGCCTGCCCGGGCCGGTTCGTGTATTTTCGTACTGGCAAACCCGCCCCGGCCCAGCCGTGAAATTCTGAGATACCCTTGAGACCGCTATTTCATGGATCTGGTTTGGTCGGCCAACGCTGAGAATGCGCGTAGGTTGACGACACGAAGGCCACGGGTTATAGGTGATGCGAACGGTTGGGTTTTGAGGTTTTAGGCGTACTCCAATGTATTCATCGTTTTTTCGGATCTACATTTCGTCAGTTGTTGTCAGAAATCAAAATCCTTTTTGAGGAGTCCAATCCAACTCGACCCGTCATGTCGAAGGAAACCGAAATGGAGTCTTCAGAGTTGAGCTGCATCGCATCGACTGCTTCAGAGGACAGACCGAACGAGAAAGCACGAATCGCGAGGGAAGACGGTCGGGAAAGCTACATCACAAACATCAAAGGCTCCTGTTTATAGCACGACGTAGACCATCGGCGGCGCCCAACTATCATCAAGGCCGTCGCAAAGTTTTTGTCGTCCCTCTTCTCCTCCGATATCACGCGAGCGTCGAGGAATCGACCAAACATACCGATTTCCTCCAATAATTCGATAGCTCCATCACCGTTGCTGGCCCAAGCACACGGGCTTTTACGGCTACGCCCATCTATCCGAGATGGCCCCGAGAGTGATCGTCTCCTCGTCCATGCCGCCAAAAGCAATCACGCGCTGGCGCGTGCTGCGATGCTGTAGAGGTATCACGTTTTGGCCGGTACATTTTTTTTGTTTTTGAGATACGTCAGAGTTCAACTGTTTAAATGATCGATACTCAACTTTGCAATCTGCGTAATACGCCTCGTCTATATTTATGACTGACGGGGCTCCTTAAGGGCACCTTAAACTGAGCAACTATCCAATAAGGCATGCTTCTAGCTGGTGGGGCTCTTTACGGGCACTGTGGAACTATGACACCCAATAAGGCATGTTTCGTACTGATGGGGCTCCTTAAGGGCACTGAGGAACTATGGTACCCGATAAGGCATGTTTCTGACTGTTAATAGGCTCCTTAAGGGCACTGAGGAACTATGACACCCAAGAAGGTATGGTTTTGGCTGATGGGGCTCTTTAAGGGCACGTAGGAAACTATGGCACCCAAAAAGGCATGGTTTTGGCTGCTGGGGCTCTTTAAGGGCACTTAGGAACTATGCCCCCCATAAAGGCATGCTTTTGGCTGATGGGGGTCTGTGAGGGCACTGAGGCTCTAGAGTACCCAGCAATGCATGCTTTTGGCTGATGGGGCTCCTTAAGGAGGCGTTCTACGATTTAGGTTCACCCTAAAACTTCTGAGGCTCCTCAGTCAAGGATCTCTATACCTCACCCGGAAACTGACATCAGCAGAAAACAAAGTACATCCCGGCGAATCATCCCATGGCCCAAGTCTACAAAACGTTTTTTTAAAGAAATCAAGTTAGACATTCCGACGATTTCGGGTCAAGGAACCCCGTCTTTCAGAAACAAAATAGCGGAAATGTGCTACCTCTATCGTAGAACGGGTCTAAGGGCACAACGGAACTACTCAATGATGTATGTTTCTGGCTGACGGGGGCTCCTTAAGGGCATTGAGGAAGTATGATACCCAAAAAGGCATGTTTTTGACCCTTAATAGGCTCCTTAAGGGCAATGAGGAACTACTCAATAAGGCATGCCTTATCCCATTTGTGTTGGACACTCTTTCTCGTTAGTACTTACCAGGAGTTCCCGGGATTGTTCATCAGGAAAAAGCCTGCACATCTTCTGATAACCAAGTTTGGGTGAGGTGTACGGAGGTCCTCAGACGAGGAGCCCCAGAAACATCACTATCTATGTACCTCTGTTGAAGCACCCGTCCGCTGGCGACGGCCGCACGCCCTCGACGACGGATACAGGTTCTCGTCTTCGCCAGCCAGGGACAAGATACTCCGACAACACATGCACGAAAACAAAAAACAAAACTCGACAGATCCATGACCATGGCTGTTCCGTGCGTGGGGTTTATAGCTACTTCCGCCCACCCAGAAGGCCTCGGGAGTGATAAGCCCCCCAGTCTGTGCCGTCACACAATCAAACGTTGGCTTGCGGCGCGCTCGCGATGCCGTTGCTCGCCCCGGTGGCGTCCAGCCGGGTTGTGGTAAACCTTCTGTGTCGTCGGAGTTTCTTCAACAGTTTTGTTTTTCGTATCTTTGTTTTACGACATTTTTTCGGATATCTCGTACTCATATATCATTGCCGAGCAACGCCAGGGCAGGGGCGGTGCCTTCTTTTCTGAGCTCATCATTTGCAACACATCACCCAGAACAAAACAATTGGAGAAATTACTGTAGCTCGAGCTCGAGCAACCCGAAAGACATTTTCTTTGCGCTACCGTAATCCTAGAACGAATATATCAGTGAAAGTATCATTTTGACCGGTAGTGTTATCAGTTGCTCAGTCAGAAAATTTCGACCCAAAATGTAACCCCTACCACAGCTGCTACAGCGGGGTGAGTCTGCCGCACACCAGCTTGGAATGTGGAACATCGGAACAGTTGTCGCCGGACGACAGTGGCCTGCGAATGTTTGGCGGGCTTTTCACGAGTCGGGCCTCGGGTCGATATTGACGAAACTCACGGTTCTACTCGTGGGTCATGTGAACCCGACCGGGATGAAACTTGCGTCTGTTTTTGGTGCGGCAGGAGCTAGGAGATTATTCAGATCACGGGCTTCGCCCCAGCCCGGCCCGCGAGACTTCCAAATTCGTAAACCCGGCCCGGCCCCGTGATATTCTCACATTGTCGAACCCGGTCCGGCCCGGACGGCGAGGTTTTCATACTCTCGAAAACGGCCTGGTCCGCCCCGTGAGACGCTGAGATTTTTAAACCTAGTCCGGACCGTGATAGTTTGTCCATACCCCGTCCCGGCCCGTTGGCCGCGGGCCGACCCGCGAACACCCCTGAGTATTCAATCGCTGCATCTTCCACGGTTGGCTCGGTCACTATTCGTGTGATGAAGGGAGTTCCGCGCGCGCCCAGAGCGAGAATCAATGTGATACGTTGGAAAAGGCCGCCATGGATATTGGCCATCAAGCGCTCTGCCCTTCTCCTCCCCCGTCTCCTCGGTATATGGTCCACGGTCCCCGGCGACCAGAGACGCAAACCTACTGTCTCGGAATGAATTTATACAGACAACCAACACGCATAGATCAACCTCTCCACCCATATCTCCCCTCTGCTCTGTTCCAGATGACGACGTTGGCTCTGCGACAGGTTGCCACGCCTTTATTCCTGTAGCGTTGCCTCCGGGGCCTCTGACACGTCGGCTTGCCGACGAGGTAACTCCAGACATACTTTTATTCTTTAAACGTCTGGACTCGTTTCGTCTGACTCGACCGCGCGCATGTGAACCACGAGCCTTCGAGGGGTGGCGGTGGCCCTTCGCGACTGGTCCTCTCTTCAGAAATTCGACTCTTTATGTTCGTCGTGGGGCTTTCGGCTTGCGGGCAAGCCGGGCTCACAGCGTCCGACTTACAACGAACATCCCAAAAATCTATCACAACACCGGTATTTTTTCTGTCGAGGAGGTGACGGGGGCGCATGCCCACGACGTCCGCACAAGAGCCTCACCCTATACCCATTGTCGGCAATCCCCGTTTTTCCGATGGGCTTGTAGGCGATCCCCTGAGCCTCACCTGTTCGGGTTCCCCCCGCCCCCTCCCCTCCATGAGGGGTTGCGCCGCGCAAGGCTGTGGCTGGCGGGGAAATCTGTCGGCCGCGTCCCTGCATAAGGGATTATTATTAACACTCCATATTGAAAGGTGGGACGACGACAGAGGTGTGTCTCCTCCGTCGTGCTGAGATCTACCTGGCATGGTTTATTTTGGGGTGGGTGGGGGGCATCTTCACATCTCAGTGGTATCCTCGGATGCAGAGCCATCCCACAGGAGGGGTGCACCAGACGTTCCTGAGCCCCTCACAGTAGAAACTCAATATCTCACCCGATGCAATACTTCGAAGAACTTCGTTCGTGCCACCCGACCGGCACTTGTATGCGCTAGTCCAATAATGAATATACGCCTAGAACTTTCATCTAACTGGTAGTTCCTCACTTAAGGAACTCAATTGGTCAGAAACCTTTGGCCCAAAACGTGCAACCCCTACCATGGGGTGATTCTGCAGCTAGAGTCGATTCCGTGAGTTCAAGTCCCACCGTGGTGATGGTTTCTTTATCTTCCGAGGCGTTCTACGATTGAGGTTCACCCTTAATTTTCTGAGGCTCCTGACTTGACTTTATTAAGGAGCTCCATACCTCACGCAAAAACTGGCTTCAGAAAAAATCTGATTGCATCCCGATGAATAATCTCATAGGGTCCAAGCATACCAAAGCGTAATTATTCGAAACAAGATTACCACTCCGACGATTTTGGGCTAAGGAACCCGGTCACTCAGGAAGCATCTTATTAATAGTGGAATGTGCTACCTCTATCGCAGAACGCGTCTCTTCAGAAACAAAACAGGAATCAGCTGTTTAGAGCGCGTAGGGTGGGTCGGTCGGCGCAATCCGACGCGAGCTGACGAGGAGCGAAACGGCCGAGATCTTCTCGCGACAAAACGAAGGCAGGGATCGTAGCGAGGAGGGGAGAGGAGAGCCTGCTGTGCGACCTCCCGGATCTGAATCACGACTTTTACAGCAGGAGGGGGATAGTAAAGAAGGGTCAAGATAATACATGGGAAGAGCGAAGGGACATGAAAAAAAAAGATGAAAACCTTTGACACACGACAGGTGCTTTAAATGTGGAAGTGTGGTGAGCTCAACCCTTGTTAGAACTGCAGTCCCGTCCAGGGGACAGACCACTCAAATTCTAAGTAGTTTGCCCCCGAAACGGGACTGCAGTCCTAAAAGGGTTAAGCTTTTGTTTTTACAATTCCGCCGAGAACGGTGACGCGTTCTGCGATAGAGGTAGTACATTTCCACTAAGATGTTTTCTGAACGACGGGGTTCCTTAGCCCAAGATCGTCGGAGTGGTAATCTTTTTTCGAATAGTGACGCTTTGGTGTGCTCAGACCATGAGATTATTCATCGGGATGCAATCTGATTTTTGCTGAAGTCAGTTTTTGCGTGAGGTATGGAGCTCCTTAATAAGGTCAAGTCAGGGGCCTCAGAAAATTAAGGGTGAACCTCAATCGTAGAACGCCTCGGGTAAAACACGAAAACAAAATATTACTGCGCCTGCGCCTGCGCCTGCACCTGCACCTGCGCGTTGCAATACCCGCCAGACACGAGGGCAATATCTTCCACCGCCCGTATTTTGCTGGCAACCATTTAGTCTGCAGTGCCAGTACGGTGGGCGGCAAACGCAACGACCGGGGCCCTCGTGGCCCTCTCCCCTTCCTGCGACCTCGTAGCCGTTCCCTCAGCCACTCCCTCAGCCGCTGCCACACCAGACGTCCACACCGTCCACAGGTATTGCCCCTACCCCACGGTAGCTCACTAGGTTATTGCCCGGGTAAGGTCGGTGGACGTAGCTGCTCCTGCTGGGTTTTGATGCAGTGTGAACCCCCCGCCAGGTTACACGGTGAGGTAAGCGCGGGTGGATGTACGGTAGCTGCCTCGGGGAGCAGCCGCCCTGCCGCCTGCATGGGTGCCGAGGGTTGCGGCGGGAGGAGGGGTATACTCGATATCATGCGTGGCCGTAGTCGTATGGCCATAGACCCTGGCATCCTTACAATGCCGGGACGAAGCATGTCGGGTTTTCGCCGACCAGACCGACATTGCTTGCACCAAGGGCGACGCACCGTGAAGTGTCCGGCGAGTCGAACGAAGAGTGAGCTGCATCCTCCTAAGAACCGCCTATGAGGCGGACTTGCATATGGGTGACAGCTTCAATGAGTTGACAAATTTTGCGGTGTGGCTTCTTCCAAGAGACAAACAAAGGGGGTACTACGTAACTGTTTCGTGGGGGCCTCACCGCCAACACAACGTGATACGATCATTCCCCTTGTGCGGAAATAAAGGTTGTGCACGTCGCACTAATGATCTAACTCGATCGCCAGCTGTAATCACCGACCGCCAAAACAAAACGGTACCCCAGCTCACGTAATGAGCGGCATGTGTTACATACTGTTTCGTTGGCAATCGACGCCAACTTAACCTATATGTGATACATAGGGGGGGCAGGGGGGAGACCATGGTGGTCCGTTAGTACTGTAGAACAGGAAAACCATCGCCGGGCAATCCGCTCCCCGCTGGCGAGGCAAGGGTTTATGCGGGGAGTAGGGGTGCGGGGAGACACGGATGTCGGAGTGGGCTAGGGCGGATAGGGACGGCAGGAAGGACGGTTGAGGGAGAAAACTGCCTTGTTGGGAGCAAGGGAAGCAACGAAAGACCAAGCGAGGGTGATCTTAGCCGGTTTTGTGATCAGTCAAGCTCTATGACTGTCGTCTCTCTGTGGCCTGGTGGTGCAGCTCTGCCCCACAAGCGGCACTGCGGTAGACGCCGTTGTGGCGACCTGCGAATCTCGACTGTCTGTACGCGTCATTCTGGGCGACACGAGGTTCAAGATGATGATGCGCACTCTCCTGGCCGTAGCGCCAACCTCTTGTAGCATCGTTGCGGCTGTACCGCGACGTCGTGTCGGTGGCGCCAAAGTGTCCTTCGCGGTGATCTATCTCACTACGCACAAGTGTTGCTGTGGTAGCGTCTCTACACCCGCCACGGCATCGCAGCCGCTGGAACAGCTGTTACGGCCGCCGCACCTCGGTCGCACCACCGCTCGCACCTCAAACGCAGCCCCTATGGTTTTCTCGACGCCCAAGAAGCGTCCCGTGTATAGTTTTCTGCCGCTCCATCACACGCATTTAGACTCGTCAGGGTTTCGGGGAGACCCTCCGCATCTCGCCTGTAGAGAATCGCCATTTTGTCACCCCCCCCCCCAACTTCTCCCGTCAGTACTGGCGTGGTTGCTTCGCGGCTCCAGATCCGCACCTGCAGACGAGCGCGAACCGATCATGCACCTCCCCCGCTGCGCGAAGTGCTGGGGGCGTCACAGCCACATCCTGGGGGGCAGCCGAGTCGGACTCCGCCGGAAAGGGGGCAGCCGTCACTATAGGTGCGGCGACGACGACGACGAGGGGGCAGTTTTTTTTTTCAGATATGAGGATGATTTTTACGATAAGGGCTCTGCGTAGGCAGGCAATGAGGGAGTCGAAGTTACCCTCGTCGTCGCCGCAGACAAAACCGTAGCCCGAAACGTCCTGAGGGGCGATTGCCTGTGAACGCCGGAACGTTCCCCCGCCATTTCGGGAGGGAAATATAGCCAAGGGCGACCTATTGCGGAGGAGGGAGAAGAGGTGCCGAGCCAGACGACCCGCGGACGAGGCACGATTGTGCTTGACCGGGTGCCTGGGCGGACGGAAGATGTTGGGGGCTGCTGCGGGGGTGGCCGAGGGAACAACGAGGCCTTAGGTGGAGAAGGGGCCACATCGCCCCCCCCCCCCCCCCCTGCCCTATCACCGCGTTGCCGCCGACCCCACACGGAATGCCGATGAATGAAGAGCATGTGAGGTGTGGGAGATCTTGCGGGTCAGGCCAGAGCCGTGCTACGATGATGTCAATGACGATCTTCATAAATTAGCTTACTTACCTGAATTCATGCCCGTGGTCATATATGTGCGGCAGGAGTTAGATTTTCGGGCCCAAGCGTTATTGCTGAGGGGGGCCCGCTCCTTAACATCAGGTCTGCCCAACCCGATATCGTTCCAACCAATAATGGTTTTTGAACAGCAGCGTTTGGTGGATACCTGAGTCTAACCCATGGGATCGTGTGTCGGGGCTTAGGCTACACTCCCTCTTGAGAATCGCTTGTTGGGCCACCTCAAGTAAAAGTCACCCCACGGTAGGGGTTGCACTTTTTGGGCCTAAGGTTTCTGACCAATGGGTTCCTTGGGTGAGGAACTACCAGTGAGGAGGAACATTTTACTCGTATATCCGTCTTAGGACTAACGCATACAAAGTGCCGGTCGGGTGGCGCGAACGAGCTTTTTCCAATTATTGTATCGGGTGAGATCTTGAGCTCCTAATGTGAGGGGCTGAGGAACTTCTGGTGCACCGCTACTGTGGGATGGCTCGTAAGGAGCCTCAGAAACGTTAGGTGCTGCTATCCCGTATCGTACCTCGGGTCTCTAACATAATGTGCCCACACAGACAGGGACGAGTTGCAATATCATCCCCCCTTTGCTCCTCGAGAGCGTCGGTGGAATTTCGAGCCCTGCGAACGCCTGCGGACAGCACCGCAGAGCGACTGCAGCGGGCGAGAAAGCCGCGGCCCAGCCCACTTATGCTGTTCGTTGAAGTTCCTTTCCGGCGGGGTGATAACTTTTCCTCTCTCGAGATCGAGGAAGTCGAGGACGCTTGGTGTCACTCTCGTGCCCGGAGGGCGGCAGCAAAAAAATGGTCACTCCGTGAAAGGGAAACGGAAACCGATCGGAGTGTGGCATCCCTTCGTTCCCCGTTGTCAGACTAAGAAGGGGTCGGCCTGCGTCGTTCTGTCGTTTCGCCGCCACCACCGCACTCGCACTTGGGGCCCCGCTCGCCGCTGACTTCTGAAGGGGGGTCTATCGATTACTCTCCAACGAGTGCGCCTATGAATTTTATCACGAGGCCTCGGCAACGGTCTGCGTCGTCGCCGTTCGCAGCATGCCGACGTCTTCACCAGTACCTCAGGGTTTCCTCTGACATGGATGACCAGCAGCAAGCGGGTCTCATGCCACGATTTCGACCCATCGCTGGTCAAGAACGCGAACCAACAAACCCGCAGAGCGACGGTCCAGTCTCACCTGCCTTCGGGCAGACGTCAGGGAGAAGACTCATTGGGTAGATGGTGAGAATCCTTAGTCGCGATCAGCTGGTGCTGGCTCTGGGGAGGCGGCACAGCGGGTCAGCTCATGACCTGATAGCACGCCACTACGGAGGGCCCAGCGGTCCCATAACTGGCCGGAACCGGAGCCGATACTCTCAACGGGCTGTGGTAACGAAATTGGAACCGGGCGCTTGGTATAACCGGTTGGAGATTTTTCGGGGGGTAGACGGTAGGGAACAAGCCCGCACACCGGGCAGCGGTGAGAGGCACGGTCTGTGAACTCCGAATCTCCACACGGGAGATGGCACCCAAGGGGAGATGACAGGGCATGCGCTTCTCTTAGTGCCTCGATCAGGAGCATCTGGGGGCGACAACCAACACCTCTGGAGGCAGAGGGCGTTCGCAACTCTCACTTGCCAACCGGAGGCGTGGAAGGACCACGCTGTGTCTGTCTCGAGGCGTGGCTTGATGGTTGGGGCAAAACTTCCGCGTCGATGACTTCAAGGTACGGAACAGAGGGACAAACAGCACCTACGACCATTGGTGGCGAAAACGATAGACGCAGCTGACCCCCCCCCCGTTGCCGGGGAAAGGTGGCTCCAGAGTCTCGGGGTAGCTGTCGTGCCGCCAACCGCGGTATCATCACCCCTCCCAGAAGGACCCAGGCCAAAGACAGGCCAACAGGCGCGAAAACCCGCTCTCGCGACCGGCGGAAGAGGTAGGAAGTATAGGCGGACGCCCGGTACCAGAATGGGCGCGACACCAGGTTCGTAACACCTTGGCGGAGCTGTACTGCCCAGGCGCAGGGGAATCTATCTTCTCGGGATGCCGGTGTCTGGTGGTCCTCAAAGTATGGCAATCCCACGGAGGGGGCCCTATCCAAGTGGTGGCGAGAGCCTCCCCAACCGCGGGACCCGCAGCGGGACAATCTACCCAGCAGAGGTGCCCCCGTACTGGGGGTAGAGGCAGGGGAGGCCACTTCGACTGCACGACACCGTTTGGAAGTACTGTCAATGCAGAGTCGACGCCGGCTCTAACTCCGGTGCCATCGGGCACCGAACGTCCACCGCAGCGACTGGAGGCAGCGCGGGTACATGAACGTGAGTAAAATTCTTCAAACACACGACTGAGCACGCGGGATGTTGAAGTGGCTCGTGTGGGTCTCGTGCACGGTGGGAGAGGGGGATACGATCTCGAGCCCACGCGAATATCGCCTACCCTGCTACCAACACCAAACATATTGGTGCAGTCGTCGCTGTCACCAACGCTGGTACCGCCGACACTGCCGCTAGTGTCCTCTACTCCGAGACGTTTTGTTGATATCAGCGCTGGAACCAGCAGCGATGTCGTCCCATTCCGGGGGATCCCGACATCCGCGTCTGGGGCTGCGATGCTTCCACGCCCGGTGACCTTTGCCTCGGGCTTTCGATCACCGAACGCGCCACCAACGGCCGAAACGGGGTAAGAATCACTGCCACCATCATCACCGCAGCCTCCACAGACGCTCCACTGGCGGCGCCCGAGACTACTATATTGTCTCCCGAAAAAACGGCTTCGTTATCGGCTTCAAGAGAGGGGCCGGCACCGTAATCATTGCTGCTGCCGCCGTAATTTCTGCCACTACTCTCGCCGTTGCCCTCCTACACTGTGGTTGTCAGTGACGGGGCGGCCTAGCACCTAGGCACGCGCCGTTAGCGGTGTCGCTTTCACCACTTGATAGGCCACCCTCTCCCGGTCGCCTTCGCTTTGGCGATCACCACCAGCGTAGTCAACAGCCGCTCATTTCTCGATGGGCGAGCGGGTCTTGACGCTTGAGAGGGTGGTCGTAGCACTCAAGCCACCGCTATCACCACCGCCGCATGCTTCTTCATAGTCGTCAAATCTGGTCAAGGTGGAATGACGGAGGAGGCCGGAGCGCGGTTCGATCTCCGAAACGTCGCTGTCACCGCTGAGTTCAGCGTCGTCGACATCCATTGCAATCGGGCAGCGATGAGAAACGGATTGATCAAACTGAGGTGTGCGCATCGATGCCTCGGCCGACCCGCAGCCCCACCTTGGCGGGTGCAACCACCGTCTTCCATCTACAGCAGATAGATATACTAGCTTCCGCGGACGGGGAAGAGGGGCTTACCACTGACCTGTTTCTGGTCTTAGGGACGCCGTCCCCGGCGGCGCACCCAAAACTGCCCGCGTCAAGGTCCTTCTTCAGCAGTTTATAGACGACTTTGCCGACCGTGAGCCTTCCGTGCGGGACAGCGGGGACAAGAGGGAGCGTTAAGTCCACAAATCACAGCTAACTGACGATAAGGCCCTCTGGAATAAACTGTCGTCACGCAAACCATGGCTTCTTCAGGGACGCTTGCCCCCGAACCTCGGCGAGTCGGGCGCGGATATTCAGTCGTTCGTGGGTGAGAGCGTCAACGTTACGGCGGTGGTGGCGGCTCAGCTTCGTGCCGTCAGCAACTCTGACGTGGTCGTGTATGGGCCACGTGCCGATCGCCCTGTCGACCACCTGGTGATGGTCGCTGACCGCCTGGACCTCTTGCTCCAGGCTCATATGACGGCTCTTACAGTTGAGCTCTCGGCTGACGTCGCCGACGACCGCGCGTGCCTGGCCGGCTGGTACCCGTAGACGCCTCTTTCACATCCGCGGCTGCTGGTCTTCGCCGTCACACTCTAAGCGACATCCTTTTGCTTTCCAGCTCCGCGGTGCGGGCTGGTTTGAGCGCAATGGTGAATGACGAACTTCACCTGTGGGTGTACAACCTCATGAGGTTCGCCCAGCAAGTTCGTCCGTCGACTGTCCCCCCTCAGTTACACGCCGTATTGGACGCGCCGCCTGCCCCCGCATTCAGTCGTACACGCAACGTTTTCTCGTCGGGTGGCGACGGTTTGAGGCTCGTCGAAGGTCTGCAAGTTCCACGCGACAGCGGGGATGGGGCATCCAAGCGGAGTCAAAGCCTCGCCCACGTCAAGATGGGTCCGACCAGAAAGCAAAGCGCCGCGTGTGCAGGATGTTTGCGTCCACGGGCCAATGCTCGGCGCTCCGACTGCACATTCGTGCATGCGAATACCCCGGCCGACTCCTCCTCTCCTGCAGCTCTCCTCGACGGTGGATCGGCGGCACCAGCTGGGGGAATGCGAGGTGGCGCGACGGCGTAGGCTTGTGGGTCGTGGGCTCTGGTGCTCCGCCCGGCTGGTGGTCGCGGGGGGGCCGGGGGTGGTGGTGGCTCTGGTTCGCGAGGAAAACACGGGCCCTTCCTGTCGGTTGGGCCAACACCCGTGGGGGCGGTGGCGGCGCCGGCCGGTGGCGTCGCAGCGACGACGCCCGTCGCCAGCGGCGGAGTGGGGACTCGGCCGGCCACCCGCGAAGGAGCGGGGGGGGTCGCTAAGGCGTGAATTAGGAGCTCTGGCTGGTGATGGCGGCGTCAGGCGCGATCGCGTTGCTGTGACTCCGGGTTCGGTTCCCTCCCCAGAGAAGGTACGGGTGTGGGTGTGCGTGCGAGTTATTTGTGTTCGTAGAGTCCTAACTTGGATGCCCTGATCATCACGTGGTCTGATGAGATTCTTTATAGTCGTTGTATTAGAGGACATAGGAGGAGAGAGAGAGCGGAGCCTAGCTTGCAGCTCGAAGCGGAGAACGGAGTACTTGAACTCTCCTCATGAACACACGACAAACTTCACAATAACGCCTGCGAAGATATACGCAACCCTCTACAACTTGTAATCGTTGCTGCTAGACCGATCCAAACGAACACCCTCCCTGGCTCTTCACAGCAGTGACGAGACCGAAGAGACATTCAAGACTTGCTAGGACCTAAGAACAGCCAACGACAGTCCCGCAGAAGGAAACCGGCCACCGAACCCCCTGTATAACACATATACTCCAAACCATTGCGATTGAAACAACGGTCGCATTCCAAACGATGACCATGGCCAGAAAAATAAAATGCCAAGCGGTGCCCTACTCCCACATGCCACTCAAAGTATCGCAGGGTTGGCGACCTGACAAATTATTCCTCGCATCACTCAAACATGGTACTCATCGAACAATGCTCATACCCCCTTATTCACCCTCCAGAGGCAGATTCAACAAGAACCCACGATGAGACTTAAAAGGGGTCGCGGCAAGGGAGTTCTTCAAAATATCCGCGTGCTGCTCTTCCGAAGCTACGGACTGAATAACGATCTTCTTAGCACGAAGTAGCTCTTTGACAAAATTAAAATGCACGTCAATATGCTTACTCCGCGCAGACCTAAGAGGGTTCACTGCCAACGCTATGGCCCTCTGGTTATCCTCGAAAACCCGAACACATGATCCGCTTAGCTCTGCACAAATAAACAGGAACACCGCGCCCGTAAACAAAGCTTCCTTCACCCCTCCACCCAGGGCGACATACTCTGCTTCTGCTGTCTACAACGTAACACACCTCTGTGTGCTACTTGCCCAACTGACGACCGCACCCCCTAGGGTAATTACCGTCCCCGATACCGAGCGCCTATCGCTCGACTTACCATCATAATCAGCATCACTATACGCAGTCAAATCCAATCCCGAACCCCGCACAAAAGTCAATCCCATAAACCTGGTCCCATGGAGGTAAGCTATAATCCTCAAAACTGCCTTCCAGTGCCTCTCCGTTGGGGTGTGGGAGTGGCGCACCACAGCACGCACAGCGTTCGAGATGTCCGGCCTCGTCATGGTCGACAGCCACATCAAGCTGCCCACAGCCTCCCTGTACGGCCAGTCTCCTCCAATTTCGCCCTCCTCTCTTGGACCTAGTTCCACACCGGGGGTCGCGGGGATGTCAGAGGATGAGTTAACACCAAAACGATTCAGCATGCTCTATATAAACGCCTTCTGCGTAATCTCCAATGTTCCCAACTCCCAGTCGCGTTTGAAAGCACAACCAGTATACCAAGTCAGTTCGCCGAGGTTATTTGTGGGGAATTTCGTAACTAGCGCGGCATGGAAATCTCTGCATGTCTCGTCCGATCCTGCGATCACGATGTCATCTACATGGACGGCCATGACCAGTTCTACCTTGCCGTCTACAACCATGCAAAACACGCACGGATCAGACCTACACTGCTCCACAACGTACTCTACCACGGTCTCTACCAATAATCCGGCCCACTGCCGTCCGCTCTGCTTTAGACCATACAGTGATCTGTTCAAGCAAACGATCCTTCCTGACATGTCACCACACACACTGGATAGTCCCATGTATATCTCGGCGTCGAGTTTTGCGCGAACAAAAGCTTGTGCGACGTCCAGATGAAAAAGCTTCAGACCATATTCGTTGGCAACAGCCGCCAGAATTTTAACTGACGCTGACGAAAGAGTTGGTGCAAACGTTTGGAAGTAATCCACATCCTGCACCTGGCTAAAACCCTTAGCCACAAGTCTGGCCTTTGTCTTTACTATCAGGCCATCCTTATCAGTCTTGTAGATGAACACCCAATTCGCGCCTAGAGGTTTCCGCCCTCGTGGCGGTGTCGCGGCTTCATATGTATCGGTCGTTTTGTGACCGTCCAACTCAATTTGCATGGCCTCGTGCCACGCCGCGTTATATAGGGAACGCTCTACATCTGCCACGGACTGCGGGGGCGGTTCTACGTCTTCCCCTTCATTCTCCGCAGCAGGTCCTCCAGCCATCAAAGCCACTGCGTCCTCCGTCGTCCATGACGTACGATTCAGGATACTCCCAGGCGTCGTCGACCCCTCGTACGCTACCGCAAGCAGCGCGTCTGCGGCTCCTTTGTCCATCCTCAGCTGGTTCACAGCAGGTTCACCCTCCAGGCGTTGGCTCTGACCCCGGGTCCGGCCCCGTACTGTTGGAGGGAGCCGTCCCCAGCTGCTGAGCTCGTGTGCTGGCCTGCCTGACAGGATCGCGGGGGAACCCTCACCGTTCCCTTGGCCGGTGTCGGAGGCTGATGCTGCACCCGGGTCGCTTTCGGCCCTCCATGCCGGGACCGAGGAGGCGTCCACGGCGCCCCTTTGAGACAAACCCATCGTCTGGGCTGTTTCGGCCCTCCCCCTCGGGGCTGAGGAGGCGTCCACGGCGCCCCCTTGAGACGAACCCATCGTCTCGGGTGTTTTGTCGCTGGCCTCGCCGGCGGCAGGTACCTGCTGTGTGCGCTCCTGCATAAACGCGCCCAGGTCAAACCCCACGTCACGTCGAGGTCGTTCAAGTGAGCCAGACCGTCGTCCAGCTCATCCACTACCCCCCCACCACCTCGATCCGACATGCTCACGTCGTCCGCCTTGGACCCCCCCTTTTCCGTAGACAGGGAGTCATTCGTCCTGGCAGGTACATGTGGTGCAGGCGACACGCGTTGGCAGGTGACATTTCGCGTGATTAGCACTGTGCGTTACCTCGTCAATACTCGTACTGAGTCTCGGGGGTAGTTGGGTGCAGGGCCAAGGTAGAAACACTCTTGTGCTTTTGCCTGTGCCTTGTTTTCCCTCTTCACCTTGCAGTAGCCAGGCTTGAGGAAAGGTAGCAGTAGTACTACCGGGGGGGGGCTACCATGCCACATCTCATGCGGCGACCTGCTCTCAGGGTTAGCCGTCGTTGCTGTGCGGTTCAAGGCGTCACACGCCCAGTGGGACGCTTCCGCCCACAATGACGCAGTGGCCGGGAGTTGCCCGCCGGGAAAAAGCTCTTTAGCCTGGATTCGGCCCGCCGCTGCGGCTGTCTCGATCACACCCAGCGCGCGCTCTGCTACTCCGTTGAATTGGGGGCCGTCGGCTGTCGTAAATTCCTGCTTGATCCCTCGTGATCTACACAGGTCACCAAACTTGCCTCCGCGGAATTCGCCGCCTCCATCAGATCATCATATCGGACGATTACCGCAGTAGAGGGGACACCGTCTGCACGAGAATCCGCAAGGAACTGCTCAAAAAATTCCGTGGCGTTCCTACTTGGGGCGCATAAAATATTACTTTTGCGCGTGAGGGCGGTCGGGCCAGCGTTAACGGTGACACTGACTTTGACTCCGCGCCATCGCGCGAGCTCGGCCATGTGCTTCGTGATGTACTGCTACGGGTGTTGTTTTCGCGACAGACGCACGGTAGTCGCGCTCGAATCCACTTGAGCCGTGTGGACATCAAATACGCCCTTTGGTAGGTTTTGGTTGATCCGGCAGGCGCCGACCTTTGGGTACGTTTTCGACGATCACATTGTCGTGAATTTGCGCTTGCAGTTTGGTTGGCGAAACAGTCCTGGGTTTGGGGGTTGATGGCAACTTCTCTCGAGCATGCTCACACCCACTCTACGTTTCAAGGCGCAGACGTTTCCCAACAAGGGGCTGCCGCCGTTGCGCATGTTGAACTCTCCCCGCCGCGGGGAGTTCGGGTCGTTGCTATCCCGCGTGATTGTGGGCCCATTCCTGGTTCAGGGGGCAACACCGGGAGCATTTTTTTGTGAGATACTACGTAAACGATGACATTCTCGTCGAGTTGCAATGGTGGCCGGACGGCGCCGTTGCTTGCGCGCTGTACAGTCGCTGCGTCTGACCAATTTTCGCTTGTTGGGCGAACGTGGTGTTTCCGATCCACCCCTCTTATCACCCAAGAAAACTACTAACTGGAACACGCAACTCGAAGTGTTGGAATGGATCATAGATACTGAGGCGCTTACCGTTACGTTGCCGTCTCATAAGCGCCCCAAGCTGTACAATATCCTCGCGAAGTGGCTGGCCCTCGTCTCGTGCATCTGCTTCAGCGAAGCAGGTGTCGCAGCTCGTTGATTTTCTCATGCATGTTTCCTTTACTGTACGTCCGGGGCATTTGTTCGTTAACCGCTGGTTAGCTTCGGTCGGTATGCCGCGCGTAGCCGCCGGAGCTGATGTTGGTTGCCGTATGGCAAACCCCGAGCGGCGTCTCGTCCTGGGACCCGAGTTACGTGGCAAACTCTGTTTTGGCGGTGGTTCGTTGAGGGAGGGTTGGACGCGCGCGGATGAACCTTGTCGCCTCCGGTGTATCATTTGTTTGAGCGACCCCCAGGCGTACCCTGTTTTCGGACACATCTAAAACCGCTGTCGGAGGTTTTGGCCTGGAAACTGGGGTATATTGGCGATACGAACTTGACCCATGGGAGCTGTTTTTGTGGATCGAGTAAGTCCGTTGCGGATGAGAGCTATATATCAATCAACGTTCTCGAACTACTGGGCACGGTAGTGTCTGCATGGGTTCTCGTCTCTGCGTGTGATGAACATCCGTCCGCCATGGGGGACTGTGTGCTGTTGTGTGGCGACAACGAAGCAGCCGTCGAGTGGGTGCGGCATTGTCGAGGGGGGAAGGAACCGAGATATGGCGCATTGATGCGCCTCCTTGGTGTGCTCGAATAGTCCTCTGGTTGGCACTTTGATGCAAAACACGTACGTGGAAGTTTTAACGAGGCCGCTGATGGTATCTCACGGTGGGATTGTGCCTCCGTCTTCGTTAATTTGCATGCTGTTCGACCCGACATTCCGCGGCAGGAGCACGACCTGGGGGGTGCGGGCACATCCCTCTGTACTTCGGTGTTGGCCTCGAACTCATGCGAAAATGCCAGTGCGACCTCGTCTGAACGCACTTGTGAGAGGAATTTTGGCGCATGGGTAAACTGTCGGGTACGTTGTGGCATGCCTGTTTTCCTAGAGCGTTGCGGAGACAACATGACCAACGTTTGGCATTTGTTCGAGTATGTAGCGTACGCCTTTGCAACGAAGGAATTGCGGTCGGCAACTATCGATATCTATTTGTCAGCGATCAAGGTTTTCCGTCGTATTTCACGAGGGTTCGAGCTCGACACAACTCATCCTGTTTTGGGTAATGCCCTCAAAGGCACCGCTCGTTCGTATGCCGACGCTGGTAACCAAGCAACCGTTCGTCGGTCTGTTCCGTGAGAAATGTTGATCGCGGGCGAGAAATTGATCTCTACATGGCAGACCGCGTTGAGGTTAGGCTTCGTGGGTCGAAAGTGGGCCAACTGCGAAAAGGGACGGTTTTGATGCGCGTACGTTAAGGTCCGGCGTTGCGCGTGGGCGACAGTGGCGGTGCTGTCAATCTCATGATCGAACTGATGCCTTGTTATCTGTTTCTTCCCTCGTCGGTCCCCCTTGCCGCTTTGGGCGTTGGTAATGGCAGATGGCCCATGTGGACACAGCAGCAAGCCACGACAGCTTTGCGAAAAGTCGTTGCGTTGGCGGGCGGGCGTGCGGAGAAGTACGCTTTGCACTCCCTGAGGATTGGAGGCGCAACAAACTTATCGGCGGGGGGGGACGACACGAGAGGTGTTGCAGCGTGAGGGCCGATGGGCGTCCGATGCGCACAACACGTATGTTCGCAGTCACGGAAAGGATATCAGTTGAGTAGCAGACGTTTTGGCCCAGGAAGGAATTAGCTGTGGGGTTCAGCCGAACCAGGGCACAGAATGAGGGCGAGTTAACTCACTCTTAGATTCGACGCGTTCTACGATGGAGGTAGCACATTTCCGTTTAATTGTCTTCTGAATGACGGGTTCCTCAACACAAAATCGTCGGAATATCAATCTTGGTTCGAAAAACCGCATTTTTGTATACTTGGGCCATGGGATTATTCATCGGGCTGAGATTTGATTTATGCCGAAGTCAGTTTTCAGGTGAGGTATGGAGCTCCTTAGGTGGGGAGCCTCATAAACATTAGGTTGAACTTCTATCGTAGAAACGCCTCATTCGACCAGGCAGAAGTGAAGTTATGGAGAATTGTGTTGCCTATACCTGGTATACATTACCTATGATATTGCAAGTGGGGGGGGGGGGGGCATCCGTATATATATAGGGGGGTCAATGGAGGCTGGCGTCGAGAGCTCTATGTCGCCAGTTGGGTTGGGAGTTGACTCGAGTATATGGATGTCAGCGTGGGGTTGCAGTTGGGACAGCCCCGGGGGGATCCCCCCCTCTCCAACCCCCCTTCTCTGAGCGGGAGGTTGGGCACTAATATAATACAACTTCGAAAGCAAAAGTGCAGAGCAGAGTATTCTCGGAAGAATGAGAGAATGTGAGTTTTGTACGTACGCAATAAGTTTAGCCAATCAAATGAATGCAGTGTTTCACGGTAGCATGAACCGTAGCCCTTGGTACACACGCCGTGTCTGGTACGTAGCCGTAGCCTGCACGTAACAGCGCAGTGAAACAGAGGCAAAGCTACAGGTCCAAGGTGTGAGTGCAGACTATTAATAGTTTGAGTTCCCACCCACCCGCCCGAGCTTTCGAGGGAGTCAGTGGGGCGGGAGTTAGACGGCGGCAGTCACTTGTGTGCTTGTTGCTGTTTGGTAGACGTACCCCTGATGTTTGCTGGCGGTACGACCGGGTGTCGTAGATTGCGCGAGTGGCGGCGGGGGTTAGCCGCCTTGTCTGGCGTTTTATTTGCGTCTGATGCAAGTGGGTTTTGTTTTTTTCCATACTATTGGAGTTGGTAAATAAATGTAAACGTGGTGTTGCGCCGGCTCGGATTTTGCGCTCAATCTGGAAGTTTAGGAGAGGGGGGTTGTACATATATTAACATCGAAGTGCGTTGTGAGTTAAATGTACTTGTGTTATTTGTGTATGCCTGGTACAGTGTGTGTAAATTTGTTTGCATGTATGTATGTGGCCGTGAGGTTACCCTGTACCTGGCATGTTTTCTCGAGTCACTAGTCAGAAACTGTTTGTCTGATATCAGTTTGGTAGGCTGGCGTCGAGAGTTCTACGTTCCCAGTTGGGTTGGGAGTTGACTCGAGTATGCGGATGTTAGCGTGGGGTTGCTGTTGGGGCAGCCCCGGGGGGTCACCTCCTCTCCAACCACCCTTCCCCGGGCGGGGAGTTGCGCATTAACATAATAAAATTTCAAAAGCAAAGTGCAAACGAGCTTTTGTCGAAATACCGAAGATTTTTCGGTTCGATATTTGCTCTTTTATCGAACGATATATCGAAAGTTTCGGTACGATATCCAACGCTATTTACAACCCAATGCCAAAATGCCAAAATAAAAAAGTTGACGGCTGGGAATTGAAAATAAAATTGAATGCACGATCAGCAACAATTCAGCGCGTTCTACTTGTCAGAGCAGCCACGCCAAAAAATATCTAATCAAGTTTTTATTTATTTATTTACTTATTTATGTTTTTATCTTCCGGCGGATTGGTAAAAATAAAGCTTAAGCTCACACCACGCTTTCACGTTCCAAATTCGTGACCACCGTGAACAGCATCCAACCCACAGCTAGCACGGCAACACGGCCTCACAGACCCCCCCGTAAACAGCCAGCAGGCGAGCCACAACTCCAGCCCCGACGTTCTCGGGCCTTGGTTGACCGTCGTTCAGGCCAAAGCGAGCATAGTTTGAGGAAAATTCGGGATGATATCATCGACAACGAGGCCGGAAGTTCGTCCTCAGCATAATTTCAAGTTTGATATCGGGGCGTCAACGTTGGACGCGCCACCACCTTCATGGGAGGCCCAACGACCTGCCGGAATCGAATTGCCGTCGCGTTCGCCTGCTTCTGATGTGGATCTGCGTTGCCGAGCGCTAGAGTGCCGGCATGTGTGCACAGTTGCGAACGCCCCAAGTACGTTGTGCTCTCCGTTGCTTTCGCCTGGATTTCTAGTTTCTATTTTTATTCTGTTTGGACACCTCGGCTATTTTTTTTATCGAAATCGAAATTACTTCAAGTTCTTTTCTCGATTGCGTTTTTCGATTCTGTTCAAACCGAGCGTGCTACGACTACAACAAGTAGGCTGTTGCACATCGCCGTGACCATGCTGCCCAGCAGCAGCAGCAGGCAAAACCATGTGCGTGGGGTGGCACATTCGCAGTATACTCTATGGCTTGTTGCATGTATCGGAGCCTGCGATGCATCGCGAAGGATGGATAGGTAAAACTTGGAGTGCGGGTGTATGTACGTATGTATCCCGACTACCGACCACATCTACCACGACGACCAACAACAACCGGCACCTGCTGCTGTTGTTGTTGCCCACCACAGCAGTAACAGCCAAACCAACGCGCGAGGTGGCACATCCACGGTATACTCTTGGCTACTGTACCTCCTGTAGTTGCAAGTGTCGGATCCTAAGACGCACCATCGAGGGTATCTAGGCAGAGCTTGGTGTGCGGGGGCATGCATGTACCTGGTATGTATATACAATGCGCTTCGCTCCGCGGGCGGCCCACGCCGCCCGCTACGCTCGCTCAGGAAGGAAAAAAGTACATCAAATTATGCGAAGTGACAGAGGTCCACGATTGAGTTTAGGTCATTAACTGCAAACCGGCGACTTGATAATGCCAAGAGTCCCGCTGCCATGCTTCAGGAAAAAGCAGCTCCAACGCCAGCTCGGATGCACATACGCTTCGCGTCGCGGATGTCGTACGTACGCACATACCCCAGGTAGGATACTACTGCTGTCTGTACTTATTTTCTTCTTTCGATATGCTCTCTGTCTGTACTCGTATGTACGTAGAAAGCGAAAGCACAGCACGGCACGGCAGCAAAAACAAAGAAAATGAATTCGAAAACTCGGAAAGGGAAAAACATCCCCGTCCCCTCTCGTGCAATACTTTTCTGCCTGATTGGAACACCTTACACCCGGTCGAAAGGAAGAAAAGAAACAAATCGCACAGCAGAGCTTCTCTCTCAGCCTCGTACGCCGCCCGCCCCTCTCGCGACCACCTCGCTCCCGATTCGGTCCGGGTAAAGCATTTATCACTCTCTGCCACAATCAGCCCCGTCGCCCGCCTCGCGTGAAGCCCGGTGCTCACCGTGGCCGCCGTTCGCCAGCTCGATAACGTTGGTGTTCAAACTGAACACCTCCCTGTTTCAACTTCAGCGTGGTCGCAAAAATAAGCACCGCTTGAACATCATCTTGCAGTCCCGAACGTAACTTAAAACTCGTACATACTCGATCAACAATCGTAGATGGAAGCCAGACAACGCCCGTTCATGCATCCCTCGTGTCTCGAGGCACACGCGACGCCTAGGCCCGAAAGCGGCGACCGCGCTCCTTGCAACCCCCCCTCTACCCGCCAGCACCCGCTTGCACCCGCGACGGTGCCGGGTCCTCCCACGATGCCGTGCTCGGAGAACACGCACGAACACGAAACGAAAGCAGCAAAAAGGAAGGAAGGACCGAGAGTGCCAAGAGAAAACAAAGAACTGCTGGAAAGGTCCGGCGAGTAATAAAAGCTGCTACACTACACCCGGTCGAAAGGAAGAAAAGAAACAAATCGAACAGCAGAGCTTCTCTCTCAGCCTCGTACGCCGCCCGCCCCTCTCGCGACCACCTCGCCACCGATTCGGTCCGGGTAAAGCTTTCACTCTCTGCCACAATCAGCCTCGTCGCCCGCCTCGCGTGAAGCCCGGTGCTCACCGTGGCCGTCGTTCGCCAGCTCGATAACGTTGGTGTTCAAACTGCACACCTCCCTGTTTCAACTTCAGCGTGGTCGCAAAAATAAGCACCGCTTGAACATTATCTTGCAGTCCCGAACGTAACTTAAAACTCGTACATACTCGATCAACAATCGTAGATGGAAGCCAGACAACGCCCGTTCATGCATCCCTCGTGTCTCGAGGCACACGCGACGCCTAGGCACGGAAGCGGCGACCGCGCTCCTTGCAACCCCCCCTCTACCCGCCAGCACCCGCTGGCACCCGCGACGGTGCCGGGTCCTCCCGCGATGCCGTGCTCGGAGAACACGCACGAACACGAAACGAAAGCAGCAAAAAGGAAGGAAGGACCGAGAGTGCCAAGAGAAAACAAAGAACTGCTGGAAAGGTCTGGCAAGTAATAAAAGCTGCCTGATTGGGACAACATTACACCCGGTCGAAAGGAAGAAAAGAAACAAATCGCACAGAAGAGCTTCTCTCTCAGCCTCGTACGCCGCCCGCCCCTCTCGCGACCACCTCGCCACCGATTCGGTCCGGGTAAAGCTTTCATCACTCTCTGCCACAATCAGCCCCGTCGCCCGCCTCGCGTGAAGCCCGGTGCTCACCGTGGCCGTCGTTCGCCAGCTCGATAACGTTGGTGTTCAAACTGAACACCTCCCTGTTTCAACTTCAGCGTGGTCGCAAAAATAAGCACCGCTTGAACATTATCTTGCAGTCCCGAACGTAACTTATAACTCGTACATACCCTATCAACAATCGTAGATGGAAGCCAGACAACGCCCGTTCATGCATCCCTCGTGTCTCGAGGCACACGCGACGCCTAGGCCCGAAAGCGGCGACCGCGCTCCTTGCAACCCCCCCTCTACCCGCCAGCACCCGCTGGCACCCGCGACGGTGCCGGGTCCTCCCGCGATGCCGTGCTCGGAGAACACGCACGAACACGAAACGAAAGAAGAAAAAAGGAAGGAAGGAAGGACCGAGAGTGCCAAGAGAAAACAAAGAACTGCTGGAAAGGTCTGGCGAGTAATAAAAGCTGCCTGATTGGGACAACATTACACCCGGTCAAAAGGAAGAAAAGAAACAAATCGCACAGAAGAGCTTCTCTCTCAGCCTCGTACGCCGCCCGCCCCTCTCGCGACCACCTCGCCACCGATTCGGTCCGGGTAAAGCTTTCATCACTCTCTGCCACAATCAGCCCCGTCGCCCGCCTCGCGTGAAGCCCGGTGCTCACCGTGGCCGTCGTTCGCCAGCTCGATAACGTTGGTGTTCAAACTGCACACCTCCCTGTTTCAACTTCAGCATGGTCGCAAAAATAAGCACCGCTTGAACATTATCTTGCAGCCGCGAACAAAGCATTGCATGTGACCCCGAACATCATCCCCGCCCTACACGTACTCCCTATTCTTAACCCCTCTAGTACCGCAGTCCCGATCTGGGGACAAACCCGTCTAATTCCAAGTGATTTGCCCCCAAAACAGGACTGAACAGACAAATCGGAAAAATGGGAACGAAGCCTAAAATGAGAACCAAGCCGTATCTCCAGAACCATGTGGTGTATCAGAGAACCAAAAAGATCCTGCGGAACCCCTTGGCCAGCCCTGTGAGAGGAGCTCGTCAGAACGGTCATGCTCCATCTCGTGCCTTCGGGTGGGCGCAAAAAGCGATATATACGCTGGCTCTATTGTGATTTCTCTAGATGCTGGCTACCGCGGCGATGCCGAGGACTTCCAGCCTGAGCGACAGCTCATTCGAAGGCTGCTGTACAGCCCCACAGGACTGTCAACTTTTTTTCTTGGAGTTGTACACAATTGGTTTGCTTTCTAAAAAAAACCGTCCGTTCCCATTTTTCGTTTCGTTCCCATTTTTCCGTTTTGTCTGTTACTGGGGTTCTGAAAGAAAAAACAATTCGTTCGTTGAAGTTTGGATTAACTCGTACACGAACAAAACATTGCATGTGACCTCGAACATCATCCCCTCCCCTGGAGCTGAAAGCTCAAGCGGTGGGGAGCGCCACACTCTCCAACAGCGTGTTTGCGCGCGCGGCAAAACACTATCCGACATTTTGTTTGTTCCCCTCCCCCCCCCCCCCCGCTTTTCTTTCCGACAAAAGACGCGTCCCACACTCCACCTCTTATTCTGCGCGGGACTCGCGGTTTATTAGATACTAAAGACCGAACAATTGTTATCTATGTAAAATCATGCTTCCGTTCTTTTTGTGTAGGCAGGCCTGCTGTGTGGAGAGCCGGAACGATTTCAGCGTCTCTCTCCTGTACTACAGTGGTGTAGTACTTCCACGCGCTTGCTTTTCTTTTTTGCGGATTCCATGTTTAAGGTTTAGGCATACCAGGTAGAATTATTCCCAGGTATCTTGGGGTGAGCCCCTTGCGGCTGTCAATATTAATTGTTGTTTGCTTCTTGCACTCTGTCACCATGCTTTCGAGACATGAACGTTTACGCATAAAAAAAACAAATGAACTGGTAAATAACTATGATTTCAACTTGGGCAACATTATTATTTCGTTGTCTTCTTCCACGGTGAGCACCACTCAGCCCGAAAGTGTTGGAAAATGACTTACTGTTCTCCCTTCTGACCCGAACCGCGATTGTATCATTGGCTAGATGCGATTGCTTTCCCCAGCAGGCCACGCTTGCAGAAATTTGTGTCCGCGTGAATATCTACCGGTATCATATCTCACACACGGCTTTTCGTGCGTCCAAAACATTATACTCTCCATCCAGGCAGAACGCAATCGGGCGCTGAATACCAAGCTCAGGTCGGAGATTATCGTCCAGGAGAGTAACACCCGAGATAATCCCGCGCGGGAGAATGCAGGTCCAGGCGAATCACGGTCTGAAGCACCCCGGAACGAAGGGACAGATGTTTTCGCCCCCAGGGCAGGCCCGGTGCCCCCTGTGCAGAATCATATCCCGAGCGTCGCACCGGAGAATGTCGACCTCGAGGATCCAAACCCAGCTACTACCACCTCTAATGCTGCAGCCACAGACAATGGGGAGTCGTGCTGGGTGCAACTCAAGCGCAAGGCGGTGAGCCTGTTTAAGTGGGTCTTGGCCACCCGGTTGGCGCTATTCTTCATGGGCTGCCTTGCCCTAACCCCAGTGTTGGACATCCTATCGGACATTTTGACTGCGGCCGACTTTTTTCGGGACGGGCACGTCTGGTGGGGCACCCTTACGCTGGCGATTATGTACTCGAGCAGTCGATTCACGGTCCTGTATCTGGCACTGCTTCCCATGCCGGACGCGTTCAACCTTCTCTGCCTGTATGTGCCTGGATTGGTGCAGAAGATCGTTGGAAAACCCGCTACGCATGGTCCTACGGTTCCTACGCTCTCCGCACCGGAGGAGTTTGGCGATGACGGGGAGGGAGGACAACCACCTGGCGTCCACACCGACCAGCACGATGTGGCGGCCGAGTCTCAGGACGACATCAACGCCGATGTGAAATTATTGGTTCGAAGCAAATATACCAATATGGTCGAGAATCGTCTCAAGGTGAGTATTAGTATTGCAGAGCTCTATGCTGTTGCCAAAATCATAGGTAACGAGCATCGGCGCACTGGTTCAAGGGGTAACGCTCTCAACGTCTGCGCCGGTTTAGAGCGTTGCCGTTGGTGCACATTGGCCACAAAACCGGTAGATTTGGTCGACAATTTCGCCCATCCGGACACTCCAACGCAACGCATTGCCTGCCGTCATCCTCTCTGTTCTCAAACGCCCTTGAAACCATCAGGAGGCTTCTCGTACTGGGCGGAGCACGCTGGCGATCGAGATCATGCTGTTTCCATTTTCATGCTTGGCCATCATTCCAATCTCGACAGTCTCTCACAAGCTTGCTCGCAACTACTTCAACACGCCAGGTCTGTGGGTGTGATGTGGTCATGGTAGTTACCGCCACATCATACCATGCACTTCTTACATGCATACCATTGCAGCAAAAATACAGCACACAATTTGCTTTGTCTTGGCAGTACGACTGCAAGAAGGCCTTGTACGCAATTATTGTGCTTTAGGTACAGCTCTACTTTGGAGAATATGTTTCGCCTCGAGGACAAAAAGAAAATCACCATTTTGCCCTTGGTATACAGGGTTCAACGTTGAAAGGTTTCGGATAGTGACCACTGTAGTCCAGTCAACATGCCAAGGAGAGGCCTTGCGACTGTATAACGCTGGGGCCGTGTAGTCCCTGCCGAGGACATGTACTCCGTGATATGGATTACATCGATGTTCAGTTACAAACCAAACTTGGACGGGCTAACATTTAGCCTTCTCTTGCCCCCTCGCCCATGTCATATCGCATCGGTCCAATCCCTCAGTACCTCACCATCATCTCATGTGCGGTGTTGCGTTTCCCTCCTCGCCTCGTAGTACGCGGCTGCTCCTGCTCACAGGCCGCGACAATCGAGCAAGCTCTTGAGACCCACATCGCTCCGTCAAACGGCGAGATAGCCGGCCGCTCCGGGATGCCTGCCCCCCTAGACGGCGCGGCTGGCTCGCGACAAGAACACGCTACCAGTAGTGAAGAAACGGAGCGAAACGACCATTTGAGCCGGAAGTTCGTGCTGTACTTGCAAACGGTTTCCATCGTCGAGGCGTTGGTCGAAAGTGTCCCGCAGATAATTTTGCAGGTGCGCGTCGGCTTCTTTGGTGGACAGCTGACGCAGTGGGTATTTGTCCTGTCCGTCTCGCTTTCCGCGTCCTGCGTCTTGAAAGCCATAGGGACATTCCTGTGGAACTATAGCGATATTCGTGACGTCTTCGCAAATTTGCAGAAGCAATACGTTATTCGCTTCCTTGTCCAGCCTGCAGCGTCTCATGCACCCCAAGACGAGGGCTGGGGTATTGCAACTGCCGCCGAGGCCAGGGATAACCCAGACTTACTGGCCCAGGATAAGTCGGGGATGGGTGAATGGTATATTGCTAACTTAGCTAATGACATGGACGTGACTGGAGCTCAAGGCAATTTTGGAGTGCGACAAAGAGGCGGGCTCGGCGGGGCACACACTCTTTACTCTTACAAATAGTCCGCCAGGCGGGCAATAGCGATGGTTTGCGGTATGTTAGCAACAAGGACGTTTCGGGTAGTAAGTGCGACATATTTTTTGCAGTCTGTCAGGCAGACTGTTCATGCATACATGTGTTTGTATGCTCTGAGTTGTTTTTTCGCTCATTCTCATTTCCTTTGACGTCTTTGGTTATCTAAGGACGGCGGGTGTGCGTGCCTGGCCCGTGGAAACCCGGCGGGGTAGCATTCGTGGGCCCAGTGTTCTCAGACTTGTCTTCAAATACGGCTTATTCTTTTTTTCAGAGAGGGACACGTGGTACTTGCTATAACTTGGCGCGTATTAGATTCGTCTTGGAATGAATGCAGAAGGCGCCGGTCAAAGCGTCGTAAGGGGTGGACAAGACCACCGCAAGCTGTGGAAATAGGGGAAGCACAGCGGCGCGGCACTTGAATCGACTACTCCAACTTGCGTCGTTCGAGTAATTTTTGTCGGGGCTCCAAGCGTGTTTCCCAATCACCGGGGACACCGAACCCGGTTCCCCGGATTTTCGAGTATAGCATTATTAGTTGTTGTCTTTTTGTTTTTAAACAACTGGATCTCTCTCCTCTCTCCCCTCCACTCCCCATCACCTACCACACGACCAAAGTTCCCGCCAGACACACAGCACCACACACAATCACACTCCGCACTGCACCACCCAAGCTCCAAGCACACCTTTCCAGGACACCCCACAGCACCGTTCCTACTCCCTACTCTTGAGCAATGATATATGTACCGGAGACACCAGCAGACGCACCAGCGTCTTCTCTTGCGGCACCGGCGCCGGGCAGCTCTCCGCCGGATGCTCTGCTGGTCGAAGCGACTGCAGCAAGTTCGCACTACATTACAAGGTTCCCCCCCGGGAGGTGCTTAGGGGAGTGGCGAAAGAACGAAACAATACTAGTCTGAAATACCTGCACCTCTGCTCAGAACTAACTGCATCCACCCATCATAAATATGAAGAACACACACACATATTGTTGAGGACATACTACACACTGCTGTTTGTGGAAATGGGGTGGGATTGTTACTACTACTACAATAGTCTTAAAAGAGGGTTCCGGTACGTGGACATTGATCCTGAACAGATGCCTTGCGGCGATCAATTCAATGCTTGCGGCGTAAACGTAAGTACAAGTTGCGTGAGATCGCGTAAACGTAAGTACAAGTTGCGTGAGATCGCGTAAACGTAAGTACAAGTTGCGTGAGGTCGAGGTTGCGACATAATACTTTGTCACCGCCTGAGTAAAATCCAGCATACACAAAAAAAAATCCAGCAAAATAAATGTTTATTGACGCTCAAGGTAGAATAAAGGTTTCACAGATACAGTAGATGCTCGAGAACAATTCGTAGCCGGAGTACTGAGGGTGTTAGAGAACTGGTGGGCCAAAATATTGCGAGTACTGAAAAGGCCCAACTACTGGAAATACTGAGAGCACGGGCAGTACGGAACCTCCAGAACACAGGCAAATATGTGCCCGCAGTATCAGAACACGAACTATATTGGGTACAGGTAATATCCGCAGTACAGAACTTCGAGATACTGAGATTACTCGCAGTGCATATTCCTCGCAGTACATACTCCCCAAATACTGCCAGCGTTTTAAGTTCTAAGTGGCCTGATAATTGTCGACACGGTGCACAGACGGTCGACGTAAACGCCAAACTCCTAGTATATTGGGCATTGCGAGTATTTCGGTACTACGAGTACTCACATTACGAACACTACCAGCGGACAAAATACTGGTAATATTTGCAGTACCCGCAGTACAGAACCCCGAGATAATTGGAGCAAAACAGTGAGTATCCACAGCAGCAGCAGTAGCGAATCCCGAAATAAGGCGAGCCCGAAAGCATCCGCAGAGTTGTATCTGCAGTAGTACGTAATATCGAAATACTGAGCCCTCGCCACATATGCTGCAGAACAAACTCGAAATACTGCGAGTGCACAGAGTATCTAAAGTATTTTCTCGATCATGCTTCACTTTACTCCCAAGTATTGGGAGCAAGTGCCCCTTCTTTCCTCTCCGACATCTCCATAGTCCTCATCATCCACCCGATCTCTCCTCCCCCTCCCCCCCCCCCCGCACTAACTACCCGCTGCACCGCCGATGAACTGTCCCCCCTCATCAGCACGGGATCTCCTTGCTTCGTTGGTCTATCCCTCCTGATCACTATCATCACGTAAGCTGTCATCACCACCCCATTCAACTCAGAGGACGTTGATAGACAACCGACTCCCGTCCCTGTCGTCCCTGCTACCAATCCTCCGCTTTTTCTCCTCCTCCGACAGACTGCATCTCCAGTACACCCTCGTTTCCAGGCACAGCCCCTCAGCAGTTTCGAACAACGCGTCCGAAAACCATGTCCTTTGGTGGGTCTGCTTCACGATTTATCTGAAGAACGGCGCGGCCAATCTTTCTCCCTCCCCTGCCATGCCCTCCTTCAAACACAATCGCCACCACCCCACGTCTTCCATGAACTCCTCTGTCGATCTCAAAACCTTCGTGGCTTCTGCCTTCTTCCTACTCCTCCCCCACGCCCCTTCTTTCTCCCTTGTCTCCAGCCCATCCAGAGGCAGCTTTCTCAGCTGCAAAAGCCGCCGTATGAAAGACCTCGCTGGCCGGATCACATACGCCACGTGGTGCAATTTTCCGGCCAACACGAGAACCTCCCGTACAGTCGCCGTGCGTCTCCCCTTGGGCCACTCCTCCAGCAGCTCCTGCAACTCCCTGATCTCCCAGGGTGGCGATGATATCGTCATTTTCTCCTTGTCCAAGGTAAACCCCAGCACTTACTGCTGTGGTGCCCAATCCGTGACCTTCCAGTGCGACAGGAGGGGCTCCTATCTCTCCCCCATTTTCCCCATCGCCTTGAAACGGATCGATGCCAGCGACTGCGCCAGCGCTATGTATCCCCTCCCGTCCGGTTCCTTCCGTACCTCTTCCGACACCGCGTCGTTCACGAAGAAAGACAGTCACACCGTGTCCTCCCCCCTCCCCCCCCTCTTTCGCCTTAACTGTGCAATTCTCTGGCAATGGTTCCACTCTGCTTCGGTGTCAGCTGTGACCCGGACACGCGCTGTAGCCGGCACTCCTACAGTGAGGATCGTCACTGATTCCCGGGTCGTCTGTCGCTGCGCTTGTTCAATGGCTGCGGCCAGTCCCCCCCACCACCCGGGGCGCCCCCTCCACCCGAACTCCAGCCGCGGGTCGACGAGCAGGTAATCCCCCAGGACGTACCCCAAGCCCCCGCCGGGTACACCCCCGCTTGACGAAAGACACTCTTCACACCTATTCTCTGTATCAGGATCCACGTTCTCCTCCCTAATCTGTCCGTTAGTCCCAAGATTCTCCGCGCTATCTGGAGCATCACGCCCGTCAAGTGGCACTACGGGATTTGGTCCTAATACGTCGTCTCGTTCACTGACCTTCGCCTCCCTCGTCCCCCTTATGGTTCGACGCTGAAAGTCGCATCGTGGATGACCCTCCGCTTTGTTTTCTCGTCTACCACTCCCACTAGCTTCACCCGCAGACTTCGCACCATCCTCGTCAATCTCGCTGGTACCACAAATGCTCTCCCGAACTTGACGTCGCCCCTGAAATTTTCCACACCGCGTTCGCGTGCCTGTCGGCGCTGCTGTGGTTCCCGTACGCCAGCTCGATCTCAAGATCACCCCCTGGATGTGCACCCTCGATCTGAAGTCGAACCCGCCGCGAGCTCGTCCACTCGTTCCTTGTGCACTCCCCCCGTGCGTCTCCCCTTTCGTTCCATGCACGGTCCCGCCGCGGATTTCCCACCCGTTCCGTGCACGGCCCCCCCGCGCCCCTCCTCTATTGTTTCGTGTACGACCCCTCCGCGCGCCTCTCCTCTTGTCCCCTGCATGGCCGCACCGTACACCCCCCCCGTTTGTCTCGTGCACGGCTTCTCTGCGCGCTCCCCGGCCCGCTCCTTGTTCGACCCTGTCCGGTAACCCCTTCCTCGTTCCGTTCACGGCCCCGCCGCCAACCTGCCCCTCCTTCCCGGCGTGGCCCCCGTTCTATGTATAGCACCGTTGCTCCCCACGTCCGCCTCGCTCCCTTATGCGCCCCCCCTATCGCGCAAACCCCTCTTTTTTCCCGCGCACCCCCCTTGCCGCAAGGTATCCCCCCCTCTCCTTGCACTACACCTTCACTGCGCCCACCTTCTCTCTCCCCACCGCTCACACTCCCCTCTTTCCCCTGCTACTTCACCGCACCTGTGTTGACAAATAGGATGGACCCGGGCGTCGCCCCTCTGCAACGGTCGTCTCCCAGCTGTGCTGGTCCCGGTGGTGACCTTCACCTAGCGCCTGTGCCTCTCCCTTCCCTCGCGTCTTCCCGGCTGGCTCTGCGGATGGGTGGCGCACGTGTCCTCATTCACGCCTCCTTCTTTTCCCATCCTCCCACATTCCCCCACCCCCAGATGACGGCTTCTTCTTCCGTTTCCCCCCCCTTTTCTCGTCCTGCCCCCTTTTGTCCTCCTCATGTTAGAAGTTACAGTCTCCCCCCCTCTCCATGTACGGGCAATGCCCATCCTTCTTTCAGACAGAACACTCCATGCTGGTACACGTGTCCTATCCCGCGCCCCCCCCACCTTACTGCTCTATTACTGACCCTGTTGACGAGATTGCTATACGCTACAGCAGTAACGTGTATGGTCAATATGGCAGGAGCTTCCTATGTGTACCAGGTAGAAAGGTTGGCCTCAAGGGATCTGCTACTTTCATCACCCGTAAATGCAAAGGCAAACCACCTATAAATATATTCTGCAGGGCGCAGGTAGGATACACCGTAGTAGAGCACGGAAGCTAGCTCCATGATCGGCCATCTCCTTCGAACCCTAGTCGATAGCTGCACCAAACGCCAACTTCTACATCTACTACCGGCGCGCACCACCCCCGAGAAACACATACCACGTATTTACACCAAAACACACCAAAAACCAATAACGGGACGCCACAATTAACGAGAGAGGTTGCACGCCCAGTTTCTAAAGACTGCTGGCAAATACATGACAAAAGTAAGGCATATGGCAGCTTGTGCAGCTTGGAAGAACAACGCCCAGTTCATAACTGCCATATTTGTCAAGACGTATTTTGAGTATTGTTCTCAAATTCCTTGTTGGCAAGGATCCGGACGGCGGAAAGGTGAATACGTGTCATTTCGGTTAGGTTTATTGGACAATTGCAGTTCAATAGCAAAACTAAGAAACGCATCGCTGCATTCAGAATGGCTAGAATGGAGACCTTGCCACTTGGTGCACGATGTACCATATCCTTCCTGCTGTCGTCGACATCGAAGGATCTCGGTGTTTCTATCGCGGGCATCCTCCCCTTTTTACTTGCCGCCACTCTTGGCGCTCTCGGCCACCTATGCGTGGAGTAGGCTTCCGCCGTGTGAGGTGCTGCTTCTTCAGGAGGATAGGGTACCGCAGCAGGAGAACAAATGCCAGGTCTCCCCCTCCCACCAAAGCTCCTGCCGCAGGATGCCCCTAGACGAACGAAGTATTACCACAGGTACAAGCGACACCAGGAGAGAAGGCCCCTCCGAATAGCGCCCACTCTGACGACGAGTGGCCAGCGGAGAAACATATGTACGACACGAGAGAGCATAGTAAACAAGGTGGAGCAGACACCAACTAAATGGAGCTCAGTAAACCTGGCTACATCTCAAGCAAATGACGAGTGCGCCAGCTCTGGAAGAAGTAGGCCAGCCACGGCAACTCTAACTTCTCCAAAGCCGCACCGCTCTCAAGCGCCAAGCGAGCAGGGCGTTCAAAGCGGGCATTCGTTCGTGACACGCAGGCCACCAGTCTCATTGAGGAGTCACAGGGCGAAGCCGTCGTGATGTTCGGGTCGCCGACGCACGAGCACAGAAAGGAACTCAATTAACCCTCCATTGCAACTCCTCAGCTGCTTGGGCTGAGCCCTGAAAGAGTCAGCCGTGACGGAAGCGAGTGCCTGGTAGGTCAACAACTACGGAGGAGACATCATCAGCGAAAGTCCTTCATCATATTCGCAGAAAGCGAAGCGTTTGACAACTCCTTCGACGACGCCCGTAGGCTGAGAGGGGTTGTCCGACTACGAAATGCCTAAGGGATTGCGATATATCACTACAGCAGGAAAACACAGCTGGAAGGAGGTACTACAGGCGTCGTAACCGGTACTACCATCGATAAAGCTGGAGCGAAGAACCCCGAGATAAAACCGATCGGGGCCGTCTCCGGTCTTGGACGCGACGTTTCCCTGGCGCCTCAAGCTACGCTACAAGGTTCTATCGCTCGGGACGTTTCACGTTTTGCGACGGGCGGCAAAAAAACGGGATCTCTCCCCGTCCAACATGGAGATCGGTAACTCACATGATGGAGGACCTGGGGTTCCGAGAGATGTTCATGTTTGTCCTGCTCCACTCGGGCTCTTCACTTGCCCGAAAACCACACGCTCAGCTCTCTCGCTAAACGTACGGCTCTGAGGCATCATCTCTGCATCCGCGAAATCGTGCAGGAAGGCTATTTCGGCATCCATCGTGTGCCGTTCGACGTCATCGTCTCAGATCTTCACCGCTATCTCCTCTGGCCAATCAAAGATTCCAGGGCCTGAAACACAATGGATAAGTGTAGGGAATAAATATCAGATTTATCAGCGACACCAGCCCCATCAGCTTTGTCAGCAGCACCACCTTCGACGCCCGCAATAGGGACACCAGCTTCACCAGCTACAATAGCTCGCAAGTTTCAGAATCATCAGCTACATTCGCTTCAATGACTATACCAGCTTTACGAGCTACAGTGTTACCGACCACATCATCAACGACGGCTCCGATGGCTGTTGAGCCCGGAATCGTCAATATAATTCGAGTTCAGCGAAACACACGGCATTTTGAACCCTTGCGGTTCCCTTCAAATTTTAACGTGATTCAAACAGGTCGTTATTGCTGTTCAAGATGACATTTTTATTAATCACTGACTGCTCCCATCGGAAATTTTGCTTCAACAAGTAATTATTCTAGAAGGGGAGTTCCACCTACTACGTATTTCGAGAGTATTTTAGGGCTCACAAGCATCGTTCCTCACTGTTCCAGCTTCATCAAAGCTGTAGGATTCAGAGCATAGAGGCACTCTAAGCGTCCGAGCCTTCCCTACAGGTAGAGCTTATCAGTCCTTAATACCGAGCCACCCGAGTTCGCTACCCACTCTGCTCACTGTTCACTCTCACTTCTCTGACCTGCTTCGATCACTCCGCTCTTTACCGGGTATACGTTAGGATGCCAGATGTCCACAGCATAACGCAAGCGATTTTGGCCCGCAAGAACAACGTTCTAGACCAAGCATCATCTATCTGCACTCATCGGCCAGGAAGGTTGACCACTACTAGCGTCATCCTGTGCCACCACCCGCCCAGGGTATACCAAAGGAACACCCGAGTAGGTACGACGCGCCTCGGCCGACAGAATCGCGGCTTTCTCAAAACAAATTGACAATAGTTTTGAGCCGTGTTTTAACTTTGTTTAGCAACGTGGTTCACCTTACCGTTGACTTCGCGGCCATCGTCCCCGCCGGCCTTCACTGTGCCGGGGATACGCTCGGTTATGGAGTCACCGTATCCGCGCGGGCGAGGTCATGCATATTGAGGGGAAACGCCTACAACTACCAACGCAGCTACGACCCGCAAAGGGGATGGTTGTGGAAGCCAGTATTACTCTTCCTGGAAAATCTGTCGTACTCTCATCTGCCGACCAAGGAATCTCAATTACTTCTTTGACGGTGAAGAAGCCTACGCGCGAGACGTCCTCGATCGATCATACCTGCTTCCCCGACCCCATGAGTATCTATCGACAACGGGTAGGAGATTAGACCAGAAGAACGGGCCTGACTACGTGCGAGGACCCAAGACAAGTTACAAGAATATTATTGCACGGTGTCGGCTGGCGGAGCACGCCGGGCGCCGCAGGGGCATCGTCTCTGACGGAGCATCCTCGCCTGGGGTATCAGAGCATCATCACCTGAAGTTGACGGACAGAGACCACCTACTACATCTGGGGTGGCACCCGTTGCTCGTGAGCTTCGCGCGACCCGCGTCTCCACACAAGCTAATCCCAACACCAAATACCCTTCCTACCGTTTCTTCACCTACGGTCAACTACAGTAATTTTGTACGCTCATACCAGCTACGAGACCGCTTCGGCTCAACCTCGAGGTAGGATCTCTGGACTCCGCTCACGACGACAGACAACCATTTCTGCTATCAACGGCCTCAATGCACGCCACGTAGATTGACAGGACCCTGATCTCCGCAAACAGTGGATAAATGTAATGAAGACCCCAAATGATGGCCTTCCTATGAACGACAAGGTCGGGTTCAGCCTTATATGGGCGTGGCCGGCACCCGGGATTACGATGTGGGAACGCTGCCCATCAATCAACAAATTGCTAGAACAAAACACATCCCAGAGAGGCTTGGTATGCTGCACTGCAGTCCCGTACACACTCCGGGTTACCGGCCGGAGTTGTAACACGAACAGCCGGATGATAAATTGCTGAGTAGAGCAGGAAAACCGAATTACAAAGTTAATATGGGCCAGGTGCTTTCATTGGCCCCCTTTTCCCGCTACGACATCTACCACGCGGTCAATAGACTCGCGAGGGTGTGCGGCGAACCAGTGGCAGGTGCGGCCAAACACCTGCCCCACTACCTCAAGGGAAATCCCGACCGGAACATCGTCTACAAGAGTGGGCGGTTCCGGAGGGCGGCTACACGGACACGTCGATCGCGGTTTTCCCGATAGCCACAAGTCAACCTCAGGCCCCCTCTTTTTCCTGATTGGAGGGCCCATCATCTCCGGGGTCAAACGCAATCAACAGTGGAGGCGTAGATACCGGCACCCGGCTCTGGAGGAAAGGGCTACCTACCTCTTTAATGTCATGATGGAGGTGGATTTCATGTCCTTCAGCTGGGCGTCGATCAACAATCGACATCACCGGTATGTTGCACATCATGGGGACGCTCGACGTACAGGTCGAGGACGAAACGCGTTACGCTCTTTTTTTCCGAAACAGCAGATGTTTGCAGACTGCACGACCGAGCACCGGGCTACACCACAACTACCCTCGATTCGGCAGCATGTCAAGGAATTCTCGCGCTGAGCGAGGATTCTTCGGGCAAGGGAGATCAAGCACTGACGTTTACAACCACTAAATCAAGGCACTGGAAACATTAATTGATTTCAATTTTCTGCAGCAATATGTATTGTTGAGTGCGGTACGATCTCTTAGTACGGGGCGGGCAGGGGCCCGACTGGCGGCTAGCTGGGTTCTGCTTTGTCAACCAGTTGAGCAGAGCGGCATTGTTCTCATTTCTTTATCGGCAGCGTGTGGTGTGTGGCACTGCTGCTTACTCGTTCGTCCGTTCTTCCTGCAGCAAAGTTCATTGGTGCTCCAGCTATCGATATTGCGTCGAGTTACAGTCAGTATCAAGTTCATGTATGCAAAAGGGTTGATCATGCTTGACGCTGAATAGATAATTCGACGGAGTCACCTCCATTGAGGGGTCATGTTGGTAATAAGTACGTTTCTTGGCCACGGCAGTAGCCCGTAGCCTACCGAGCCGACCATCCGTAGCGAAGTCGTCTGTAGCCCATGCTCTTAGGCGTTCACGTAACAACTGGCGAACATGACCGATACAGTAGTATTATGTGATCTGTTTACGAGTGCGGGATTACCTATTTGGTATCATATTATATAGTACAATCTGTGTGGCGTGATGCCTAGTTCAGAGGCACCCGTTCGGTATGGCAAGTAGGACGTTCGAGTACACTTGCACCTGCAAGTTGCATCAAAAGCTACTACTAAGCTTGGTCGGTGGTCTTGACAATAGCACGTAGCTATCTTGCCCCAGGAATTATAGATCTCCACGAGCGAGTGTGGAGGAACAGCGCCGTGGGTCGGTCAGTGCGATTACTCGGTACTGTGACACATGGGGGCGAGCATCTTGCCGAGCTGATAGCAGACGACATGCCCATCGTCTCACTCTCTTCGCTTTCCTCATCCGTGGCCGACAACAACGTCGTTATTAGAACTGAAGCTCACAAACGGAATTATCTATCGTGGCTTCGATGCAAGCGCCCCTCTTCTAACTAGTATAACTGCAGCAGTCGACCGCATTCATCGGCAACATAATTTATTCCAATGTACGGTGATTGCTCTCTTGATCTCCAGCGAGTTAGCCTTATTGCATACATTCTGAGGTGCTTTACAGGGCGTGTACCGGCACTTGAGGTATGAATCATAGTACAACTATTATCGTATTCAGCAATAGTAGTCAATAACTAGATGTTCCTGGTCACCAGCTTCAACATCCGATGGCCGTACATATAAATACGCCGAAACTAGAACAAGACAGCTCTGCCCCCACTCCCCCCCCTCTCCCTCTTTGGGTGAACATATGGTACAGTATACTGGTG
This sequence comes from Nereocystis luetkeana, assembly GCA_031213475.1. Lineage (NCBI taxonomy): Eukaryota > Phaeophyceae > Laminariales > Laminariaceae > Nereocystis > Nereocystis luetkeana. Next base: position 8,918,240 of record JARUPZ010000008.1, on the reverse strand, counting down.
TACAGTAAAATGCAAGAGAAAACCAATATGGAATAATCAAGTATGAAACAACGCCCGCTACAATACAAAACAGCGGTCCGCTACGAAAACATTCTGTTTTTGCGCACGACGTTGGTTCTTTGCTCGGCCACTGCTGCCGCGTCCGATGCCCTCCTGCGCCCGGCCAAACTCTTTGGAGTTACATACCATAGGATTTAGAGCTGTGGACACTTTTTGCAGCGGCAGTGAAAAAATGAATTTCATATTTTTTTTTGCCGCCGCCCATTCTTACTATTGTACCGTACCAGTACAGTATTAATGGTGGACAGGGATCTCATCACTTCTACGATCTACCCTCGATATGGAGTTCTACCCTAACCGGCGTTAGATGTCGCGGGGAGTCGGGGGTGTAGAACATGGTCGTTGCTCGTAGCCGCGCCCATGTCTGATGTAGTTTGATAGGCTGATTAGCGTGATTCACGTAGCTGCAACTCATCTACGGAGATCGCGGCGGGAGTTATGTCTCCCCGGATGGGATGCACATAAGGTGCGGATTACTCCTAAGGGTCCTACGGTACGGCAATGCGAGGCGCCTTTCTTCGCTGTCTTTTCGTTATAGCACATTATTAGATGTTATTTTTCTACCTCCTGCCCCCATGTCTTATGGTGAAGTCGCGCGACATACCGTACGAACTACTGGCACCTTCTTCCTATTTTAATCTAACAGCAGCCATGTGAGTACACATGGCAACGGAAAGGGTGTCTGGAATATTCTCGAGGACTAGAGTCCACCAGAAAAATGTGACTATTTCTGCAGAGCCTGAGATGCTACTGACACCAGGGAGCATGAATCGTTCGCGTCAATCGCTAACAGCTGGTGGAGTTTCGAGGTGGGGTCGGGGGCTGAGCTGGAGTATGAGCAGGCAATGTACGAGGGAAAGGAAAACGGTGAGGAGAAGAAGAAGTACGGAATAGAGACGGAGAAGCCGCCGCTGCCCTCACAGCCAGCACAGCTGCGGCCACCTCCGCATCAGACTAGATGGCGGGCAAGAGGAGCAGAGGCCGGGCCTGCTGGTTGTCGGAAGTACGGATATTATAGAAAACAAACGAAGGAAGCGGTGGTGGTTAAGGCGCACAGAACGGATACGCTAGCGGGAGATCGGGACGAGGTTTTGGTGATGGTGGACGAAAAAGAGAAGATGGAGCTTGAGGAGGAGCGCCTACAGCAGCAACAACAATATCAGACACGGGCGTTGCAGCTGCAACATAAACAGCGATCGGCTTCGACTTCCTCCGGGCTGTGGCCACCCCCAGTGCCAGCTAAGAAAGAGAAAAAGTAGTGTGTGAACAGAGAGGGATGCCTGCATGTTGGTAGGCAGAGTCGGCTGGATGGTGGTTGCCATTAATGGGGGTCGGTGATGGGCAAGGCGCTCGACGACGTCGAGCAGGAGGATAACGTGTGGAAGAGAGCAGACGTCGTGGGTTTAGGGGAGGACCATGCCTCTGATTAATGTTTTAGTGAGGACGCATATGTTCGTAGGACGTTTGACGTGCGTAGTGATCCATTTGTTCATCTGTTTGCTTTGTTTTGCCTTAAAGAACCCCCAACGAAAAGGCTCTCCGCTTGGACATTGTACGCTCTTGTGTTCTGCCTTCGAGGGCTATGAGACTGTCCCTTTGATTGGCCGTTTTGCTCTTGCGTTTCGTCTGGAGAGCTTTATGCCCCCCCCCTCTCCGCCCATAGTATCTATAGGTCGGATTGGCGTCGGTTGGCAACGGCACTGTAAAACATGCCGCTCACTACTCGAGCTACTAGACAACCAGGATATCTTATTTCGATTTTGTTTTTGTTAGGCAGTCGAGTCAGCTGGTGGTCGAGTTAGATTATTTGTGCGAGGGGAAGAACCGTTACTCCGCACAAGGAGAATGATCGCATTACGTAGTGTTTATGGTGAGCCACCCAAGAGGTAGATATGTCATGCGCCCATTGCTGTCTCTGAAGGTGGCTACACCGGAAACTAAATTAACCCATTGAAGCTGTCATCAATGCAAGTCCGCCTCACAAGCGGTCATACTAGGATGCAGCTCACCCTTCAGGCGACTCGCCGGGTACTTCATGACGCTTTGCGCTTGGTGCAAGCAATGTCCGCCTGGTCGGTGAACACCCGACATGCTCCGCCCCGGCATTGTAAGGATGCGAGGGTGTTGTCATACGATTACGGCCATGCATGAGATCGAGTATATCTCTCCTATCGAGTGCACCCCGCCCTCCCCCCCATAACTCATTGAAGCTGTTATCCAAATGCAAGTCCGCCTCACGAGCGGTTCTCAGTAGAATGCAGCTCACCCTTCATGTGACTCAACGGGCACCTCACGATGCTTCGCGCTTGGTGCAAACAATGTCTGCCTGGTTGGTGAAAACCCGACATGCTCCGTACCGGCATTGTAGGGGTGCGAGGGTCTATGGTCATACGACTGTGTGTGTGTTCTTCACATTAAACCGTTCTTTCTACCCGTCGACATCCAGCACAACCAGTGTCCGTGCCGATTCTTCAATCCTAGAAGAGATACAAGTTCTGTGGTCACAAAGCTACGCCACAGAGACACTACGTTGCCAAGTGTGCAGTATGCACTGCAGTGAGTGGGCAATACAAAGCCATGTCATCATACTAGATATGACAGGCACGACATACGGCCATGCATGATATCGAGTATATCTCTCCTATCGAGTACACCCCCCCCTCCCCCCCATAACTCATTGAAGCTGTCCTATGCAAGTCCGCCTCACAAGGGGTTCTCCGTAGGATGCAGCTCACCCTTCACGTGACTCGCCGGACACCTCACGACGCTTCGCGCTTGGTGCAAACAATGTCTGCCTGGTTGGTGAAAACCCGACGTGCTCCGTCCCGGCATTGTAGGGATTCGAGGCTCTATGGCCATACAACTACGGCCATGCATGATATCGAGTACATATTGGGTCCACCTCCTCCCCCTCCCCCACTTGCATTTGTGTTCAGTAGGCTCGCTACGATTACATGGCACAGCAGTCCCGAATACCAGGTAGAATATATTTTTTGTGGTATTTGGGCCTGGCTTGGTGATAATTTTTTTGTTTCGGTTGTGAAATTGGAACTTCTCTGTTTGGTGACCATCCCATACGTGCGTGTAAATGTCAGTACTTTGGATGCCCTTCGTTCCGGCTTACTGGATGCGGCATCCGAGAATCGAACTCGGGTGGCGTGATTGTTGTTCGAACATGCTCTAGCTACATAGAGTTTTCGTACGGAAATTCTGGACAACTGCATTCATTGCTACGTACTGGTATACCAGGTACCGTCTAGTACCGCAGTGACAGTGCTGTGTGCGCACAACATGCAGTTGGGTCTAAATGCACGTGATTCGTCCCTAAAACGGGGCCTCGGTTCGTGAGTGGGAAAACGATACTTTTTTCTGCGTATGCATGGGATTATGTCCGAAAACCCCCCCCGCCCCCTGGCCGCGGAGCGATGTTATTCTGGATATACTTCAAGTATGGAAGTAAAAAATGTTCTGTTCTGCTTGTTCGGGCATAAATATGTTATCCTTTAGAAATTGTTTGTTTTTTCCTCTTGGTAACTGGACTGCTTTTTGGATATTTTTTCACCCCCCCCCCCCCACCCCCCCCCCCCCCCCAGATTTTGGTTAATACTCGTATTAATGATGTACTGCATAAACTACGGTCCCGTAGTGCGTAGAGGAGAGCTCTGGAAGTTAATACTACTTTCCGTGCGCGTACCTATATAGTATGCAGTTTTGGTTGCTGCTTTGAGTTTTAGTGGTACGCAATTGGTATTTTGAGTGGTTGGTTTATATAGAATAAGACTTATTATATTTGGTATGCTGTGTACTGCTCGCGTGTGAAACGTCGCCAGATTCGAGTGGTAAAATACTGAACTGAAAGAGTCGAACATTTTGGACTCGAGGTTTTGAAATTTAAAGGGCGATTTGTACACAACAACCGGGAGGCGGTTGTGCGTCTGATGCCATCGTAGGATTTGAAACTACTGCTGCAGTAAACTTGTGTCGACCTATTTCATCGATTACCTTTGGGTTATCGCAGACAATTTTTGTGCAATTTGAGCTTATAGATTTATTAGGAAGAGTTTGGTGTTCTCACAGCAGGAAGGCAGCTGTGTGGTTTCACGATGGGTTTTGGAATTTCTGTGTCTAGAGTTTAGAGGGATAGCATTACTGTACGATTAATACTTGTAGTGCCAAGACAAAGCGTTTATGTGTGGGGTGATTGTGGGCCTAAGGTCATTTTTATCGGAGAGTTTTTTCCCAATTTTTCGACATCTTTTTCGCGCAATTTTTCAATCTTCCATATTTTTTCCTGTTTTTTTTTTCCAAATATTGGAATGTTAACGAACTTGATATTTTTGCTTCTTCTGGAGAACTTCACGAATAGTGACAGAACGCCTCTGTATATCGATACATATCTCCAATTATTTCCAAACTTTGATAATTTTGGAAAAAACGCTCTCCGATAAGAATGAGACTATAAGTACGGCATTTTTACTATTAATAATTCCCTTGCAGTGCGCCATGGCTAGGGAGGCGGTAGAACATAGTCAGTCGTTGCTCATAGTCGCGCCATTTTCTGACATAGTTTGATTGGCTAATTGGTGTGATTCATCGTAACTGTATTTCACCTACGGAAATCACGGATAGAGTTATGTCTCTCGGGATGGGATGTATATATTGTGTGGATGACGTCTGAGGATCCCACGGTACGGCGATGCGAGGCGCAATTCCTCGCAGTTGGTTTTATATAAATCATGATGTTAGGTATCTTTCTATCTCCTGCTCCGACGTGTCTTATGACGAGGTCGAGCGATACACCATACCCAACCGCACGGGGCACACGAGTTGGCCCTTTAGTGGGATCCCATACGAGGACGCGCCGGATCCTTCAGCATCTATCTCGCGGTAAACCATGGGGGCTCGTACTACAAGAACCCGCCCAAAAGCCCAAGCAATCCCAATCATTGAGTATGGAACGCTAACGCTGGAAGGGCACTCACTCTACTATCATTACGAGCTTCTAACGATGATGGATTCGATCTGATCACGTACACTACGCGGGCACACCGGAAATCAGGGGCAAAAGCGGGCAGGAAGTTCGTAACATTGTCCGCACCGTCAGACAGAGAGAGGTGTATCAATACTTGGCGACCCCCCTTCAGTCCGGCACATAATCTGACCCACACCTACCTGTTGATCCAGATTGATCATTGATTATCCGTATGAGTATACCGTACGTAGTAGTATAGGCTCGCCGAAAAGGAAATCTGATTTGGGCAAACCTGAGGTTCTTATTGGGGCGCCATCATCAAACAACTTTGATCATTGGCGATTATATACCTGGTAGGGTTTAGTGCAGAATTCACCACTACTAGCTACTAAGCTTTCCTCAACCCAATTTTCTTAGCGTTCTCCAGAAAGTGTGCATTATGTTCTCATCGGGCGCTTTCTCATTGATTGGCGGGCCTATATACCGTATGACGGCAGCACAGTAGTAGCAGTATACTGCTGCACCAGGTATATACCGCACTACTACCTGGTATAGTGTTGCATCCAGTAGCCATACCAGGTAACAAGATACCAGGTATATTATGTTAATAATAGTACTTTGTATACTACCGGTACAGCATACCACACATTCATTCAGCGAAGGACCTGGTCGTGAAAAAAGTAGAGTCTCTCATGCCCCTCGGTGCCAATCAAGCCACACACCCGCCGGTAAGACCCTCCGTGGCGCGTGCCTCGCCGAAGGGAGACGCCCCGTCCTTTGTATTGCAAGGGAAGCGGGGGAAGCAAAAAATATCTGCTGCACGATTTGTGACGCTAAAACTGTGTATCGAGGTTAAACAGGAACGCCCGAAATATGTACCAGGGTAACTTATAATATCCACCGCGAACGCCGGATACCGGATATCCGGGCCGCTGCCCGTTGTAGAGTCGATTGGGCCACACAAATCATAACGGTGTAAACAACAAAACAAAATGGTTTTCGGGATCGATTTTTGGTGTATTTTTATTAATAAACATCATCATCATCATGATTCAGCTAGCTGTGGGACCGAGGATTTTTCGTCGCAACACTCATCGCTGCAAGATGTGACACTTCGACCGCGCGTAGTACGGGTTTTGTTTGGCTTCATGCAGGATACATCCCCGTATATATATGAGGAAGACAAGACATATATGAAGCTGCAGAAATAAAGAGGTGTGTGTTGTCTTCACATTAATAAATCGTCATTTCTACCCGCCGGCTTCTATGAATATATTTATCTAGAAAGTACGAGTACTTGAAATATTTTTCCCCCGAGGTTGCACGCAGCTCGCCACCAGTGGGGAATTAGAGATATTTACGAGGGGCAGGGGACCATAACCAACCTGAATTTCGTGAGAATAATGTGCTGGAGTAGTAGTAGCCGAGCTAAGGGCTACTATCAGGATGCACTGTCGTATTACAGCAGTAGTACAGGAATGATACGTATTCTGATACTTGGTACCAGGTATACCGTTTCACCGGGTACCACCGTGCGTAGCACCACTGCCGTAGCGGGACTGATGTAAACATCGCCAACCAGCAACAGCATAATTTCTAAAACAACCGCGAACGAACGTGTAACATAGAGGACGTCAGGTCAGCAGGAATAAACCAAAGAAAGGATATATATGTGGGCAAAACCCATACAACAACACCTGGGGCTGGGCACTGAGAGGCAGCCTCAGCAGTCAGTAGAAAATATATACCTGGTATACTGTAGGCCCAGTCAGCACATAATACTGGAGAACTGCGTCCGTAAACTGAGTTCGAGCGAAGAGAGCAATGCCGAGCCACGCGAGGCCAACCTCCCCAACTCCCCGACCAAGCGGTTTCGGCAAAAAACAAAGAATAAACCTCGTACTCGTACACATTCTCACTAAAAATATTTTATGTACTTCACACGTTTGGGGCTCAAAACTGTATTGACCGGGGGTGGTTGCGAGCATCGACGCAAAAGAGCGAGTCAACAAACGAATAAAAATGATGAAGAAAAAAAAATACATTCGTTCATACGAATACGGTGTGGCGATGGCTATTATTATGCGACCTTCTGCGACCTTCATGCTTTTTTTGTGTTCGCTCTCTCCTCTCGGGCCCTGATCGCTTTTTTTCCCGCAGCTCATTTTTTTATCTACTTTTCCTTTATCAAACATTCCATGTTTCTTGGACGCGCGTAACATCATATCTATCTACTGGCAACATGACACTATGCGCAGCTCTTAAAGCATCACCCCATGGAACAAGAACAACTTACTACGTACACCAGGTTACTGGTAGCAGGTATTATTGAATGCCGTCTACCATCACGGTAGTATCCCGGGCAACAGCAGCAGCAAGCAGTGGTATACAATAATACGAGGTGCGAGTATAATAATGCAGTAATATCAAGAAGAGTGGATTACAGCCACTCACTCATCCCGTTTTATTTGCCTATTATTTAGCTTCTCTTCCAGCTCGTCCTTCGTAAAGTATTTCGGTCGACCGCCACCTGCGGCCTGGCGGGACCCTTCGACAACCCCCTCGCCCATATTCAAGAGATTCCCCACCGCCCACACCCAGATGTTTTAGGTGTCTTCAGTTCTGAGAGAGAGAGGGCGAAAGACCGGTGTCATCACGGAACAACAACGCACGGACAAATAACGCCGTGGGGAGTCGGAACGAGTCCTTCTCGCGTTCGCCGATACTGACTGTAGTATTACTATACTACAAGCGTGATAATGTTGTTGGCGTTGCTCATATATTACGGGGGACCATAGTAAATGGGACCTACGGTCCACACAAAAGCCTACATATTTAACTCTTTTACGAACAATATTTGGTCCTATTTGTGCTCACATTGCCACACTCTAAAGCCCGCGATCGATCATGAAAAGGCACCGTCACCTTCCATCTGTGTAAATTTAATATTAATAGAAGGCAGTGCTCCTCTTCTGCGAATTGCATGTAATGTAGGTAGGTACAAAACAGAACTACTATATACGCTCGTCGTGGCGAGCTACGTGCACAACCTCGGAATCACTTGTTTATTTATTCATCATTCTCTAAATATAGACACACCCACTCCTTGGATTCTTCAGCTTCAGGTCTTGTCTTCCTCATAATACACGGACTGCCCTTGTGTTTCCTGCATGATGCCTTTTAAAACCCGTACGGAGTACGCGCGATCGATTTATCACCCGCAGCTTGCAGAGATGAGTTTTGACGAAATCCTCGATCTCATAGTTTAGTTGGTGTTCTTTAGTTAAATAAATAATACCTGGTGTACAGCAGTAGTAGTATCAATAGTATGTGGTGTTCCTGTTGTTTGTGTTTTTTTTTTTGTATCAACCTCTTCAGGACCACCACATTGGACAAACTACTTGGAGTTAGATTCATATATATATATTTCCCATGTAATGATGTATAGCATTACTACTGCAGCACGTAAAAGAGTCAACGTTGTTGGTGCCATACTTGTGAAGAACCACGCTTGATTTTGCGGACGACACGCCACCCAGGGATGTTTCGGCCCCGTTTCTCGGTGTAGTGGGGGTGTCACTACTACAGTACACCAGGACGTATATATATGCCAGTTATCTCAAGTTATGTTGCACTGCTGTACCAGGTACACACCGCAGGCAGCGGGTACTGGTCACGCAGTGTGAATTTCGGCATATATATATATTATATATGACACCAGGTACCTCGAGCACAGCACAACAGGTACCCAGGAATAGTATAATACTTGCTGTAGTAGCGATTATTATGTAGCCAACACTGTAGCAGGATATTATAGTGTACTATTAATAACATTATTAGTCTCTAGTCTAGCTTTACCACAGGTATTTACGTAGGCCATTCTGCTTGTAAGAATTCATGACACCTCACGTTGAAACAAAACTAGGCTGTCGCATGGTTCCATTTCTAACGGCCCGCTCATATGGGGGACCCACCATATTGCCAAGTTAATATATAAGGCTGTTGTTCCGTCGCTCCGTTTTCAAACGGCCTGTGGTGCCGGGGAAACCTCTATTATAATAATCGTCGACTACGTAAGTGTGCTGTCGAGTGGGCTACCGTATCTATCGGCCCGCTCACATCGGAAACCCACCACAACTGCTAGGCGAATAGACAACGCTCACACGAGACCAACGCGGTATCGGCGGTCTACGGTACATATCTACGCGTGCTTTAGGGTGGTCTACCGTGACAACGTCCAACTCATATATACCGGGGACCCACCGCGAATAATGCCAAACGATTTTTTAGTGTGGTGGTGCAGTTTCTAACTGCCCGTTCATATCGGGAACTTCGATTTTTTCGCTGGTTTATCTTTCTACCCGTTGCCCTCCGAACACCAGGTTCCCTAGCCACGTTTCTCTTTGGATGTTACTTCCACGAAAAATGCTTTGAAATATGAATTAGCTGAAGGGGGAAGGGGAGAAGGGGGCTGCTCTTCCCCCCTCCCCCCCGCGTGCGGACGCTTAATCTATACAAAAACGAATATCAAGACGGGGGGGGGGAAGGGACCGCTGCTCATTTTTCCCCAGCGTGTTAACCTCTTCCCGAAACACGTAAGTAACCGCGGCCGACGTTCCTACCTGTCGCGCTCGGCCAATAGAACTCCTCCCTTCACGGGGTAATGGTGTTATTTTATACTGTTTTCGCCCCGGTCTAGTCCCTTGCCTCCGCTGTCTCCGGCTCCGTCACCTAGCACCTCCGAAACCCCAAATTGGGTCTTCCATGTTCGCCCGAACGTACACCATGAATGCGTTTGATGACTACCTTCTTTCCTTTTTGATTACCGTATCTGGCACTAGCTTCGCTCTTGTGCCCCCCCCTGAACCTCCCCGAAAGCAACGCAAACTCTTCGGGAATCCGCCTCGCCCACGCTCCCCTCTCTTCATCCCTCCACTTCCCCCTTACGTCGTCAATGCCTCTTCTCAAACATTGGTCTGCTTGTCCCCTAGATCATACCCTCCATTATTCCGTCCACCGATACGCCATCAAAGGGGCTTCTCCGGTCACCTTTCCACCACCGTACATGCTGAAACGTTTTACAAACATACCCATTGCGTCCTCTACTACCTCCCGCTCCTTCCTTGTGCTTCCTAGAACGGGCCATTCCTGCTTAGATCTCCTTTTAATCCCCTGAATATCACCTTTGCTTTGTCTGCCTCCTGCCTCCTTCCTTTCCCCAGCTGCTCGTTGTTTTGAAAAAACGCCACATTTTCCCTCCGCAAACAATATATGCTATGGAACTCCCCCTGCTACCCCACGAACAGTCCCGATACCCGCGACATCAGCAAAACGACAGCGCCAAGTCTATCCATATTACCCCCATCCGCCAGTGTGAGACGCACTCCTGCATCACTTTCAGTATACCTCACGTCTTTCCTTGCGTTCTCGGCTGCGGGGCATGCAGGGGGGGCGTGTGTGCACGACGCGCAGCCTTGGGCCCAGGCTGGACTCCGTGGCGCACGCTCTAGGCCTTCCAAGTCGCGGGGGGTTGGCGCTTTTCGCGGGATCGCTCTCGGCCGAGTCAGAGCCAGGCAGGACGAAGGAAACCCAACCCCCACAAAAAACAGTTTTTCCCATGTTTTTCCGTGGAAAACAGCTCTTGCACCTCGCTTGGTCACCTGGCCACCTCGCGCTCCGGCCCTCCCCGCGTCTAACAAACACCAGTCGCCTTCTCCTTTTTTCTTCTGGACAACCTTCTCTAAGTGCGCCCTTTGTGTTCGTTGTTTCACCGATCTGATCAGCGAGTTATCTAACGGCCTTGATAGCTACTAGAATTACTGGTGGTAAACGCTAACTACCACGAGCGTGCTCGCGATTGTCGTGTCGTTGCCCCCTTTCTCCACGCAACAATACCTCATAAACTCCGACAACTCTGCAGCAAGCTCCACCCCCCCCCCATCCATTTGTGCAGCCAGATGTGTGCTGTCGCCGCTTCTGTTCAGCGCCTTCTTCGCTTCTGTGATATACGGTGTGCTGGTACGCTTCAGCGAGGACCCAGACATTCATGGGACTTGATTCACCCCGCGTAGAACTTCGGGGAAGGAGGGGTGAAGGTTGACCCTTCCCATGTACACAGAGGGCCGTATGGGGTACGTTGTACATCGACGGTGTAGGTATTGTGTCTAATTAGGCGCGAGGCCTTGCGACGATGATGATCGTCACTGTGACCGTTTTCGGAGCAGCAGGCCTCGCCGTGCCCGAAGCAGGAACAAAGACCATGATGCTGCGGGCACCGAACCAGGCACACATCGTCTATGGTGAACTGATGGCTTCCCACCTTTCAACCGTCAAACCCTACCGTGCCTCTCTAGTGCTTGTAGAAATCCCGCTGGTCGTTGTCAGCGAGCAGTCTCTCCGTTTTAGTAGTAAGGTTCTATTCAAAGTAGGCTTACAGTCCTACATCAATCACCCTCGCAGATTCGCGCACGCCGCCCTTAGCGTCGTTCACGCGGTTTTGTCCTTCTTTGTGCGCATGAAACACCGGGCATCCTCCCTCGCATCCCATGCTATTTTGTAGGCGGCTGAAGTTACCATATTCTCGAACCACCCGGGTTCATGTGTGCAACGTAGTGGGGGGGGGGGTACTGTGCTCGCTACTGCATCGACGATAGCGTCGGCAAAGGATTCGGCCATCTCAGAGATCCTCTTTGGCTGCGCGAGGATAGGGAAGGAAGATGGGAGAGGACCCGCACCACCACTCGCTGCCCCCAATCTGTGTGATATCTCAACGTCTGGCCGGATTTTTTTTTTGTCATTCAGACGTGTCTGTTGGGTGCAAAACAACCACTGAGACAGGCCATCGCGTATACGATATAATGGGCTGAATTCGCCTTGGCTGGGGTTAGAGTGCTGGGGGTTGACCTTAACATCATACGCACGAGATCGGTGTGCTTGACGGGTTAAGGTGTAGTCAATACATTTAGGATAGGATGTATTCAATATATTTAGGGTCCTTGCGGCAGCTGATGACATTGCTGTATGATATATTCCATCCTTACGTTTACTAATAAACGGGTTCGTGAGAGCAAGCGTATTGGCTGGAGCGAATGGCAGCAGACTTTTGCCGTCAATGTTGAGTTCATCACGTCCATACGCTCCATGCACCGTACCATCACCACACCCTTGTATCCTCTTTCCAGTCCACGCGTTTGCGTCTACCAACACGACTAGGCATTCCTTTGGTGGACTCTCTTCAACAGCAAGTCGCAACTTCTTTCAAACTTATTTTTTCACCTGTGTGTTCAGGCCGGCTTTCGTTGGGGCATAGGCAACAACTAGGTTGACCTCAACGCTTTCATCAGTCAACTCGAGGCGCCTACATAAAAGGCGTTCGTCAACCGACTGGTGAGTGTAAAACAGACTTGAATCATACTGTTTACTTCGCTGCCAAAGCAACCCCGAGTGCTCCTTGCCTGCTTTCCGTTCCGTCTTGCCCAGAGCAGAAAACCCGATATCCTGCTGTGCAGAACTCGGTTTTCTCAGGTCTCTTTCTTTTCTGCAGACCGGTGACGCCACAGCCCATTTGTCAAGCCTTCGCCAAGACGCGCTCGGCATGCCCATACCCGTTCCTCTCTTTCACAGCCAGGGTGCGCATAATGTAAGTCGCTATCGCGATAAATGCCTTCTTCTGTCTTGCTCGAACTCGCGTACTGCAAACTTTGCTAGCCGACGCGTGGTCCGACCCCTCCGTCTGGCGGGTCGAAAATTAGGCGATTTCAATGGATTATATTCTAAAGTAGGGATCGAAATTGACTCGATTTCAGTGTTGGAGTCACAATCAACTTAGTTTGAGTGTATGTATGCAGTCGAAGTTGACTTATTTTTCGTGTCGTGGATTGAATTGACTCTGTTTGGTCTGGTGTGATGGAGTAGCACATCCAACGTATAGGAACATAGATACCCGTATGCGAAGCTTATACGGTTGCATGTAGCGCTTTAGGAGTCCACCCGTATGCGACTTTGTTATGGCTACACGTAGCGCTTCGGGAATCTTCTTCAGGGAGAGAGTCATACCTGCATTCCAGGTTTGATTTGGTCTACGTCTGGGCTGAGTTGTGTTCCCGACTAGGCCCACCCTCGCTCACTCGAGCTACTCTCTATCCCTTTCAACTCGCTTGAGGAGCAGTGACAAGGAGATTGTGCACTACAACAAGCGTGCCCTATCCAGCATCGACATCCCTGCGTCTCTTACCAGCTTATATCTCTGCACTACCTCCACATTTGGCGACGTCGGTCAGGACTAGTCACTGCTGAGCTAGGCGCACCTGTTTCTTCGACCTTCTTCTACCCTCCCCGACTCCTGTTCACCCTGTGAACATCATGACGAGAAGCTTTCTATTTTCGACTTCCGAATCTATTTATTTTTCCCCATGACGTGGATCCCCGTTTTATTTGCATTTCAAGCGTTGCGGCGTACTTCTCCCTAACGTATTTCTTTCGCCTGCATTGTCCTGCGAGCCCTTGTGCCTTGTCGTTTCTTGAGTTTCGTTTTTCTCCTTCCCGATAGTCTCTTATTTTTCGAGTGAGGCGTCAAAGCGTCGTCGCGAGGCATGGGGTAGATCGATCACCTCGTATATTAGACGAAAAGCCGCATCTACGATCTCTCTTCCCGATTTTGGGAGGATATGGTAATCGTCGTGTGTCTTGCATCTACAACTATTTAGGGTGGGCTAATGTAACCCACCGTATAGGAACGTACATGCCCGTATGTATGCGAATTGTATACACACACCAGTTGCACGTGGCGCGTTGGGAATGTACCAGGCGGTATGCACGTCGCGCTTTGGGGATCCTTTTTAGGGCAAGACTCGCATCCGTACACCAGGTTAGTTCTGGGTCAACGTCTGGGTTGAATTGTGTTCCCGACGAAACCCACCCTCCCTTACTCGAGCCCTTTCTCTCCCTCTTAACTTAGTTGAGGAATAATGATCAGAATAAAATACCGTGAAGTACAAGCAGCGTGCCCTATCCAGCATCGACATGTATATATCTGTCTCTTACCAGCTTGCATCTAATCTCTGCACTACCTCCACACCGGGTGATCGAAACTGATTTGATATCAGTGTGGGGTATCGAAATTTTGTCTTGGTTTTTGTGTGAGGGTCTGAGGGTCCGAAATGGCTTAGTTCCAGTCTCCGGATGAAAATTGATTTTAATTTTGTGACGAGGCATCTGAATTAACTTGATTCCAGAGGGGCGATCGAAATTGGATTAAATCAGTGTTTGGATCGAAGTGCGGTTGGTTTTCGTGTGGGACATCGAGATTGACTTGGTTCACGTGTGGGGATCGAAATAAGACTTGGCTTTTATGCGGGGGGATCGAAATGTTTAGTGTGGGGATCGATTGACTTGGTTTGGACGGTAGAAACCCGCTTGATGTTTGTGTCGGGGCATCGGAATTCCCTTGGTTTTAGAGTGTTTTGCATCGCCAACGCACGAATTTTATGGTATTGCTTCGAATGAAGCTGGAATACCGGTAACTACCTGGGTTCAGGTAGTGGGATCGTAGTTGTAGTACTTGGGAGGCGTATCGTAGATGGAAAACCAGAAAGTAAATATGTATGCAATTCTACATGAAATCCCAGGCAAAACTCTGCAATCAATCGGTCGACATTCTAGTGCTATGTCTTCGCGTTATGCATACGTAACTCACATATAGACCACCTTCCCTGGTACATATATACCTGGTATATACCAGTATGCGACATCTAATATTTATGATATGAACACGAAATATCAAATTTCGTGGGTTTATCAAGCAAGAACAAAAAGTTCGATATTGTATTGATACACGTAAAAATCGTGTCCGCACGATCTCGATAAGCAGTCGAGAACGTGTTTTTTTTTCGTATGATCCATGTAACATATAGCAGTACAGAGTATACCTGCAGTAGTAAGAGAACTAGCAATAAGAAAGCCAGGTTCAGTAAAATAGGAATTGTTGAGACACTATACTGAAGTTATATAGAACACACCTATCTATCCTGAAATAAAAATCCAGCCTGGACCGTTTCCTGTTTGTTCATGTGTCCAGTACTGCTCTGTATGTCAATACTTTTAGATCTTGAACTTTTCGTTCGGCGACCAGGTACTACATGAACACACATGTACACGCCCGTGCGCTTGTCAAGACAGACTCCGAGAGCAGTATTGAGGTGACGGTGCGCAGACGAAGGATATTGTTGGCGGGTCTCGTGGCGCGCACGGGAGAGGAGCGCCTGCCGAGAGGGATGTTTGGGAACATGGTTGGGGGCAAGGGCTACTCGTATGCACGGGAAAGAGATTGGATGGGGCGCCTCCAGGAGGAGCATTTCGAGAAGTTCGCCATCAGATCCCAGGGGTTGCGCGAGACAGCACAGACAGAAGGTCGGCAGACGGTTCCGAGGGGTCGACGACGGGGCCGAGGCTTACATGTGGAACATGTGGAAATGGCTTGCCGCCGAGAAGAGCGCCGCAGGAGAGCGACACACAACAGTTGCAACTGCCACCCGGACCGTGGACACCAATATATGCACCCAGGGGGGGGGCGAGGGCGCGGACAGGCGCAGGGGGGGAGGGAGGCGCTCTGTTCGAAATCTGGGCGACTGCGCATGGCCTTCATCGTCATGATGTGTGCCTTCCCAGTACCAAAAGTAACTACCAGGTAGGTACTAAAAGCGTAGGGGCGCCCGGACTCGCTTGCCTACCTCCAGTGCCTATTGTTCGTTTTCCCCTCCTTCCCTTGTCTCTTTTTTAATATTTTTTCTTCCTTGCTTTGTCTCTCTCGTTCCTTTTTATATTTCTTGTTTTTTGTCCTTAAGCTCTTTCACTTTGCTCTCAATTTGGTTTTGTTCGTTTGTTTTCGTGCGATTGCGTATGTATGTGCTGCTGTAGCTCTTTTCTCGCTAGAATTAGATCCGACCTTAGTCGTTTTGATTTGATGGGTTTTTTTTTGTTTCGCTGTACTTTATTTTGTTTAAACTGTTGTTCGTTCGATTCGTTTTTCGTATGCGGTCGGACTGGAGTAGATTGCAACTCGTGCAAGAACTCGACTTTTTCTTGTACGAGGCGTACGATGTTTTTCAGCCATGAGGTGCATTTGGCTGTTTCTGTTTTCTGCAGTACTTGATTCGGCTACATATTTTTTCACTGATGTATTCTTCCACTACAGTTTTGGGAGGCGGAGCCTATGCTGTTCCCACGGACTCAATATTTTCGACGGGAGTTGATGTTAAATCAACAACAACAACATCATCATCATACCGGTCGTCCACGCGGGCTATCAATAGCTGAAACCCTTGAATAAGAAGTCGGTATCATATCAAGAAACGCTACCATACGATATACTGGTATGATATATCACGTAAACAGCGCGATGCACGATATATCATATCGATAGAATATCATATCAGGTACCTGGTACAATATCATAGTATGGTATGATGTACCAGGTAGCTGGTGTGAGAAATCATGAAGAAAAAATCCGAAGTAATACGTCGCGTTCCACATTTTGTATGATAATGAGCCGATCATATTCGCACTTTCGCACGCAAGAAGAGCGATAGATAGAGTACGTTGCCGATCTAAAACAATCGGACTCTGTTTCGTCGAAACAATCCCAAGCGTTGGGCGGGTGCTTTCGCATAGTCGGGACAAACGTGCTTCCTACCGTGGGAGGCAGATTTTTGTTGGTTTGACCGGCTTTCGTCTTGCAGGGTATAGAGGTGTGGGGGTGGGTTGTGAAGCGCCGTACCTTCGTTCCATTTTTCAGAATTTTCTGGATGAATTTTTTACCCTCCTCCGGATTTCTATGCATCTGCACATACAGCCGTTCAAGGTGGGCTTGTGTCATGGTATTCAGTATCCCGTTTCCCCTCTACTGTCTAGGATGCGTGTTTGTGATGAAACGCGCCAAACAAGTATTATACATAACTCCCCCCTGCTCTCAGAACACTCTGAGAGCCAGGAAATATGGGAATCATCAAGATAATATATCAAACTCTAAATAAATGTAGCTGCACGCATCTAGCTCAACCTGCACTACCCTAGCCGGGCCTGCCCCATACTGCCCCTTTTGTTATCCGGTAATCAGCTAATACCCACCCAGGTGTACTATCAAAGAAGAGTAAGGAGGAGATAAACCCCACCTTGGCATCGCTGGCGAGGAAGTACCTCGGCGTCCAGGCCACGCCAGCGTCTGCGGAACGCCTCTGTTCCACCGCCGGCAACATCGCCACCGTGAAACGCGCAAGGGTGACAGATGAAAGAAACGTGGAGAACATTGTGTTCCTACACTCTAACCGGGGGCTGTGGTAATCGTGGCCGATCCGTTCCCTCTGTCACGAAAGATATATGATGGTTATGTCTCCATGTATTATCTCGTACATTATTCTTGCGCGTAGCGATGCGCCCGTCGACGAACGGACGAAACCCACCGCGCATTTCGTCTCAATGCTGAAGTACACCTAGTAGTGTTCGTCGCATAGTCGTGTGTTGATAGTTCATGTACATATACCCGTATGCCGGAGTCCTCTCATTAAATTGCTCTTCTCGTAGTTATTGTGTACAATAATCGGGGTCGGCCCTCCGTTTTTCTTGTTGTTCGTGTGTTGTAGTTGGTCCAAGTCCCCATTTTTTGGTAAGTCAGAGTTGTCCGTCTTTTTGCCTTTTTTTAGGTAAGCGACGATGGTCTTCGTAGTAGTAGTGGGATTGAATATTAACAACTACCTGCTTCCTGATACTACTTTGTAGTCGGAGTTCCCATCGTTTTCAAGCTGACGACCTTTTTTAAATGATAAGGTGTTGCAAATTATTTACTACCAGGTATTTGCTTCAGATCACTGCAGCAGCAACTATTTTTAACAGTAGTAGTAGTAGTAGCAGCTGTAGATGGATAGGAGGCGTAATCCCCTTTAATTTACGCGGTGATATCTTCTCCTCTTGCGTGCCAGCGGTTGTACGACTCTTCATAACATTGACTCCTGCCCACACTGCGGTTGTGCACGGCAACGGGTGGGCCCGCACGCCAACGGGTGGGCCCGAGGGATATTCGCCATGTTTGTTGGTGGGTGCGTTTCCTGGCATTCTATGTCGCCGTATTTCGCATTTAATTTTGAATTTAGAACTAGTTACTCTCTTTTATTTTGCGGAACTAAATACTGCTGCGGTGTGTGCTGCGTGTATTATTATTGCAGTTGTTGTGCATACTGACTGTGTATCGCGTTATTGCCCAACAGCTTCGCATCGTGGACTAGGCGCGGGGCCATGGTTTCTACCAACTTGATGCATTCGAGATCTCGTGTAGGGTGTGAATCGTCCATAGTCTGTTCCAGCGTGTGTGATCGACTACAATCTGCTTTCAAGTCTTGGTGCAGTACGTAGTTGCGCCCAGTGGCTGGTGCTGAGGACTACAGCATTGAAGTACCTGCTTTACAACAAGTACACAGCTCTACATCCATTCTTTTCGTCGGCATAGCGACCTGCCACTGGGGAGAAACCAATAAATGATGCCATGGATACGTTTTCCGAGCCCGAACTCACACGGCTGAATTCGTGGCTTCATTCGTATAATTTTACATCATATGATGTTCTATGGAGTTATATGAAATTATAAGGTATCATCCTATCTTAAAATATCATAGGCCATGCTTATGACATTTATCTCATCCATCTCGTGTTTTTTAAAATCAATATCGGGATGCCTATTTTATCGTACCGGGTATGACACATAATATTTTATGACATGGTACAGACCTTTACCCTTATTATAAATAGGAGTTGATGCCGGCGTTCGAATCCCACGTGGTGGGTCGAACTTTGTTGAGTTTTCAAGGAAATAACGGAATCAACTGCTTAGAGTGCCTATTAATAGCAGTAGCGTGGGTTGGCGTAATTCGATGCGAGTCGACGAGGGAAAAGAAAGAGCCGAACTAAGTATTTTCGCGATAAAAATGAAAGGCAAGAACCGTACGTAGTCGGGGGGAGGGAGAAGGGCCTGCTTTGTGACTTCTGATCTGAGATATACGACCCCAAACAGGAAGGAGAGATGAAAGAAGAAAGGCGAACAAGTCAAATAAACAAGCACGTGATACAGGAAAACACAAAAAAACGAAAGAAACAAAAACTAAAACAGAAAATAACTGAAACAAAGTACAGAATAGTATTTATGTATGTACAGTATCAATAGTAGTGTAGTGTTGATATTATACGTGTATCAAGGGCGCCAGGAAAAAAAAGAAGGTGCATTTACACATTTTTTTTTCGCTAGACAGGAGCGGGGGCTCGCTAAAACCGAGCGAACACAATGATAACTTTATTTTTTTTCTTCTTTTATTTGGGATCACAACGGTTGCAACGGTTTCCATTCCGACCTCTGGGGGGGGGTGTGGTGTGTAGTTTTCTCTTTTTCACGGACGCCCGTGCGAGTATGGATGTATGTATCAGGTATATGTATAAATTGATTTGTCATGCAAGATTCCTCGTGGGAATGGAGGGTCAAACCTGGTACGATTTTTGTGTCCAAGTAAGTGCCTTGCAGAACTGCAGTCGTGCCGTTTCGGGGGCGAATTAACTCAAGTTATACTGGTGGGTATTTTGTATTGTGTCCTCCAAACGGGACTGACTGCAGTCTGTCCTAAAAAGCACAGCAAGCAGTGTGTGTGTGTTCTTCACATTAAACCGTTCTTTCTACCCGTCGACATGCAGCACAACCAGTGTCCGTGCCGATTCTCCAATCCTAGAAGAGATACAAGTTATGTGGTCACAAAGCTACGCCACAGAGATACTACGTTGCCACGTGTGCAATATGCACTGCAGTGGGCAATGCAAAGCCATGTCATCATACTAGATAGAGCAGCAGTATGGGTACACGAGTACCCGTACAACAACTCGATATGTCGAAGCTTTCGATTGGATATTCACCGCCCCTACTGCTGTTACTATCCCAGTGGGTTTTGGAACAACCAACAATGTCAATAAGCTCACTTAACCTCCTTAGGACCCCAGTCCCGTTTTGGGGACAAACTACTCATATTTCGACTGCTTTGTCCCCACATATGGGAGTGCGGTGCTAAATGGGTATCAACAACCCATGCGTAACGTGTCAGACGGAACATCTTCGAAGATCGGAACGAGTCGGTTCTTGTCTTTCAACCATTTTAATATTTCGATATTAGCAAGCATGTCGGGGCCTTTTGGTCACCTCGAGGCCCTTCGGTTATTTACCCACATCCGTCGTGAGTTTGCCATTTGTCACACCCAACACCCAACAACATCGCACATCGTCCTGTCAACAACACCACCACAAGCACAACGAAAATGACACCCACAACGTCTGATGTGTAGCCAACGTACCCCAAAAAATAAATGTGCACGAGCTACGATATTCATCACCACGTACATTTTTAAAAAGCAATCTGAATGTAAAAACTTCGCGAGGGATTTCTTGTGTACCGTCATTCGGCCCAGAACATCTGCCCCCACCCGTTACGACCTATACTGGTACCAGGTATTTACTCCTGTCTGTACTGTTGATACTTGAAACGAGGTGTCGTCGTTGTTGTGTTCGTCGTTTCTGGCTGAAACAGACCTCCACCGCAGCCTTCTTATTCTTAGACCTACCGAAGCACGAAGGTATATGATTATGCCATCACGGTACAGGTGCGGCTGCTGTGTAATGTACCGTTCCTTTCCGTTGGATCAACCACTCTCAACTGTTGATAACACGATGAGTGGGCGATCACCTGTATATGATACGCGTATGAGAATTACGATGTTGGCTTTCGATCGAAAACAGAATTAACACATAACAAACCGTATATACGTAGTCTATGGACGGCTGCTGTCACCCCAAAATAGGCCCGTACGTACCACCTCGTCCAATTTAACTTTTTTACCTCGTATTCTCTAGACACAACTATACCATGCGTACGTAACCATAAAGCAGCTGCCACAAACTCCATGCATGCAAAGACAGAAGAGGTCATCGAAGGTCGACGGGGGAACAAACGTTCGGTTTCTGCATACCGGAGTCGTGTTTCACTGGGCCCCTCTCCCACAAATGGTTTACATTTTGCATACCTGGTATATATTTTGTGCCTGGTGTAGTATCGTAGCGCCGTCTTGCCTCTCACGCGTACACCATCCGCCAGGGTAGGTGCCACACGGGAGGGAGCTTCTTCACACACCTCACTATCTACGCGAGCGAGCGTGGTCTTGTGCCCGGCGGCTGGTCACTCGAAGGCCGTTTTTTTTTTCAAAGATGTGAGTGGTGATGCGGCGGTGCTGCAGAAAACCAGACCAACTGTTTTGGATTCCGTTTTTTCTTTTTAAATATTGCGAAGCCGCGTTAATGAAATTAGCAACACAATCACACGAACAGGAGGAGGAGCTCAGCAAGCAGTAGATTAGCTACAGTAGATAAACGTAGCCTACACACTTACCTGGCGTCTCGTATGATTGCTCGTATATACCGCGTGTCCTTTCCGGGAAGTTCCTTTTGGTCCACCCACACCATGTATACCGACACCTTTTTGAGCTTGTGTGTTTTACGCTGTAGAATCATCAGTCATCGATCGCGGAAAAAAACTCCTCAAAAAAACAAAAAGCAAAAACCGAAAAGTTTGTTGAGGCATTTTCACCGTCGTCGTAATACCAGGTACTTCTACTACTACTGCTGCTGTATATAGCACAGCCACAATCTGAACACCGAAACCAAGTACACGAAGAGAGCACAGAAAGGTATATTGCCCGAGGCAATACGGGATAGGGCTAACAACCCAGGGCTATAGATGGCGTAGAGGCACACTGGCAACGCGGTCTTGGTGACTGCTGTTGTGGTTTCGAATCCTGCCTGGCTTGCTGGTACATACACGACTGCTCTGCGAGCGGTTCTCTCGCACGACTATTCGATGGAGTTTTTTTTTTTGTTTTTCTTCACCTACTATTAATACTACTGCTGACAATGAGATGAGGTGAAACCAGTTACCCAGGGCATCTATTAATAGCTAAAGAGTATATTGATATTTATAGTAGAGAAACAGGAAACAGACGACAGAGAGTATACATATAATCTGTACAATGCGACACTTGGAGAAAATCGATGATGGCCAAAGGCTGAAACACGCCTGCACCACCACCACCACCACCACCACCCAGCAGCACCAGCGCCCTGATCCCAGTCCGCCCCGCGCAAATAGTCAACAGCTCACCACATTTTATTTCGACACAGCGCGAGAAGCCCTGGAAACGCCAATGTGGTTGATGGAGATTTGGGTCAGTTTCTGCCGCTACTTATTTGGTTGTATTTGGAGTAAAGGAAACACGTGAATAATTGCCAAGGTTTTCCGCCTCGTTCCCTACTTAGTTACAGCAAGCAGCACGTAGGCTACAGCAGTAAATACTCGTATCATGTTGCGCGTGGCGTACATGTGCACGAGCCGTCGACGACTGAGTCTGGTGTATCGTTGGTTGGAGGCACACGGGGGTGTGCCTTGCCCCGGAGTAAAAAAACGTGTGGTGCCAGCGAAAAACGGTGCCAGTGCGAGGTTTATACCCGCACGCGGAGAACCAAGGGAACATATTATCACGAGGGACCATAGTAAATAGGACCTATGGTACACACAAAAAACTACCAGGTATATATTCAGCTATTTTTACCAACAATATTAGGTCCTATATGCTATGGTCCCCCGTGATAGCCACACACGTACGGTTACAGAAGTGGGTGCGTACGGAGACCGACTGAAACAGAGGGCACGCGTAGAGAGTGGGACATGCACACCGCAGTGGAGACCAGCAAAATGGACCGGACCCGCCTATACAGCCATGAATCATGTTTTCCCCCTTCTGTGGATCATAATACAGCAGTATATGCCCGCCAATATGAAAATATAGTGCCCAATAATAACACAGTGCTCACTTTTTGGAGAACGCTATAAATAAGAACATTGGGTCAAGAAAAACGGCTCAGTGGTGAACTCTACACTAAATCCTATATAGTAGCCAACGCTTAAAGTTGTTCGAAGATGGCGCCCCAATTAAAACCTCAGGTTTTGCCCAGTTTGGAGGTGTTTCTTGTTGGCGGGGCCGTACTCTTTTTTATAGTTACTGCTGTGGTTACGAAGGCGGTTTCGGCCTTCTGTACGTATATAAACTCTGTACGACTATTGCTCTCTATTCGTCCCTTTTATCGTTGCGTGCGTCGCAACTACGCAGTCCAAACCCACTCCGGCACCAACTTGAGACTTTTGGCCGCAACATTTTATAAATGTTTCGGTTCTTTCATATTGATGAGTCTCCAGAGGTGGGTTGCACGTCTCACAGATGCTATTTTTGAGTTCTGAGTCCACCCATCAGCTGGTCTGAACAGTGCGTACAATGTGGTAGGAGAATATGACACAGACAAACTATTGATTCCTTACCGAGAAGACAGCATCATTGACCAGTGATGGGGTGGGTACCGCGCAGTAATACTACTAGGGCAAATGCTAAAGTCAGTTATTCCTGATACGTTTGAGCCAAAATCAGGTATATACTAAAGCCAGGCGAAAAACGCGCGCCACGAGTGGTGTGTTCCATCCATGAAAATCCATAATATATTCAATACTGCGCCTGAAACATGAAGCGTGCCACATGCCTTATGACCTCCAAAATCTTGATTGTTTTGTTTTCTTTAGGGTGTTAATATCACGGGCTCCACTTGGGCCTGCAGAGAGGCACTATCAATAGGCTTATTTACTCTGGCGCCCCCCCCCCCGTTGACAGCTGAAAATAATCTAGATCGTCCTCGCGGAATCGCCTGCTCGAGAGTATTTACTCTGTGCCCCCCCCCCCCGTTGACAGCTCAATCTTCTAGACCGTCCTCGCGGAACCGCCTGCTCGGCACGATAATATCTTGCCGTACCAAACCTGCGACCACCTCCACGCGGGGTGGTGCAGACAAAGACCATGGTGCTGTATTGACCGGTGTGACCATACCAGGTAGAAAACAACAGAGTACACATCACAACAACTATTAATACATGAAGGACGTCGCACCCCCCGGAGAAGAACTAGTGAAACTAGCGTACGCATGACATTGTATGCAGGTATAAATACGTACTTTAACGTACGGCGTATGAGTAGAGTTTATACGGTAATACAGAAGAGTTTCAACCAAGGGAGGGCAGAGGCACACGGAGAGAAAAAACAAGGGTAGCGGACGTATGGCCGCTCTGACCGGTTCAAAATTGGCCAAAATCAGTTGAAAGCTAGAGAGAGTAGGAAAAAACAGGTATACCTTGGCCTTTTCGTGCCAAAATCAGTTACGATGTCAGCCTGGCCAATAGCAGGGCTCCTGGGGTGTGTTCTGTACTTGTTCTTAGGATGTAACTGGTTTTTACCGAAAAATGGTCAGGTATACTTGATTTTGGCAAAAACCCATACTACTACGTGCATCAAGCAGTAGGTACAATAATAAGCGTGTATTAAATACGTATACTATGGCAGCAAGTTTCATTTTGCCCAGCATGTATTTACCAGGGATGCGTATTTCCCGGTAGCGGTAATTACCCGAAATTAATAGGGCTCGAGGTAATAATTTTTTTAAGAGGAAATTCTTTGCGTCCCCTATCCCCGGTCAAATATCGCCTCCATATAGAATGGAAACCCCCGTTTTTTTTCAAACGCTGCTAAATAAGCTGTGCAGCAGAGCAGAGCGCTACGTAGGCGCCCACAGGCAACCGAGAGCTACGCCACACGCAGGACACAACAGCTGTGTGTCGTTGTGACGGAGTAGCATACTATGGCGTTCAGGCGTAGCGCCGTCGTCGATTTATCCGATGGCCAGCCCCAGAGCTACGAAGAGCACCGCACCGCGCTTACAATATAAAATATAATCATATATATGAGCTGACATATTCGAATGGAAAGGGTGAACTCGGCGCAGATGCAGCTGGGACGCTGGGATTTCGTTGAGGCGTCCAGCGTCCATGTTTACAGTTTCTAGTCGCGGATAAGGTCGCGATCGCTACACGCGTACGAAGCAGCGCACTGCTGTAACTGCTCACTTCCTGCTTTGCGCTTTGTGTTGCTGATTTACCTCGCGACATATCATAAGTATATTCGTACATGAGAGATCGCTATCAGTACTACGGCAGTAGTCCTACTATTCCAGTATCAAATTGCTGCAGGACGAAATCAACGAGGACATGAACAATTAAAAATCAACTGAAACCGATGAACATTTACTAAAGTACTTGCATTGTGCGCAACTGCTACTACTGCTGTGGACCTGGTGCCGGTAGAGTGAAAATGATCGAAAATGTCTGTCCGAAGGCCTGAACGAATCTTATACTTGTGCTTTATGTAGTGCATGGGCCACCCGGGGATGATATTTTTTGTCCCCCCCCCAAAATTACGCCTTTTTTTCCTCGAACGAGAGGAAATAGGGGAAATTTTTTGGAAAAGCTGAAAAAGGCTGTTTCCCGGAAATTTTTGGGTTCCGGGTGAGGAAATACGCATCCCTGGTATTTACTGGTACTGCTGTCTGTACTGGTACGCGACCAGCCGCATGGGTCGTGGTTTCACTCCATATTTCGAGTTTCAAGTTTCAGGCATTTTGGCGTTGAATGCGGGCGAGAATAACAGACAAAACGAACAAAAAAACTCCACCGCAGCTTCAAGTGCTAGACAGCAACGCGCCACCTCAGGATCGTCAGTTATTTGATAGCATCAAGTATTACGGGGGACCATATTATTATTATTTTTATTTTTATTTTATTTTTTTGCTCGTCCCATTCATTATCTTCGCCCATCTTCTTATCTCTCTCTTTCCAACTCGTAACTCAGATCCGGGGTCACATAGCAGGCTCTACTCCCCCCTTCCCGCTACGGTACGTGCCTTCATTTTTATCGCGAGAAGATTTCAGCCTTTTCTTCCCTCGTCGACTGGCATTGAATTGTGCCTACCCACGCTGCAAGGCGCTCTCAACAATTGAATCCTTTATGTTTTTTATTTTTGCAAATAAAGTCAAAGTCCGACCCACCTGGGGCTCGAACCCAGGACTCAAACAAGTAGAATTCGAGGTTTACCACTTGAACCACCGGGGCGACCGGGTTAAATAGGATGTAACCGTAAACACAAAAACCTATATATTTCACTATTTTTACTGTTACGGGGGACCATAGTTAATAAGACCAAACATTGTTAGTAAAAATGTTCGAATATATAGGTTTCAATGTTTACTATATACTGGTAACTATTAATATGGTCCCCCGTAATAACAATATTTGGTCCTATTTACTATGGTCCCCCTGGTTTTTCGGATCTTCCCATGGATACAGGGCTCCAGCACTTTTGCGTTACCTCGGACTTCCTGGATCTGGGATACACAATTCGGGGTAAGGATTGCCCTGGGCTGGGGAATCGGTCGATCTTTTATCGCCAAAGCTCTGTACCAGTAGGTATTACGCTTAGATTAGATGCCGCCGACGACACGGGTTCGAATGTCTTTTCGCTCGTCTCGACGCTAGCTCGTGCGTCGCTAAAAGCACCCCCCCCTGGTTCCGATGGTATTCAAACGAAGCGGGTAAGTCAGCGTACGGTCGTACACGGCGGTATCGACGCCCCAGCTCCCAACGTTTGGAGGGAGGGGGAGTGTTCCAAGTATTACCATGGGACGGGTGATCGTTCGATTTTTTACCCCAACCCTCACATTTGAGACTACTATTACGAGAAAAACGATGATCTTTTTTAGAACACTACACATAATATATTGTCGGATGACATATTAATAGCAACAACTGGTGTATCAACCTAGGGGGTGAGAGAGGGAGAGCATGCCATTTCCCCCGGAGGCACCAGGTACATAAATCATAGCAGTGACGAAGACCAATCTCCCCTAAAAAAACAAGAGAGACTACGATTAATATTTTCGATAGCGAAAAGTTCGAAAATATTTTCGGAATATGAGTCTAACACAGGTATACCCTGGTAAATGCTTTGCGCAAGACACGAGGGCGTCGGTGGAAGAGAGGAAACGACTTTTGGTTTAAACACATTTTTCACAATACTTATACCACTCCACCTCCAGAGGTCAGAATGAAAATCCACCGAAGGTTTGTGATTACACGACGAAATAGGTAATACACGTTTTTTAGGATCGTTAGTTTTACTAGGGTTAGGAGTTTCCCCCGTCGAGGCGAAAAATAAATTCGCGGCTTGTCATTTTTGTTTTTCCGTACAAGAGTATGATCTACATAAGGATAATGGTAAGGATTCAGGACGGACACTGGGTGTGCTGACGAAACTGGGTAGAAAGGACGATTTAATGTTACGACAACAACAACAGCACAGCAGCAACAGCAGTAGTCTAGTGTTCATGGAGCGGAAATTTTAAGGTTTACCAAAATTCATCAGCAGTTAAGAACCAGGTACACATACTTTTTGGACTAGGACGGGGAATGGTTGTTTCAATCGACCAAAGCATCACTACAGCAGTCCGTAGTCCGTACTCGCTGTGTTCCTCAGGCCAGTTCCTATGAAGTCGGAAACTAGAAACTAAGATTGAAGAAGCCGATTTCCGGTAGGTACTTTTTCCGATTGAATTGTGAATATTAACAGCTACCCTTCATATCGTCTGTCGGATCGAATATTCGGAGTTTTTGTGTGTTTTCTGGAGACGCTAAATGTAAAGGGAGTGACTTCCAATAGGTTGACTATTACCAGTACGCAATAGCTCCAAGAAAAAAGGGTACGTAGGGCATGCGGAAGTCGGTTCGAAACTGCTCCGCCGCAATGCTCTTGAGAGGTCTTCATCTTCCCGCAGCTGCGCCGGATCACACATACCAGTACATGCTGATGTCTCGTTTCTTCCTCGAGCAGCGTGTGAGCTTCACACGCGATGCGTTCTCCTCCATCTCGTCCTCGAGGCCATGGTGACCCTGGATTTCTTCGAGAGTTCGCCAACGCTGCAGCCAGCGCAGTAGTTGGCAAAAGGTCATCGATACTGCGCACTGCGGCCATCGGGTGCTGTCACGAGCTGCTGACGGGCGTAGATAAGGATGTTTCCCGCTGACTCGCGCCGAGCAGCAGCAGAAGAAGTGAAAACAGCCAAGTCAGCGTCGCCGATGTTGTGGTGTGGGGTTGTGTCGTATGTCGTGTTGTTGTGTGGATGTGTGATACTCGTGTGAATATGCGGCCGGACTTTCTGACATTTCCGATGCACGAATCCGGCTGTCTGGTCCAGTTGGAAATCACAATCGAAATATCTTGGATCAAGAAGGCGCTTTTTCAATTGCGTAAGAACGACAAATTTTGTCTCCTATTCCAAACCGTTTTTTTTTATCCATTTTTCCGACTGCATACGAAGTGGCCTTACTTTTTTTTCGTTCGGTTGTTTTTGGCCTCTCGTCGATAGGCCGTATAACTTCGTAGCAGGTATCTTTGAATTATGAGGTTCATTTATCATTCAATTTGTTAAGACGGAAATGAACGGGTATCATGATTTGCCACGGTAGTAGAGTAACTGTTTAATATATATATATTTCAAAACGTGATGAAACACCCGAAAAATACACGAATCTGAGACGACTTCTTGTGTGCGGATAACCCACTGTTAGTGTTGAAACAAATGGCGGGAAATGAGGCCTCTAGCCTATGTGTGTGTGCTTCACATTACACCGTTCTTTCTACCCGTCGACATCCAGCGCAACCAGTGTCCGTGCCGATTCTCCAATCCTAGAAGAGATACAAGTTATGTGGTCACAAAGCTACGCCATAGAGATACTACCACGTGTGCAGTATGCACTGCAGTGGGCAATGCAAGGCCATGTCATCATACTAGATACGACAGGCACGACATACGCAATCTATGAAATAGTGAAACGAAAAGAAACAATCAAAGAGAAAACAAAAACAAGGTAGACTAACCGAAAGAGAAACAGAAAAAGAAATAACAGATAAAGCAAAAACTTGGAGAAACGATCTGTCGTGCCGCCCCCCCGCAGGCGAGGTGGCCAACACTTGAAAAAGAACGAGCTGGAAAAAAGGAAAAATAAATAACAAAAAACACCACTGCTTGTAAACAGAGTAAGACAAAGAACCAAGGGAAAAAAAAGAACAAGGAAAAATAACGAAGGGGAAATAACAGGCAGACCAAAGCCCAAAGCACCCCGCCCTGGTACCTGTCTATCAGGTATATCTTTTTCAAGAGTATTTGGTTACATGCATGTCCGTTTGTTGTTCGAATCCCCCCTGTTAACTTGAATATAGTGATCTATGAAAAAAGTGAAAAGGTCTTATTTCCCGATCCTCTTGGTCCTGGCGGTGTTATTGTCTGTTTCCAGTTCGTTGTATGTCGAAAGTTGTGGTACAAGCAATACCCCACACATTGTCTTGCACGGACCTTACGTATTTGCAAGTTGGGAGACACGCCTCTCATGTATTGGACGAAAGGCTGCAACTACAACATTGTGGATGCAAGGCATTGTTTGAGGTGCGAGGAGGGTGCTTTTCCGCGTGTTTCCCATCATAGGAAGCCGACTGAAAACGCATGGTACGAGTAGATACCGCGGTTCTTGTTTTCGTCATACTTTGGACCGCGTCTATTTTCCAAAGTGAAGGGGAGCCTACTAGGGGTGCAGGTGTGTCGGTGCTGACGGTACTCATCCACCATATTACTGCCATTAAGAATAGTCACTACTGATATGTCGCTTTTACTCAATCAAGAGCATGAGGTACTATATATACGGTACAGAAACCGATGGATAAATGGTACATGCAGGAGTGGAGAACAGATATCTCACAGGGGAACTCAGACAACTATTAATGCTACTATTGGTATATTATTGTGGTTTCTCTGATCCTACCGTGTGCATATTAGAGACGTGTAATAGCACTCTCCCTCCCTTTCGAAACCCAGAACCTGGTAGATACTATTAATAGTGCAAACTACATGTGGCGGGCACTCCTCCCCCATCCCCGTTTCTGGCTGTACGTGTCTCTTCATTAGCGGGGGAGCGTTCAGCATAGTCTCCCCTTGTCGACTCGCGTCGAATCGAGGTACATACGTGCGTACATGCGCTAAAACGCGCTTGCTTGCGCACACACCTACCTACAAACGCCGAAAAGCGTTTTTTTCTACAGATATAAGTCCATTTTCCCACCGAACAAAAAACCCAGCATGGCAATCCACGACTTTGAGCTTGGTGAACTTCGACGTATACCAGGTACTGCTGAAGTTGAGAAGTTCAGCCACGCGGGGTGTGTCCTGCACTAATTTCAATGCGTGTCAAGAAAAAAAGTGTTTTTTATCAAATTTCGCGCAATAATTTAGCCTTAGCTTGTTCACATTCAAATGCTATTGCTTGTGTACTGCGCTGCTTTCACGTATCGAAAAACTAGTTGTACTATTAATAAGTTTCGGAAGGACGCCAGAAGTAACGTTTTTTCACACAGCCCTAATGTGAGTTCCTGTTTTTTCAGGTTGGCATTATAAATGCACGCGGCATATACCGGTATACGATAAACAAACCAGAACGTCGCCAGATACGTGCAGCTGATTCGAATGTGGTCTTCCTTTGTGTGTGTGTTTTGTTTTTTTTTCGCGCTTGATCCCCTGTGACTATCTTTTTATGTCTTTATCTTCCATTCGAAGTAGTGGTGTTTTTCTTTTCTCTTCTTTTCGTAGCTCGTTCTTTTGAAGTGCCTGCCATATCCCCTCTGGGGAGGCACGACAGTTTTTTTCTTCAATCTTTTTTTATTTTTCTCTTTCGATTGGTTTTCTTTGTTCTTGTTTTTCGTAGTTTTTTTCTGTTTTATCGGTTTGAAGAATATTCGATGTCGTGCCTGTCATACATATGCAGTATGGTGTCATTTGCAGTATTGTGACATATGACAATTGCATTGTCTGCTGCTGTGCTTCCTGCATGCGCAGGTAACAAAGTAGTACGTCTGTGTGGCGTATGTTTTGTTGCCACAGAACTTGTATCTCTCCACGTAGGTTTGAAGAATCGGCACGGACACCGGTTGTGCTGGATGTAGACGGGTAGAAAGAACGGTTTAGAGTGAAAAACACACCCACACATAAGAGCAGTGTCTTCAAGCGTGTGAGACAAAACAAAAACACGTGGATAAAATAAAAAGTTGTATTTTGGCCGTCCGCGGGGGAGTGTTATTGTCGTGTCTGGGATTCAGATCCGCGTGCACCCTTGGCACGGCATGCAACCCTTGGCGCGGCGCTTTTTTTTCTTCACTACACAGACTACCATCGAGTGAAATCGAAGACTAAGAAAAAAAGTCATTTTCTGATTTCGTCCTGCAATCACAACACGCTCCTGTTAGTTTTTCCTTTCTGACCTCCGGAGGTGGGTTGTCGTTTCCTCTTTCTCACGGGCGCCCGTACGAGGTTGGCGCAAACAAAGTGAGCCATTTTTTTTTTGTTTCACCTTTCAATTTTTTCAGGCCATTTTGTTTTTTCACTCCACCGGTACAAAGATTGCATGGTCTAGCCCTAGATTATGGACGGTACGATTACTTGAAAATATTCCTGCAAGTCGTTGCTGACCAATTTCACATCTGCACGTCGGGTCACCCGATACCTAACCCCACGAGCCCTATTTGTTATCTTAAGAGCCTGTATGTAATCCTTTGGAGGGCTCGAAGCAGAGGCGGTCACGAGTGGCTCTCCACGTAGTAAGACCAACAACCTGCAGGGAATGTGCCACCGTGACGTCCTCCATTTAGCGCGAGTCAAAACGATTAGACTGTCGCTGTACGCATCCCACGCAGCTGGGAGACACCGTAAATATTGGTACAACTATAGGTGCCCTTTGTTTTTTTGTATCATCCACACCAAGTGCGTTACAACTGTAGTGCACAGGTTACTGTTTTCACGCCATCATGGGTTCACCAATCCCACCTCGCCGACTCGAATCGAATTGTGCTTTCTCACGCTTTAAAGGGATTGAAGGATCCTGTCCACGCGTTGCGAGAAAAACGCCCTCCTGCGGCTCTTTCGCCGGCTCTTAACCCGTTTAGAACCGCAGTTGCGTTTCAGGGACAAACTACTCAGAACGGAGGGACCACGATGCTGCCACGTGCACACAGTCATACCAGGCAGCCCTTTTAAAAATTCAGCAGGTATGCTCGTACCAAGAACGGTATTTTCAACAGCATACCGGCATTGTAAATCTTTTGAAACACGTGGTTCTTTTTTGTTGGAAGTATATCGTACCAGGTACCAGGTAGCAAGTACCTCAACAGTCTGCCAGCAATATACCCCGAACTACCACTGCCACAGAGCACCTCAGCCTCGCAATACTATCACATTAGCCCCACGAGATTGCAGCGTTTTCCCCTTGTGCCTGACGGAGGGGCACGCCAGCCTGGTACACTGCACACGCCCGAGTACGCACAACACGGGACAGACAGTTCACGAGTACGCACGCCATAATGTATGCCTCAAAGCCACCGGCAGCCTTTCTGGCATGCGGGAGCACCAACCCAGAGATTCGAACCCGGTCCTCGTGGGAGTCTGCAGCAAATTAAAGTGCAATATATACTTGTGCACAGGAGTATTAAACACGCCCCAGCACTTGAAAAGGTGTATCTGCACTCGGAACGGCCGGGTGGGGTGCCTGCTGTACTCGTACTGCTGTGAAAACAGCAGTTGCTGCTCGGGACGACTTTAGAATTGACCTTTTTGTTTGGGGAGCAGAAAAGACAAAGTGGTTGCGGCTGTACGGTATGGTGTTTTTAGGTCGGGTGGGGTTGTGAGAAGTTGTGCGGCACGTCGCTAAAGTTTGAAGGATGCGTGCCCAAATTATTGGGTCGGGGTTTAGTTGGCTTCCTATTAATATTATTACGGGGGACCAAAGTAAATAGGGGATCTATGGTACCCACAAAAACCTACATATTTACCCATGTTTACTAACAATTTGAGCCTATTTACTATGGCCCCCCGTAATATTTTGTGTAGGCGATTAGTCCTATAGTGGGCTGCACATAGGTATTGCAGAGAGTAACAGTTGCGTGCAGTGATTCTCGGAAGTTTACTTACTGCACGCGTAGCTCTTCTTTCTTATTGACTGGCGCGTTTGTGGCTGGTGTGTTTTCCACTATTAATACGACATGAGCGTCATTCATTCTGGTATGTAAGTAGTAGACAACGTACCTGGGGAGACCCATTCTTTCGGGCTCCCCCCCCCCCCCCCCCCATCCCATTGATTGTCTTCACCCCCTCCTAGTCGTACAACGTCCACACTACCGTAGGCTCCTCTCCCCGCCCCACACATTACGGTACGCCTGCCTTGTATTTTTATCGCGATACGGGTCCATCAATTTCTTCCCTCGTCGACTCGTATCGAATTGTGCAGTTGACCTAACACAACCCAACAAATAAGTACGCTCGTACCAGGTACCAACTCAACGCTCAACTTTGCAATAAGTATCATGTCGACATTACACAACTGATCGTCTTGGTCTAGACATACCCACGGATGCTACCAACAGTTGGTGCTGGAGTTCGAAGTCCGCGTGGGTCGGATTTTGTTACTTTATTTGCATCAAATGACAAAAAAAAACGGATTCCACTGCTGAGAGCGCCTATCTGTACCATTAGTAGCGTGGGTAGGTGCAATTCGATGCGAATCGACGAGGGAAGAAAGGACCGAAGGCTTCTCACGATGCATGAGTAAGGCGCGAACCGTAGTGGGAGGAAGGAGAAAAGCCTACCTTGTGACCCCGGATCTGAGATACGCCTTTGGTTCGTACGAAGGAGAGAACATGTGGGCTGTGATGATAAATGATACCAGGTATGGCAATAGGCATCTACAAATCGCCGCCAGCCACCGGTACTCTTACCCTTCAAAAGAACCCCTTACAATTTTCACCCGCGCTGTGGAGGACAAACCCTACACGGAAGGAAGCACGTGTCTTGCGGGGCCGTTTTCGCAGGGGTAAAAGGGATGTTAGCTTTACAGGTTTGACATGGCCACGATGACACAAGTTAATGCGACAACGGTACTCTTAACCCTAATCTTGTCTGTATCATGCTGGTGTACCTGTACCCGAAACACGGGACGTTTCTGTGTTTCCGTACACGGACGAAAAATTGAAGTGTGCCGTGCAACAGGCGTATTGACCATCGAATATCATCCTCTACCGGTATGTACACGATCCTAAGGCAACTTTCTATGTAATCGCACTGCTTCCTGTACTCAGGCCCGTACGTACACGCGTTAGTTATTTACGAGTACGGCGTCAAGCAAGGCTCTATACTGCTGCCTACTACCAAGACACCAATGCTGAAGAGTTCAAAAGGGTAAGCAATACAAGCTACCGTACATTCAAACATATGGTAGGTATACGAGTATGTGTCATTACTGCTGGCCTTCACGGTTGGAATTCAAACCCGGAGCTACACGCGAAAATGATGCCACCGCGGCAGCAGTGGTCGTATTACGCCCTTGGAGTGTTCCTTAGAAAGATTCGTCCAGGAATAAAGCTTCGCCGAACAGAAAGGTCAAAACGTATTTCGCCCATTTTTTTCTTCGTGCGTGTGTGTTCGCCCATTTTTTTCTTCGTGCGTGTGTGTATGGTGTGCGAGGACCGTAAATTCTACATACCAAATGCCAGACCGGCTTTCCCATCTTCCGTGCAGCACGTGCGAGTCGGAGGCTGGGTGGACGGAACAAAACCAACCTAATTCCCAATCATACACCACGCTGAACCATACGCTGCCAGAGCTGCAGCAGAGGTAGCTATCAATTGCGACAGAGGGCAGTGTGGTAGACAGCAGGAGCAGCAGCAGGAGCAGCAGAAGCAGTAGCCGCAGCACACAGGGGAAGCAGTGATGGCTTCCGTAGTAACTCGCTATGGCTCAAATAAAGGCAGGCACAGTGTAGACCCGCGAATGAGAAATTTCATGGTAAGAACATAGGCCGGAGTTGGGGTGGACGCTAAATGGTACGATTTCTTTTTTATTAAGAAAATCATGCTCGGTGGCGAAAACCACACTAAATAATACCACAAACTAGGCTATGCTCTAGGGCGTTTAGAAGGTTTGCCCGCTCAACCTTTTAGAACTGCAGTCCCGTTTTGGGGACAAACCACTCAAATTTCAAGTAGTTTGTCCCCAAAACGGGACTGCGGTTCTAAAAGGCGTTTCTTGTTGGCGGGCCCATACTGTAGAGGAGCAACCGTTTCGATTTCGGCACAACTCGCCAGCGTGTACGGTGTTCTGCACCTGTCTCATCGCGGCTGGGTTTGTTATTGAGGAGAACCGAAACGGACGGATGTGGCGTCCGCACGAGGCGTTTCGTTTCCATTTTCGTCTGGTGCTATTTCTTTTATTATACGAAGAACTAATATTATTGCTGTGCGGGCATTCGAACGACGCAGCTTCCGAAGTACGGAAACTGGGCAATGCCCGTCGCAGCATCGGCCCCGGTCCATTGTACGCCAATGGCGAAGGAAAATAGAACACCCGTATACCGCGGGGGCCGGCCTCCGTTAGGTTCTTTCCTCTCTCACCCGAAACGAGAATTCGAAGGACTGTAGTCTGTCTCCGACCAAGAGCTGTACGTCCTAGTCCTAAACAATTCACTCAAGCATAAATATCATACTATCCAGTATACTACTAGTTGCTCACTTGTGGAGGTCAATCGAACAGAAAATGTTGCCCCAGAAGGCAAAAGTCCAACCCCTACAGTGGTGGGATGAGTGGGTAACTCAACATCACTACTCCCACCTTCGGGCGGATCGACGGAGGAATATCGTTTTCCAACTACTCTCAACGCGAACGCTTTGCTGTCAAGGGGCTACGCACTATGTGATCAGGGGCATACTACTTGAAACACGTGGTGTATAATTCATTCCTGTACATGGTTGGGATCATTATCGCAACTGTCCATTTACTGGCAGGACAGGTCCTGGTGTATTATACCAGGTATGTGTTTCGTACACAGACGAAAGGTATGCGCCCCTCCAAGTCTCGAAAACTTATGAAACCCCTAGGTATTGAGTAGTTTATTTCATAATCTTCTAAATCGAATGCTACTGATCGGGCAGCGGCCCAGTTCGAACGGAGTTTTGTTCTGTATCGGGGAACATCGTTCTCAATCCTTTGTCGAACACGACTGAGCGGTCGTCGGCCCAGTTCCAACTGAGTCTTGTCCTGCACCGTTTATTGCTACACTGAGAGCACATACCTGGTACCTAAAAAAACGGAAAACGGTAACAGCAAAAACACACGGTACAAGTGTTGGCGGCAACAAACGGCCGCGTTAACCAATATTGGAACGTTTACGGGTAACCATATCTCACACCGGAACATGCGCCGACGGTATCCGAAACCATGGGATCCCATTTATGGACGACGTTTGGTAGCCGAGCCCCACGGTATGGTGTACCTGGAATCAACGAGTCTTTTATGGCTTGACAACTCAGCTGTACTGTACGTTGATCTATGCACGGTATCGCGGCTTTACAACTCAATTATTTAAGCGGATAGGGGAAAACTCTCGTTCGGTGCGGTCACGTCTGCATCGTACCGTTGTTTTACAATTCATCCTTGCATCAAACGGCTCTTACGCACTGTATAGGTATGTACTCCGTCAATTTACTACTCCCGCACTCCCAGCGTAGGTTTAACATGGAAACAAACACTGTTCGAAAGGCTTTTTCCGCGGTATGCTTGACATTTTCCGTGGTGATTTTGCCGTGAAACACTGTGCATGATTTCCCCCATGCGTGAGTTGACGGATGGTTATGGCTCTTCAACTGTCACGTAGACATTTGCGTTCAGAATTGGGCCCCATCGCAGCAACCGATTCTAAATGGACGAGGAAAATGCCCGGCCGTGTTCGGGCTAGGCTGCAGATCGTGGATGTAGGCGGTAGTCGGTAGATCCAGAAGTATTGTATCGAGGAAACGTTACTGCAAACGCCTTCCACGCCAAAATCAACTTTTTTGCAGCAGGTTGTTTTTTCTCCACGGCGTCATATCCTCTCAATCGGCCGAGTGTTGTGTAAACCGCGGTTTTCGTTCCCCCTGTCATATGCGTTTCTGGCTCGTGGCCGCCCTTGTCTGTCCACCATCAATCGCAGCAACGCTATCCCTGCAGTATGACTCAATCCTGTTGCCAATATGCCTGCGCAGATCTGGAATCACAACAGGCTGTCAGGATGAGGCCGGCCCTCGAAACAGCGGTAATTCTCGGTGCATTCGCTTTCAGGCTAGGAGCCTCCGCGAGAGACACAAGCTCCCCGAACAAAGCCATCTCGAAGCCGAGCTGCAACAAGAGCATCGACGTCTCGGTTCGATACTCCGGCGCGTCTGACCGGCTGTACATCGAGTCGGCCAACGGCCGAACCCGAGGCGGCTGCATTACATTGAAACAGATCTGGGAACGCAGGGAGGGCGAGGGGCCGTTGTACGCAGTGGACAAGAATGGCGACATCAGCGACAAGGTCACGGGGAGGTGGCTGCTCACGGACGACCTGTACGTGAAAGACGGCATCACGCTGAAGGTAGGCCGATATATACATTGCCTTGAAGCACCTTGAAGCGTTGTGTATTCGGGGGGGGGAAGCGGAGGGGTCGGTTACGACTTGGAAAATTGGTCAATAATTTCCAACACACTCGGGATTTGGGGACGACAAATCGAAGCATGATTGTTCGAGTCCACAAGGCTTCGTGGTGCGTGTCTACAGAGCGGATATACATGGTTTTGAGAGGCTTCTACCGAGCGGATACACATGTCTTGAGAGGCGTCTACAGAGCGGATATACATGCTGGGAGTCGGAATCGTGATTTTCTCGCGTTGCGGCCCTTGGTCCAGTGCCGAACGCCGAGACGTTCGCCTGTAACCGATGATTACTGCCCGCGACCAGCTCAGTCCCCGGCTTGTTTGTTTCGCTTCTAGCAATACGTCTTTGAATCATATATTGGGGGATAATTTTTTGGGTATCGCACCCCCTCCCCCCTAAGCTTAACGAAAAACCCGACCTCCTAGTACGAAAGCATACCAAGACAGAGGGGTGGTACCTACTAGTGTTGGGAGGCTCTTACGTCAACCCTTTTAGGACTGCAGTCCCGTTTTTGGGGCAAACCACTCAAATACCCAAGTAGGTTGTTTCCAAAGCCGGGCTGCGGTCCTCACTAGGCAAACAATATGTTGGCATCGCACAAACAAATACTGGGCTCGAAACAACATGACAATACAACGCGATGAACTATCCCCATGGGATAATAAATACCGATCTAATCAAGGAACACACAAATCCGTCATATTCCGTAGACATTGGGTTGTGCTCTTCAAAAACTCGTCAAACCGGAAGGTTTCAGCAGAATATTGCTGTGTCATTGTTGTCGAGCACGCAGGCGTCTGCTGTCGTCATATCATCTCACCCATGGCCCTGTTCTCTCGTCCTTCAAGGTGCACGGTAAATCGGGCGGCGGCGATTCTGACGAGCTACGTCTGCTCAGTACGAAGAAAAAATTCATCAACCTGCGCGCTCACGGCGGGAGCTTGGATTTCGTAGGCACCAAGGTGACTGGACTCACGCCTGTGCGCTATCTGCCAAATCGCATGTCTCCCAACACTATCAATCGATGTATGACACCATAGATTAGTAAAAAGCACGTGGGTTGTAGCCCCCGGACGCCTATATTCGCACGCACGGAGTATGTTCAGTTGGGCTTGCGAGAAATTGCCGGAAACATTTTTTTTCCGTCAACATATCCGTATGCGACAACGACGAAGTAGCCCTCCCATTGTTTGTTTTTCCGTCACGATTCCAAAACGTTGTCGGAATTATGTGCGCTCACTCGCTCATCCCTGCCCGTTCTATGCGTTCCGCTTCCCGCGGTTTCCGCGACCGGGTAGCTGGTATGTTTTTTTTTTTACTTTATTCACCTGGCTGCAGCGTCCCAACCCCCCTCTGCCCCTTGAATTTTTCATCGGCCACGTGTCGAAGGTCGTGTCTCTTTCCCATCTTCTTGTGTCACGTTCAATTTGTGACCGTGATCCCTCCCACGCGCCACACCGTCTTTAGGTGTGGGCCTGGGATACTGATCGAAACTACTACGACAAAGATGAGTCCGACGGGCGGTCGCACATCAGCGCGATCTCGGAGGTAATCACCGACAGCAGAGAGCGTTGCTCTGGCAAGGCTAAGGACGACATGGGAGAGGCGCGGATGGACATCGTGGACAGCGAGATGGCCTACCTAGGTTTCCCCGACAGCGAGAGCTACGGCCTCACGTGGAAGGTGCGTAGGTCGAAAGTCAGCTGCTGTTAACAACTAGGCGGAAATTCAATGATCGATGGAGGCAGCGCGCGGATTTGAGGCGAAAAGTTGTTAAAACCACGCGGAACTTCGTAATTCTCGCTATAATTCTTGACGCGGTCGAAGCCTTTCAGATATTTATCTCTGTGCGTTGGCGTGTATCACGCCAATGTGTTTGTATACAACGCCTGATCGATCTGTCCACATTCGAAATTGAAACAGCAATCGCGCCATCAATAGCGGCAAACGTATCTACTTGGAAGAAAAAAACTATCGCTCACCCTTAAAAATTGGTTCGACGGATTGAAATATACCCTTTACGCCATATGTATATCTATCCTGGGCCGATCGGTTTGTGGCCGTCTCGCCAGGCTCAACGAAAAACGAGCTGCGCTTTTTATAAAACGTTCGGGATATATAACTCGTGTGGTCGCCTGCACTGTATCGATTAATTCTCCAACGTTTGAACCGATCGATATTCTTACCAGGTCCGCGGGTACTGCTCGAACAAGAGCAACCCTAAAGTGTTTGACAAGGTTAATGTTTACGGCAACATCTACGATTCCGACATCCACCACAACAACTTCGGTGTTTACACGTACGGTCACGAGAAGGGAGACTGGAGGAGGAACAGGGTGCACGACAACTCCGGGTATGGCTTTGACCCCCACGACGACAGCGATTACTTGACCATCCACGACAACAAGGTGTTCGATAACGAATGGCACGGCATCATCGCCTCGGAGCGCTGCAACGGGGTGTCTATTCAGGTAACAAGGGTCTGGCTCACCGCACATTATGCGGTGGACGTACGGCAGTAGTCAGCCAAAGCATGTATCCGGTCGATTTATCACTCCAGGAAGCGAGAGACGGGAAAAACACGACATACCACGTGGCTGGACCCGACGCACGCATGACGCTGCTGTGCCGCTCCACGACACTTGTGGAATTGCTACATCGTCGTGGTTACCCCCCGTATCTCTATCTCAATCTATGGCTGGAATGCTCGAAAAACACACCCATTTATTTGTCCGATCTATGCCGTCATTTTAGGGAAACGAGGTCTACGGCGGCTCCCGCAATTCTGCAGGCATTTTCCTTCACCGGAGCAGCAACAACGCCATCGTTAAAGGTGAGGAGCTGTCTCGGAAGATCAGATGTCGGTTGTAAGGTGGCGTCCAACAGGCCATGCCTTTTGATCAGAACGAACTCAATCGCCGTACACACTGTTAAATTGATCGCGTCATCGGCGGAGAACTGTATTGGTTATGGTTTGCACCCAAGCTCGTCCGGCCATCTCGGGACACGCGTACACTTGTTGTAAGAGATGCCCGACCGAATATATTACACTGGGTACAATTTTTTGCAGTGCTTGCGTCAGCTTTGAACATGCACCGGAACTACTGCGTCAACGAATCATCACCCATGCGTTCCTGTCAATCAGATTGATTTTCCCCCTCCTATCACTGATCCCTACAACGTCCATTGCTTCAGATAACTACGTCCATGACAACGGCGATGCCGGAATAGCGCTGCTGGAAGTTTTCGACGCTGAAATTTCGCACAACAACATCAAGGACAACTACTACGGCATGAGACTCTCCGTGGGGTGCGGCGACAACTTCATCTACGACAACGAATTCCACGACTCCAAGAAGTGAGGAGTCATGTCTGGACTTTCCGCAACACAAGATCCGTCCTAGGCTATGCTGACTCGTCCACCCCTCCCACCGCTTGTCAGACAGCGTTTGAGTACGTTTCGTCCGTCTCGCCGAGATTTCGCCTCTACATTCGCAGTTCCACTTTTGTCCTAAAAATACCGAGATCTGGCGTGTAATAAATCCTCTTGGGAGACATCAGGGGGAAAAATTTGACGGTAAAAATGGACGATTTCCGCAAAGGCAACCAACTGCATTGCTGGGGGGTTGTGCTAATTGGCGTCCGAGCTACCGTGTAAGCGTTCGCACGGCACGGGCTCAACACGATCCTGTGGCGACCCATGCTGCGACAGAGGCGGAGGGTTTAGAGCAGACCAGCCCTGAGCGTCTGGGTCCCCAAACCGAGGGTTTACCCAGTATCGTTGGAAGGCCAGTAATGATGGTAACTGTATTCCTAACAGTAGCAAAAGCCATACCATTGCTAATCTTGATACACACAGTCCCCCGATTCTTCAGCTTCAGGTACTGTGCTGCTCGTTCCTACGCGGGATGCATATCCTGCATGAGGCCATGGGAAACCCGTGGTACGCACAATCGAACCATCAAATCAAGCACAGCCTGCAGAGACAAGTTTCGACGAAACAATGGACCTCGAAGCTGTTACTGCTGTTACGTACTGTAGTAACTACCTGATACATGGTTGTCAGCTTCAGAGCGAGATAGAGACCCTCGTCCTCGAGCGAGGAGCCTCCAACAAAATCGACGCGCCCCTACCGCAGCATGCATCCTACTGTAGCCGTTCTTGTGGGCGCTCATGCTCGTCGTAGACTGTCTGATGAAAATATATACCAGCTATTATAATAATTATATTGGTTGCTATCTCGGGATCTCAATCGGGGTCAAATAATATATATTCTTGACGAAAAAAAAAAGAAGTGGATCTCTTCAGATAGAAATATATCGCAAGACGGGCGAATGAGACTGAACTTGAGTTTTTTTCGTCGCACAACCCGTTGCCGGACTACGCCTCTCCTGATCAGGCACAACCTCTTGACGTACCTTGGAGCCGACAAGCCGGAGGTCACGAGATCCGGGCGATCCAAGGACAACGTCTTCAAGGAAAACAAGTTCAGTGGCAAGGGCGAGAGCGTGAAGGTGAAGGAGGCCGACGGCACCCAGTTCCTCTCGAACAGGTTCAAAAAGGCGGACAAGATCCGCTTCTATGACAGCACGGAGACCATCATGAAGGGCAACACCGGTCTGGGCGGCACCGAGGTGAAGGTGACGCACTCCGCGTGTTTCGACCACAAGTGTGACGATGGCTTCGAACCCATGTGTTGAAACGGCTAGGCAGCAGCCCACTTGTCGTCCCGGCAACTACGCCCCACGATTTGTGTCTCCTTCCCGTCGAAAGAATGACGATTTTTGTTGGTTTGTCTCCTCACGGCGCAAGACCAAGACGCCTGGGCTTTGCGTAGTGTTTTGTATTTTTGGATGTTGGTGTGCGCGTGTCTTTCTCACGCGCGGGTTTCTTGGCAATGGCAATGGCATGTGCTGTGTGGGGTCGGGTGAAAAAATGACGCACCTCCACCCGTGGCCGTTTCGCAATTTGACTAGCGCGATGCTTGTGTGGCTAGCCTTCGGATAGTTGTTTGTTGCGGTGTGGGCCGCGCGGGCAGGCGATGTCCCGCCTTGGCGGGGCACGTGCCGTTTCGATAGTTATCGCCCGATCGCCACGGAGCACGT
Organism: Nereocystis luetkeana; assembly: GCA_031213475.1. Classification (NCBI taxonomy): domain Eukaryota; class Phaeophyceae; order Laminariales; family Laminariaceae; genus Nereocystis; species Nereocystis luetkeana. The sequence continues at coordinate 8,875,514 of JARUPZ010000008.1, read as the reverse complement.
CCGGTCCGTTTCTTTCGACACGTGCTCCGGTTGTGGTGATGGGTCACATGTATTGCCAATCGTTATCTGATGCATACGTGGCATGTGTTGGCACTCATGCGGGAAGAGTTTCGAAAGAGTGCGTGGGTTACGTTTTTTTGGGGGCGAAGAGACGGGTTTAGGGGGACATCTTGTAGCCGCGGGAGGCCATGCGTGACGCAATATTAGCTACAACAGTAAATCATGCGTGTCGCACCGGTGTCCTTTTTTGTAGAGGTGGCTATCTATGACTGATGTTCTAATACAACTTCCAAGAAGTTCCGTCGGCACGCCTGCACAGTTTTGGGTGGGTCTCCCCATACGAGAGCCGATACTTTGAGACACAAAGGAGGAGAAGGCTATCATACCGATGTTTTTTTTTTGGCACTGGGCTTAATTCCAGAGCAGCTCGCGGTAGCTGTAGGGCTGGCGGCACCATCAGTATGCCGTCGCCACGGGTATCTATCTATGACCGTCCCCAGTACTTGCTCTGGTTTTCGTATATATTGCAGTTTTTTTTTGCGTTCCCCTGGCTCGTCGATCTTCATCGATCTGTGGCATGTGGTCGCGCTCGCGCGCGGGTTCCGCGACGCAAGAAGACCGCAAGCGTCATTCATTTATTTTCTTGATATGTATACCAGGCGCTCACCCCCCCCCGAACTTCCGCCCTGCAGAGGGCTGGGAATCGCATTTGTAAGGGTCAAAAGGGTGTACGGCTAGCCGCAAAGCGCCAGTGAGCGGAGTTGAGATCACGCGTTCAGTTTCTGCTCGGTTTTGTTTTGTGCGTTGTGTAGCTCCTATTAATAGTGTTTGTTGTGGAATGCTGGCAAAAGGGCACGGATAGATCGGGCACGGAACAGACATTGTACTGTAGTTTTGCGACTTAAGACGATAGCCACCGCGACATTGGTCGCTGGCAACAACGAGCGAGCGTCGAGCAGACGCGGGATGTGGAGGGGTGTACTTGCGTCAGGGGAGTGGTTTGAGAACGATACTGTCAATGTGATTGCGAGCCTAGAGGGTAACATCTGGCTCTTGCTTTCATCATTTCGATGTGTGCGATGTGTGCCCTCAGACGTCCATTTATCCGTCGCCAATAGGGCCGCTGGAACTTGGTCCTAGTTTTACCGCCCCGCTGTTTGGCGATTACGATGCCGCTTTTCCTGACTCTCGTGTCGTTTTCTCCCAATTTGGTTTGTTGTTTTTAGGCTTCTCGGTGGCTAGTCATTCCAATAGTTTCTATGTATTCTAAGTCCATCTTGCTGTTGTTTTAGCTTTCGTCTCCCGTATTAATAGTGGTCTGGACGGTCAATTGCCTCCTTATCGACGTACGCGACTACGGGTTTTTTCTTGTTCCATTTTGTTATGTCGAACTACCCGTAGGCGTAATAACCGTGGTACACGCTACTTCTGGACCGCGGTAGGAAAAGACCTATACCGGTGGGATGATCGTTGGAGAGATATTGCGGTTATGAGTTCGTTTTTTTTTTTTTTTTCCCGAGTATGCATATTTCTTCATTTTTTTATCCCGCACCAGGCGTGTCGTACGTAGAATGTGACTCGTTTTGGGTGCGAGTTTTCTCCGTTTTTGTTTTGTTGTGTATTTTGTTCTCTATGTATTTACCCGCTACGTTCTGCATTGTTGCGCCTGTCTTGTAACCTCAGGACTCGGGGGAAAAAATCGACGATCATTGGTGATAAGTGAACTTGAAATCAACAAGGCGTTGGCCATTGTGGTGCGACTCTTCTCCGTTTTCGATTGCCTAGTATTTCGCTTTGGCTACGTACAGCTGTGCTTACCCGTTACGTTATAAGTGGTTGGTCCTGTCGTTTAACCTCGGGATTCGGGGGAAAAACCGACCGTCAGCGGCGATGAGTTCATTTGAAATAAAGAATGCATTGCGGTCGTACACTTTCTTGACACCGTTTCGTGATGCACGCCGGACAACTCGCCATCTAGATCGTCTAGATCCTCACCTGTCGAAATCTTATGTCGTCCCAAGATTCGCGTATACGTAAGGCAACATATCCAACCCACTGGGAACATGCCCTTGAGGTCGTAAGGTAAGATGATAAATAGGTGGCGGACCTTAACCGGTAACATGAGACATGGATTATACAGACCAGGTATCTACCGGATCTGAAATGTTTGGATCGTCCTGCGGGAATCGTTAATCTGCCCGGTGCGTGCATCCTTTATCGCCTTCGACTCATTTATGTTCGTGGAACTGCGGAAACTTCACGAAAACGCACCACAGAGACAAGGACGGTTGCCTAAAATGTTTCCGCCCTGAAACAGTACCCCCTGATGCAGCTGACCATGCAGGCCATACCTACCATCATTCGCGTTTAGAGCTGAATGGTTAAAAAATATCGCGTCACTCCGGAGATATGATACGGGAAATCGCATGTTTAGTCTGTTTTCCCGTCATTTACCGGTATCATCGAAAGATTTTATGTACGGATATAAAAAACCGAGCCTACTCGGAACGAAGATGGCAAATAGAGAATACAACGCGTACGGCACGGCGAGTTACGAATGGGCGAGACCAAGCCTGGGGTACAACCCGGGATTTCGCACAAGCGCATCCGACGCATACAAACACGAGCCAAGGCTAATCCCGCGCAAACAAACCTGACCAAGAATGCTCCGTACTGTTTCAAAAGAGGGCTGCGCTGTGAAGTCGACGGAATTCAGTGCGCGGTATCACTTAACATACCTCAAAGCTTGTAAGCAGGTATCACAAAACCGCGCACGTAAAGAACGTGGTCACGCCATGCTGCCGCACGCATCGACGCAATTTGGTTTATATCTTCCAATTTTCAATCAACACACATCTCTGACCGCAGGAAGAAAGACGAGTGGGGTCCTGACGCGGAATGTAGACGGATTCATGTCGTGTTTTCAGGGTCTAACTCAGAGTCTTAAAACGAGTTAACCGGCATCATTCAGGTAGCCTTGGAATGCGGGAAACTTCTCGGGACCGAACTTCGGAACCGACGCCTGTACTGGTAATTTTAGAGGAGCAGCAGGAGTTACCGACGACACAAAAGGTGGCAACAACGGGTCGCTCCAACTTCATTGGGTGGTTGACAACCAGGAGCAAAGCTTGCCGTATCAAAATTCGAGGACTGCGTAGCATCTTCTTTTCCCCATGGTCCACACTCTTAAGACAGTTGCTGGTCCACGCCTACGATCCCCAGGGCTCCCGCTAGTCCGGCAGCGTTCGCCTATTGGCTCTGCATCGTCGGCAAGCACGCGCTATTCTGGACCGGACACGTCTAGAAAACAACAACACCATGACACTTGGCGGGGTTCGCGCCATCTCACTAGCTGAGACCGGAGACATATATCAGAGTACCCCCCCCCCCCCCCCCTCGCCAACAGTATATTTTGCGCTTACGCCACAAGCGCCCCAAGGCGCCCTTGCCCAGTACGTGTTTTTCGAACGTGTGTTCCTGGCCCCACCCATTCTCCCCTATATCACCTCCATGCCCTCCCCTCGCCTGCCTTCGGAGGTAACCCTTTGTCCAGCAAATTTTTCAACTACTCAAGAGATCGCCTGTTGGCGCGTGTGTGAGGAGGCTCGGTTTATGGAGTCCTCCACGTACGCCCCTTTCTACGCCATCTATCTATCGAAACCCGACCCCCTGCCACGCTGAAAAATCCCCATAAAATAGTAACCTCGCCAATCTTGGGGGTGTGCCGGCGACAGCGAAACACCGCGGTTTTCGCCCTCGTCTCAGAACAATTGTTTCAACACCTGGAGCATGGATCACACTTTGGGCCACAGCCATGACAGGCCAGTGGTATTTTCTGGTGCACGTGTACAGACTTTAGCCAACTCTGCGGACACACCAAATCACCCTTGTGGCCCTCCCCTGGACCCGAGAACAGTAGCATGTCCCGCCTGGTCGTCTGGGGCACCTTTACTCAGTTCATAGCCCACAAAACCATACCAGACGAAGTACGACATATATTGCTCGACTATTTGTGGGTTGTTCGTGTATCACGACGAGGCGTCGACCCAACCCAACCCTAGCCCTAACCCTAACCCTACCCGCAACCCTAGTCCAGGCGAGGGCTCGACCCGAGCGACGCTTCGCCGTGCGCTTTGGATAATCTGAAACAAATGGGTTAACTCCCAGATGCGCTCTACCATAGAGGTAGCACGTTTCCGCTAAAAGGTCTTCTGAATGACGGGGTCCGCTAACCCAGAATCGTCGGAATGTCAATCTTGTTTCGGAAAAAAACTTTTTTGTATGCTTGGGCCATGGGGTTATCCATCGAGGTGCAGTTTGTTTTTTGCTGAAGCCAGTTTTCGCATGAGGTATGGAGCTCCTTACGTGAAGGGGCCTCAGAAAAATTAGAGCGAACCTCTATCATCGCAGAACGCCTCTCTCCCCACAGAAATCAAAATATATTGGGGGTGTTCATCTGGTATGCTTGTGTCAAGAATACGGTAAGGGCCACTCGGTCATCTCGTCCTCACCACACCACCATTCCTGAGAAGAAGGGACAACGTCTCTGATATGTACGCGGAACACATGCATTCCTTGTTGAACAGCGAAACCTTGGCGTATTCGACGCGGTCACTCCTCTAGGGCTCGTGGTCAGAGGAAACTAACTCCGTCTCCGACGGTCACGTTTCAAAGCGGGCACAGAAACCACTCGCTATTGTACCCCTGTTGTTCCTAGACCGCCACCACGAGACCAATAAAGAAAGCGTAGGGCTCGTTTATCCATCGCGTTTTTACAGCCACCGGGGAAAATCTCTCGGATGACCTCGGCCTTGTCGACCGCCCCCGCAATCGAATCTAAAACACAGTTACTAAGTCTCCCGCCGTCACGAGCGGCGTGATAAGGCTTCTCCTATTTTCAGCTCACCTCTCGACAGCCGCATCAACGAAATTGGTGTTTTCTATTAATTCCCCCACCATGGTTGCCACAGAATATTAGGACGCCCTTTTCGACGCATGTCTCCCCCCTCCCCCTCCTAGACTAACGCCAGTAGTCACGATTTGAACGAAAGCTCTCGAACTACCTTCGTCGACGGGCATCACTGTAACAGGTTAAGCGTTCGACGATCGCTCCACGTACGCGAAATATGGTGCTCCTCGTGTCTGAAAGAAGCCGATGCTCATCGTTTCGAAGGAAGGTGTGTACTGCCGGCGTCGCCGAGTATGAGCGTGCTACGACTGGAGCGAAGGACTCCATCGTGACGGGGAATGCCAAAGCTTGTCGGCGACTACAGAACTCATCAGCAGAGCATGGCTATCTCCTATCTCGCGCGACAAATGTCCCGCGGGCGCACAATTCCTCAAGTTTCGGACCAAGACCTTAGGGAACGAGCCAACTTCGACATTGTTGTACTGTATCCATGGTCCAAAAGCCAGGTTCAGATATAACCCAGTCCACCCGCTTGACACGACACAAATGCGAAACCACTGGACGAATCCAGCGACTTCGTCTGAGGCATTGCTCTGAGCGTCGACGATACCCTGGCTCAAAGACTCGCATTGGCGGGGAACATGTCCCCTCTACCTCGTCTTTCTAGACGAATGCCGTTCTCTGCGTGCCAATGCCAACGCGGCGACCGGTTTCCTCACCCGCTCCCACAGTTCCAACCGGGGCTCTTCGCCCGACAGCCGTGTGGACGAATTGGCGGCATTCCGCTCCCCCCCCCCCCCCCCCGACCACGACATATTTGATTGACAAAACCTTGTGCCTTCTCTCCTCCACAACGCGGTTTTGACAGACTATTATTTAGGATACCCCCCTTCAAGGTGTCTCTACCCCCTTCCTCCATCGTTTTTTTTTTGTCTCTGGGGGTTTTCGGACAATGAGGCAGCCTCGCTGCCGACATGTTGGTACAAGAAGCCTTGCTACCGACATGCTGTCCTGCAACGGGCGCCCTACACGGTAGGGACAGCACCTACCTGCTGTTGATGCGGACCCTCACTTACTTGGCGACCTCTCTTTCTGCCCCCAACGACCGATTTCTAGAAAACCTGCACGCTTAACCCAATCAAAAACCTCACTGGCTTAGATGCACAACGAACATTCGATGGCATCGCAAAAGTATTCCGGACAAGGCGGGGTAGTATATCAGATGAGGAGCCCCCGCCAGTCAGGAACGAAATCGCGTGGACGGGCTGTAGGCCATGTGCGATCGTAGCAAGAAGAGCCAAACGTATGTCCTTCGCCCCCCCCCGGTCAGTATAGTAGCCATGGCGGGACCACGTAGTACCGCTACCACTCGCTTTGCGAGGATCTACACAAACAACCAGGCCGCCTCTTCGAATGTCCCCCCACGCCAGACCCTGGAAACGTGGAGGAAGGCCTTGATCATCGCAACTATTCGTTTCAGCGAAGAGCACGCGAATTCCCCATCCATGCCAACCCGCACATCGGAAATCACACGTGCCGTACGACCGTTTGATACCGCCTAGCGAGCGCGTTTTGTGTTCCTGGTGGGAACGTATTGGGACGTCTCTACCCCGTGGGGCAATGCCACGGTAAGGTAGGGGTGAGGCCAAATTTTGCCGACGTCCTCACGCGGGGAGCTCAATATCGTACCGAATCATGACATTCAAAGAACTATTTTCTCCCAATCCGACCACGATTTTTATGCGCTCGTCCGAAAAAAGGCAACCCAAAGTATACTACTGAAAATATCATACCAGTGGTAGTTGCTCACTTGGGGAGCCTAATCGGGTACACAATGTTAAGCCAAGTAAGTGCTGTCCCTACCATGGAACGAGTCACTCGTGACCCCGCCACTGTCTCGCGCATCAAACGCCCAAGCCTCGTCCGGTGTAGTCCTCTGCCACCCTTCCCCATTCCTGGTGCTCCTAAATGACCCCGACATTGTTGCCAATGTCGCGTATTGTGGGGTATTTGAATTGCGCCCCGGTCTGACGCATACGCGGCCTTCTGCTCCTCCCCGGATGTTCGATCTACGAGCCGAAAAAGATGCTGCGCAACCGAAGTTAATCACAGGCACCGGTCAACCACAGAGTTTCTGATTGACCAATCTATATGTATATATATGGCTACCCACCTTCTTGATGGGCCTGCACATACCCACCTAGGCTCTCATCTGAGAGAACGACGCCGTGGTTGGTTCGAAGAAACCTCGTATTGTCTCAGAGCACCTCGGCAGCAACTCGACGGCCTTACCAGCTCTTAGTCCGCGGCATCAGCGTCGAGCACGTCAATCGCACGATGGTCTGCACGATTTGTATGGGGAGGCTGTGGGAAATCATTCGTACAGAGATGCGCAGCATCCTAACTAATCCACGGTAAGTCAACCAACGATCCTACAAAAATTCCTTCCATCAATGTACACATGGGCCGTTTTTCTCTTCTTTTCTTAGAGTTCGTCCGGAGAATGAACGTTGTAGGACGTTTCAAATTGGGTTTTCATCGGCTGTGGTACTGAAACCTTGCCACCACCTGGCCACCATGTCCTAACTGCACTGGCTGCGAACTCCGTGGAATGACCTTTGCCTGATTGAGACACCGCAACGTCGTCCTCCCATTGATGGCGGCTACAGTGTTGCTGTTACCGCCCGCCTGGGAGCATATGGCATCACGTATGCTGTTGCGCGCTCGAGACTAAGTTACACTATAACTAGACGTTGATGGGCTCGTCGAAGAATATCGCGTTTGGCCTGGAGGGCGTTTGCGACACTCACTGCAGCTAACGTTACACCCCCTCGGCTTTCCTCCAGAATCGCAGGAACGTGGGTGCGACTCTCCGTCGCTCGCCATAACCCTGCCGAAACCCGTGACGATCATAACCTATACGAGTATTAGAGTATGTATTTGCGTAAGCCTCGTGTATTTGTACACCCTCGGTCATTTCGCGCCAAGGCCGCTCGGCGACATCTCACCGCAGCCCGAACCGCTCGAGACAGCGCTGCCCACGGGTCGCCGAACACGATGGCGGCCTGAGTGGTGTCATCGACGTGGTGTAGGAACTTTACTGGGTCTAACTGGCTGGAGCCGTCCCTCCCCGCGATGGTAATTAATTGTTTTATGGGTTCGAACGCTGTTAAGATTTTAACTAGGTGTACACACGATTAATGATGCGAGTTTTACGTTTATGTATCGGTCCGCACTCAGAGCGACGAGGGGACAAGGCAGTGACGGTGGTCATCGCCAGGCATTCGGATCCAAACTTTGGCGGGTTTACGGTGCCATCGTCTCTCCGCAAGGGCAATTCTTACGAATGAGGCAAATCGCGAAGTAGCTTTTCAGGCTTCTGGAAAAACTTCTCTCCATCGCGGAGTGCGTACCGACCTCTATTTATATATTTGGGTGCTGTCTGTTTTTTTTTGTCGGCCTGTTTGTGCTTCAGGTCGTTGTCTGTGCCTCCTCCGCCACGTCGTCGTCATTTGAGTGCAGCTGTGTATAACCATTTTCCTGACACCCGGCGTCTACTAAAACGGACGAGCTTGCGCTAACCCGGTGGGCTTATTTCGTTGCAAGCCGTTTTTTGTTGGCCACGATCGACGTGCAGCAATCGGGTTGGTGGCCGTTCGACTCCTCGGCTCCGTGTGAGACGTTCCACGATAGAGGTTGACCCTAATTTGTCTGAGGCTTTTACGTCACCCCGGTATTCTGCGGAAGCAACAAGGACGAACACATGAATGCGACTGATGCTACGGTAAATGCATTGCGTACGTGTACGTGCGTGTTATGCTCAACAACGAAGAGCACAACTTACATGCTCTTATTCGACTAGGGTCTATCGAGGTCTGAAACGTGAGGCGCCCGGTAAGGACGCCGTGGTCTTTCAGATGTCCCCCCCCCTCAAATGTACCCCTATCGTAGAATGCCCCGTGTTCCGAGTGCGCGCCGCATTTAATCAAAGTTTCGTCGAACGCACACGGCTTACTGCGAATTCGAGGCCTCCTCGATTGCCTTAGTACCTATTCTATACATTCAACCACTGGACTGGACTTTCCGTACGTCAGCTGGGAGCGAAACGCCGGAGGCTGCTTTTTTAGGAAAATTCATCCAACACTCCTACGTCAGGTATACATTTATTTGGCTGCAACACCTCGTAGCCACTTCATCACTAGCTGCTGAGAGTGGGAGCAAATCATCTAGCGCAAGCAACCTTGTCTTGACAATTTCGTGAACGCCGATGGAAGCTGACACCATACATTAAACCACCTCATGAGAACTTTCATACCGCTTCTATGGTACTCGCTCGCCATGAAACTTGTGTGTCCATTCACGGCACTTCCGCGACGTCTTCATCACTCTTTTTTTGGGCTATCGCGGGCCTTTTACGGGGGTTCACGGAGCCTTTTGCGCCTTCGCGAACTGTCGTCTGCTGTCATGGTACGCCCTACGCACGTTCGTGAGATACGTGTCATTCTCTAGAGTTCAACGAAAGCTGATTGCAACGGGGCCGACATGCAGCTGCAATGGGCATGGCATATAGGAGTGCTACGGAGTGCCCTGGCGTGTGACGAAAATGCCTTATTGTGTAGCCACGGGGTCCCATGGGGTGCCATGAGCTCGCTCGAAGGGTAATCACGTGACATGCGTTTCGATGAGATGCATGAAGGACCATGTCGTTAGAGTTGTAGCTGCTGCTGTAGACGGAGATAGCTATGTCAACGAGACAGGTCGTCGCCCACTATCGCAGCCCCAGAATCATGGCGGTCTTATGCTATTCTCATCAACGTTCCATGGGACAGTAGTCCCATGCCAGTCTCATTGTCAGTCTCATAACACCACCGCCTTGTGGCAGTGTCATGGCGGTTCCGTGTCCCAATGATGCCCCCCTCCCCGGACTAAACCTAGTCGCGACAGGCTCAACATTCTGCAGAGAGTTCACTTCTACGGGGAAAGGGTATTTGTAGCGTCTAGTTAATGCACCGACGTTGAAAGTCAAAGAGGGCATCGTGCTGGGCGACGGTTCTATATAGCGCTGACTCGCCACCAACCATGTCGACTGTACAGCAGTACACCGTGTTACCCGCGAGCGCACTCGCAGTCGCACGCATTGGGAATCTTTGGTAAGGCAACCGTAGCATGAAGGGCAGAACACACCCCTCGGGCAGGTGGGCAAAGGGTTCCGTTCGACGCATGCCCGCCCAGGTGTACAATAATCACGGACAGCACGGACACAAGCTTCGACCTATTCCCCATTAGGGTACAGTACTGTCAACTATGAAGCGCCCAAGCAGGGAACTCCGGGGGCATCAACCATCAGCTCGCGGTGTATGTTCGTTTTTGTCAGGGGAGTTCACGGATTGGGTCAACTCTCACGGGTCAGGTCCGCTCCGGCGGGGCGAGGGTGACCCGACTGAAGCCGCGAGAGTTGGGAGACCCCCTTACTCGATCCGACCCGTGAAAAAAATAAACGTTGACCCGTGACGAGCCCTGGTGAAAATCATAGAGAAAATCTGCAGCGAGCGTACTTATTGTTACCAACACATTCAAATTCGCAATCAAGGCAATTAAAAGCACTTACCTCTCGTATTTCCTTGACTAATCGGTTAGAAGTAGCGACAAGAACATGGAAACTGAGAAGACGCTCCACCTAGCCCCAAGCATCAAGTACTGCTGAACTCGTACTGACTTTACAACCACAGCAAAACATGCATCAATTCGCTTTGCAGTGCTCTGCAACTTGGGCGACTATATGCTCGCCAGCGAGTGGACAAGCTCAGCGGCACTCCCGTCAAAGATTGCACCAAGCCTACCTCCGGCGACGTCCTCACGATAACCTACAGCACCAGGCAAGTCTTCATGGAGCTTGCCGTTGGATAGCGCAGGCACAGGCTCGAGCGCTTGAGCATCGGGTCTTGAATCCCGGCCTACTCGTAGCTCCGCCTCAAGTAGTACCATCGTAGGGAGTTCAACAAATATTGTGTTGCTCGGCATTTGGGGGTTACTCTAATAATACCAGAAAGTAGGCGTTTCCCCGGCAAATGTTCGTGTTTCGCCCAGCTGAAGGTAGATGTCGGAAACTGCTAAAGACCCAGCGCGGCTACGTCAACAAGCAAGCTACAAAGCTCACGCGGCGCTGTCGGGTAATAATAGGTGAATATATACGCATTCGGCAGAAGAACGGGTTAAGACTGTTCTGTTATTTTTATTTGCTTGTTCGCGGTACTTGTTTCGGGAATGTTCCTTCAGGTTTTCGTGTCAAATGTTTTCTGTACATCGAGTGAACTCGGTATTGGTTTTGCCTCACGTATCACATACTGTACAGCAATAAACTGTGTCATGGTATAGAGAGCACTCCACTGTACCAACTCTCAACATTAACCTTCAGTTTCCAGGGTTTGGTCCTCCACCACTGCACGGAGCGATGTCTTCAGGGTGCCTGCCATATAGGTAAATATGTGTAGCGGTCTAGCTCGCGCCATCTATCTGCAAACACGGCTTGGAGCCCATAATCTTCAAGAGATATCGTGGCTATTACTAACACATCTAGATACTTCGATGTCTACGGTTCAAGCACATGCCTGGTATCTCGCATGCGGCAGACACTTGTGCATATTTCGAACAAAATCCACACACGACCACACTGCCACTTATAAGCACCGCCTTCGATCTGGCGTGCTGATTACCTGCTGCACGTACGTGTAGTAACTGGGTGTTTGGCCATCCTGAACATTGGTCACACTCCTTCTGCAAATAAGCCGACCGGGTCCGCCATATGTGCGCCACGTATTTCAGACCCATCCCCCGGTTTGCCTACAGGAAATATTCCCATCTTTCGGCTTGTATATGGCCTGGTAGGGCAATACGGACACGGCATCAAAATGATGCTGCAGTACATATCTCGCACGAGGCAGTAACTTGGGGCAGACGTCATCCCGGAATACCCACACACCAGCGTAGCACTGCCGATTACCCTCCCTCGCTCCTATCTGACCCGGCAAAAACATACTAATATTATTAATACTTGTAGTAGCTAGGCGCTTAGCGAACCTGCGGTCCTGTGGACTCAGGAGTCATACTTAGCCACAATCGTTCTGCTGAGCATCTCTGCTTCGTGGTCACCGCGGATCTTGGATTGGTCCCCTCGTTTCTTAAATAAATGTGGATTTTCTGACCTAAGGGTGCCACGGACGCAATGTTAATTCTACTGCTGTATGATACACTTGTACTTAGTTGCTGCTGCTGCTGTTTCGTTGTGATTATCGTTTCAGGTTTGTATCTGTCTTTGCTCAATATGACTGCGCGCCTTGGATAATCTGTCGTGGTTGGTCTCCCGCGCCAAAGATATATTTAGTGCCCCCTGCCCCTGTACCTGTTCGTGGGGTTCCGCAAATACATACCCTGAGTTGGCGAGCAACAACGCCCGCGGTAGGCGCTGGGCAGAGTTATAATTTCGGCGCTCACGTACATGTGTAAAGACTGACACATTCCACGCAAGGTGTGAAGCAAACTCCTTTTCCGCTTTCCGCAGCCAGCGACCAAGCTGGACCGCTATGGGGCCAACCGTCAGACCAGCCTCCTACCTCATGCTCGTATGAGACTGCGAGACTTCTGCGGGCATCCCACGCCGGGAATCAGCTTTGTCCGGCTTGGTTCACATCTCACCAGACCCTGAAACGGGCTTCTAACCAGTCATTTTCAACTACGACGATGTGGTCAAGTTTGGCCGACACAGGCCGCGCGCAGCCGTTATGTACCGAACATCCGTTACATCTGCTTTCGATGAAGGATCTACCTCTGACGAACCAGCCAGCCAGCTTGATCAAACAAACGTTTCCTGAACACTGGTTCTCCTCCTGATCTGGTTTTGTCGCGGCCATTGGTCCCCCCTGTATTATATGGCGGATGGAAGTGAGCGCCTTTGCGTCCTTTAGTCAGGCCGCATATATTAAGTAACTCGCCACCGCCCTGTCCTCGCCCAGGGATGCACATTGTTTATTTTTTTTGGGTCGATGCTCGCGAAAGATGTCGCGGCAAACCGACATTCTGGGACATGCCACGATAAGCTCTGCGTCAATATCCACGGCAAACCCCACACGCGACAGCGTCCGCCGCAATACCTACCGCAAGACACACTGTACGTCCCGCCGCACTACCGACGAGACGACCCGCGGTTGTGCATCGGCGACACCCGCGACACACGGTGGCGGCGAGTGTAGCGGAAAGTGTCCTGACGAGGGTCCCGGGAATGATATCTTACGTACCACGGTCAGTACCGTGTCGCGGCCCGTGCCGTGACAAGACGTGCAGCACGGGCAATTTTCGCGGCATGTGTCGCTGCATGGCACAAAAAAACTAATAATGTACATCCTTCTCGCCTCGTGCAATCCACAAAACCTCTGTCGACTATGGAGTTTGGCCAACGCGCACCTGTGGCCACAGTTTGCCGAACATCCGCCCCTTCCTACGATAACGGCATGGTGTATCCCCCCGAAGCCCAGTATTGTCCCAGGCCACCATGCGCAAAACCACTGCTTAACCGCAGGGCCGCCGTGACGGCTAACCGCTCCGCCCACCACCATGCGCCTTCCAGGTCGAAACCCGTAGGCACACTTCAGCACCTACCCACGCGCACACTATCCTTACTTCACGTCGTCTTCCGGAACTTTGTTGTTGTCCTGGATTACAATATTGACATATGTCCCTCCATTAAGCACGGATCACGTACCGGGGTTAAGGCTAAGCCTACGACCATAGACCGTACTGAGAGCATTTCCTCCGGAACGGTTCGATGCCTGTATGTGAACTCCTTTTTTCACCGCCAGTTAACCTCCTGCTTCGGAATGCGTTTTCAGGCCGCCCACAACACTCCAATGTTTGTACTCTCGCAGCAGAAGGTAAACTTCACATCACCAATCACGATGCAGTTCTCAATATTGGACAGCTTCGTACACTCTCGACATGTCATCACCGCGAAGGCCCCTTCTCCACGATCAGACACCAACGATCAACCTACCCCCACACGCTTATGTTCCAGTGTGGATACGTACGCCCGTCGCTTCTGCACACATGCCACAGCTCCACCTCCCGTGACATTCGCACAGCGCACCTGGCTGGCAATCTCAACCGATAGCCAAAGACGCAAAACGGTAGCGAAGCCCCTTTCGATAGGTAGCGCTTCATTGGTGGTCGTCAAACCACCCACATGTCGACTATTAATAATGTTAACCTCTACCTGCTTCACCGCGTGGTGGCGCGAACGCTCCTTCTCTTGTCCGATCGCTTCTACCGGCCACGCCGTCACATAGTTGTAATACACGCGAGCATACGCACTTGACATTGTGGTACGGCCGACACATCGATCGATCGACCACTTCATCTCTCTCTCTGGCAGTCGATTTGGTTACGCCCAATTCGGGTCAATGGACCTTACATTTCTGTTGCTATAGTCCCCACGGTATCGCCCAGGGGCTGACATTCATTAAGGTCGACACCCCAGCATCGGCGGCGGCGCCAAGCGTGATATCCCCAAAACGGTTCATACAGTTCCCATGGGCGGCCAATGAGTAACAACAGCTGACAAGACGAGTGGAACGTCCAGCTTGCCTATGCTACGTTTCCCGATAGGGTCTCCGTCTAAACGATTATACATGAATGACTAGTCTTCAGCGACGTACACACGGTAAAGCCTTGTAAACCTTCTTCTCATGGTCTTCGAGCTCCTCGGTATGATATAACATGCAATGCACTTGGACCGCGACCCGCCAACCTGGTACTGCACGTTCGGTAGAGACGACGAGCAGTGGGAATGCTGAGCCCTCCGCACGATATACAAGATGGCACGCATCGACGTACGGGGAGAGTGGCCGATGATTCCGGCTTGTCCAGAAGACCGCTGAGGGCCAAACCTTCCACGGGTTGCGCTGGATAATAATGGTGATGAAAAAAACAAAACGCACGGCTTATCCGCTACCGGCGGCGCATGTTACGATAGAGGCTGTAAAGTTCGGCCATTTGTTTTTCTGACTGACGAGGGTGGGCAGATGCTAAGGGGGGGCTTGCAGCGTCGTTAGTTTGGGGTTTTCATGAATTGATGACCTCTATACTAATACGTAGTCTTCACTAAGTCCCCCTCATTGGCTAAAAGCATTTCTGGCCGACGGGGCTATTTAGTTTCGGAACACCCCTGCACGCATCTCATCAGTATGACTTGTGTATACTTGGGTCATGAGACGACTGTTCGCATGGGTTAAAGCGTAAATCGATTCCGAAAAGCCAATTCCGATCGAATATGGCGTTCCTACAGAGAGGAGGCCCAGTAAATAAAGTGCCACCCCCATCGCTGCACGCGTCGCGTGTGCCTATAGGCCATACGATTGTCTATCGGGTCGAGCGTTCCTATGTCCTCCGATTTCGTATCGGTGGTGTATATAGAGATTAAGGTCCTTCCGAACGGCTGAAAATAGATTCAGCCGCATTGCCTTTGTTTCACGATGTTAAGCCCGTGCCGACACCGCGACATGACGAAAAGCACACCCAAGCATTTACCTTCCGTCATAAATCAATACACTCACACCAACTAGTTCGCCACAAAGCCCCCCCACCCTTCGCCACGCCGCCCCCAAGGTGTCACTCGGCAAGCGTATGATGCGATAAAGACCCAAAGGACTAGATGCTGTGGGCACAGTGCGTTCACGGGGTCGTCTTATCTTGCGCTCGGTGTGTTTGCTCTGGAGTAGAAAGAGGCGCCCACGCCGTGGGATTGACATTCGGTAGGTCAATCGTGGCAGAAATAGGGGGGAGTAATCCCGTGTCTTGGTGAATTATTCGACCATCCCTGACGTCAATCCATCGGAAGGGTAAGTCAAAGGTCAGACCACTTGTAGTGGGCTACGCTCCTCGACACGACAAACCAACCCACCAGAGGCATCCGTTTTAGAAAGCTCTCAACAACACGATCACCGGAAGATCTTTCAGTGGGGATCATACCCTGGTATAATAAAAAAGAAACGCTCGTGCAGGTAAACGGAGGGGGTTGAGTCTTCGGCAGCAACGCACGAGCAAAGTACGGGCCAATATGAACACACGGTGACAGAGGTACACGGTGTATCGTTGCAACAAATGCAATACCGCTACCTCTAAACGATACGCGCCGACTCACGGGTAGAAATACACGCTGTAAAGTAAGTGCCAATGCACATTCTTGGGCCCCCTGTGGAACATCCTATGAGACGTCCCAGTCCCGTAGGACATACCTTAGGAACATGAAATACCTACTATACGGGATGCCCCATGGGCTTTGTGAACTTCATGGCACGTCCCACACAACACCCCCTTGGTTTATCGTTGTCCTATGAGATATCAGATACGGCCTATGGACTATCCCCAGGAGATCGAATGGGACATCTCATGGGATGATCTATGGGGAGTCCCATAGTTTACCGAGGGGACATCATAACGTCTCACGGTATAGACTATGGGACTACACACTACCCACTGCACATCCCATGGATGCACCATGGGAAAGCCCTATGGGATGACCCATGGGTCACTCCAGAGGTCGTTTGCGTCCCACAGGTAACCCAACACGTCATCCCGTGCGAATTCCCATGGGATGGGTGGCGTGCTATGGGATGACACAGTTGACGACCAGTGGGCTGGCATGCCACCCATGGGTCGTCCCATACTTCATCCCACGGGATGCCCCATGGGTCGCAGTTCATTGCATGGGGCGACACATGAGAAGTTCCATAGGCAATCTAATATGACTACATTTACCCATAAGTCGTCGAATGGGTCGTCCCAAGAGATATCCTACGACATGAGTCACGTACTGCGGGGTAACCCATTGGAGGACTCACGGGATGTTTTGTTTTAGACCCATGGCCAATGGTACGTCCCATGGAATGAATCATGGGGCTGCATACTCATCGAATGCCCCATGGAACTAGATACGTACTATGATATGGCCCATGCGATCACCCGTGGGCTTGCATGCCATCCATGGGTCGCCCCAAAGGTCGTCCCATCGAAAAACATTATTCCATGGAGGCCTCATCCTATTGGATCGATTACGCCAGTGGCATAGAGGATGACCCATGGGTATCATTTCATTCCGTGGGGGTTCTCCCATGGTCCGTCACGTCGGTAGTGTCAAGCGTCGTCCCATTGTCCGTGCCATGGGACGTTCCATGGAAATATATGACACCCGTTCATCTCATCGACCGTGCCATGTGACCACCGTGAGATGGCATACCATCGATGGGACATCCCCTAGTACTTTTTCGTCCCAAACGGCATCACACAGGTTGTTCTATAAGCCGCTCACGGGACGTCCCACGAGTAGAAAGATTATTATCAAGAGGGTATCATCGGTCGAGTCATAGGTTAAGCGATGTAATACTCTAGGCGGTGGGTTTCATACCGTAGGAAAACGTACGGGATACCGCTTGGGACGTTCCATGTCAAGGCATACTTCCCGCGGGTTACCCCATGGAGCGTACCATGTGACCTCCGTGGGATAATTCTACCAATGGGACGTCCTACGGGTAGTATAATACGCAAACAATGCCCCATAAGTCGTCATGTTCAGAATCCTATGAGATGGGTTACGACCTACTTTGAAGTATAAGATAACTCACGGGACGTCCCATGGGATATCCGCTAAACTATGGTATGACCAATGGGACGAACCGTGAGCTGTCCCATGGCATAATGCAGCGTGGTGTGGGGTGACCGACGGGATGATCCATGGCTAGAATGCCATCTAATGGGTCATCTCATCCACCCTCCCATGAGACGTCCCGTACGCTTCAACTCATCCCATGGGGGTTCTCGTCGGTCGTCCTATAGCATGTATGGGACGATCCATGACACGATCCATGGGTAGCATTTCATCCCATGGGTGATCCCGTGGGGCGTCCCAAAGGTAGACATTGGTCCCATAGAGGTGGCATGGGTCAGCCTCATAGTTTGTCCCGTATAGTATTTCCTACGATATGGATTACGAATTGTGGGGAATAACCCATGGGGCGCCCCACGAGATGTATTTCTTCTACTGGGCTGACCCATGACCCATGGGAAGTCTCATGGGAGGAAGTATGGGACTGCATACCTATAGCATGTGCCATTTAATGTGTTGCGCCCTATCGGGCGGCCCAGGCCCTCGGGATGGGATAGATAACTACCCGTGGGTCGTCCCATGGGACGGCCTTCGGGATGACATAGGTATATCATATATTCCCACGTGGGTTATCTGATGGGAGCCAACACGGTTCATGGGACACACCATGTGCAGTTCCATGTGATTCCTCCCAAAGGATTTTCCCATCGGTCATGAATTAGCACAGAAAAAAACTGAAAAGTCCGTGGGTCATCCCAAGGGCGATCCCACAGTCCGTAGTCCATCCCATTGCATATTGTACGGTACGACCTATGGGATGAAGCCATGATACCTACGCGGGATGAATTGTTACCCACAAGATATCCCGTGGGACGGCCGACGAGACGATCCATGGTATGGTATACTGCTCATGAGTGCTGCCATGGGTCGTCCCTTAGAACGCAGCACAACCCACGAGACATTCGGGTCGTTCCATGGGTCATCCCGTAGGAAGGATGTCTTCCCGTGAGACGTCCTGTGGTTTGTCCCATACGACGTATCTCATTGCATGAAACATATCGTCGAACGACCCATGGGACGATCCACGGTTGGTCTACTTGTCCTTGGGATGCCCCATGGGATTAATGCACACAAGGACGTCCCATGGGTTGGGCAAGAAATGCAGATCATACCAAGAGTTTGGAGGTTCCGAGTCGACCGGACTACGTCCCGACGACGCCGGTAGATAGGCGGCTCATTCTTACTGTAGTGCCACAATGCGACGTTCACCGTTGCACCAGCATGAATAGGCCCCATGATCTCGTCATCGGGTACGTTTGCATTTGAGATGTTTTAGAAAGCTGCTTCTGCATATGGAACATGAGAGGCGGCTAGCTAGTCCCCCCACCCCCCCGCGCGCGCTGGCATTTTCCTATTTTACATAGGTTGGGTTGGCGTCGGTTGGCAACGACGCTGTAAAACATGCCGCTCACTACGTGAGCTAGACAACCAGGATACTGTTTTTTTTTGGGTTTTTTTGCGGTCGCCCGCAACTGGTTGTCGAGTTAGACCATTTGTGCGAGGTGAAGAACCTCTACTCCGCGCAAGGATCTTTTTCGTATCACGTAGTGTTAAAGGTAAGGCACCCAAGAGGCGGTTACATAGTACTCTCATTGCTGTCTCTGGAAATGCCTACATACACCTGAAATTAAATCAACTCATTGAAGCTGCCATCCATATGCACGTCCGCCTCACAAGCGGTTCTTAGTAGGATGCGGGCTCACCCTTCATGCGACTCGCCGAACACCTCACGGCCCTTCGCGCTTGGTGCAAGCAATGTCTGCCTGGTAGGTGAAAACCCGACATGCTCTGTCCCGGCATTGTAGGGATGCGGAAGTCTAT
>JARUPZ010000008.1:8156387-8255975 GCA_031213475.1 Nereocystis luetkeana | reverse complement strand
CTCATTCTCCCCCTCGTACACGGATACCAGCACACCAATTTCCAAAAGCATCGCCAAGGAACGCACGGTGCGTCATTCTCAGGGTAACCAACCGCTATAAAACGGCGCACAACCATGCCGACCTCAACTACTGCTGTAGCAACAGCACCTGCCTCTAAAAGATGAGACGCGCCCGCTCATAACACCTGCTATTGATACAAATCATGCCCGAGTGTCGTAAACAGGGGGGAAAATATATATATATATACACCAGGTATCTTCCAAATACACCAAATACAACACGGAGGGTGGGTAGACGAGTACACGTGTTGTCTTGATGTTAAATCGTCCTTTTCGAGCAGTTTCATCAGTCGTACACCCAGTGTCCGTCCTGATTCCTTATCCTAGAGAGATACTAATTCTTCCGTGGTCACAGACTACGAAACAGAGAAAATCCAACAGCAGAAAAAAAAAAAAAAAAAACGCAAATTCATGGGTGAAGCAAGTGAAATGCCAGCGTACCGGGTACGAGTACACAACATGAGCAAAACCAGAAAATGTTGCGTACGTATAACCTTCCAACCAAAAAATGGAACCAACAGGGACTCGGCAAATTTTGTATCGGCGTGGTCGGTTGAGGTAACAACCAACGGACGTACTTGGCCGGTAAACCAGCGCCAGTTCCGAGAATTGCACATGCCAACTACTATAGCAGGATATATGTACGGGGAATATAAGCTCCGTGTGATACTCATATCAGAGTCCAAAAGGTGGCCGCATCAAAGGTCAGAGCGATATGAAACAAGGGAGCTTCTCTTCACGCGCCCGTGTCCCCGCACAGAGGAAAACCAATCGAATCAGTGTGCGAGTAGACACGACCTCCGTTGCCCGTTGCGGCTTTGAGGTCCGACTTCGATCCCCACAGCAGGAGGGGCCACAACGAATGCCGAGGGTTTCAGGCACCGCGCACCACCAAGCGGGTATCGCATGACCATGCCAGCATATCGCGATACACACCATACGGTATACCGTGCTACCGTACCACACCATATTCTCACACCAGGTACCGCATACCCATACCAAATTACAATGTTATCGTATGCCAGGTAGATACGTACAAGTTTCACATGCGGTACCGTAGTAGGGCCCACGCGTTTTGCTCCATTCTTGCCCCACACGGAAGGTTGTCATTTAGCGGAGACACCACACTTATGGGGACGAAAAAACAGCTCCCTATCCGGACCAACCTCCCCCTTTGCACCCCGGTCCCCCCCCCCCCTCCCCCCCATTTTCCACTCCGACCCGCCCCCCCCCGCCGGACCCGACGTGCTCCGTCCTCGGCATTGTAGGGATATGACGGTCTGTAGTCATACGGCTACGGCCATGCATGGCATGAGTATACCCCCCCCCCCCCCTTTCCGGTCCTATGGCCATACGGCTACGGCCGTGCATGATAATGTGTACACCCCTCCCCCCCCCCCTTCCCGGTCTATGGCCATACGGATGCGGCCGTGGCATGATAATAAATACACCCCCCCCCCCCCCCCCGCCCCGCCCCCGGTGCTTGGCCCGGAGCCCCTCCCCCCCCCCCTTTTTCGACGTGCTACCTCTAACTCTGCACCAGGTAACCTAGTCGCTTTTATCCCTGAGAAGAGCCAAAATCGAACAATATCATACGCAGGGTAGTGCATGCACATCCACGCGTTGCTACGCGTCTCTAGAGCTAAAAACTTTCGACAGACAGCCGCTACTGGAATTGTTACACCGCGATATATATATATATTAAAAAAAAAATGCTATAACCATGGTTTTTGATCACCACGGATCCGTCTGCGCGTGTCTGAAGTTGGAACAATCCGTATCCGCTGGATCAAAAGTGAACGCATTCTTCTTACTGTTACGCCGTGACACCAACTACACCCCTGGTACCACCACGGTGGGTGGGGGTCTACCGGCACGTGTTGAGGCTTAAAAATAGTCGAGGGCAATCCCTACGCGTTTTGACCAAATGCTCCTTCTTGCGCTGGGATTGCGAAACACAGAAAGAAAGAAAAAAAAAAAACACTCCTCTTTTTTGTTCCCCCATCGTGCACCCATGTGTTTTGAGCCTTAACCCCTTTAGAACCGCAGTCCCCGTTTTGGGGGACAAACCTACTTGAAAAATTGAGTGGTTTGTCCCCAAAACGGGACTGCGGTTCTAAAAGAGTTAAAATGGTCGAGATCAACCGCTACGTTACGTATTGTTGATCAAAACAAGCGCTGACGCTTCGACGGTTCGCATAACAGTCGAAAGCAACCACCACGCGTGCGTGTTGACTGAAAAAAGTGCCAATCCTCTTCACGCTAGAGACAACAGCAGTGCACATTTGACAAGAAAGACCGCTACGTACGTATCGGTCAAAATTCGACCCGTACGATAGGACAGCAGTAAACGACCAGAAAACAGCCAAAAAAAAAAGGGACCATGGTGCCATACTTTCTAGGTAACCCAGGTACATCAACTATTAAACATTAATAATAGAGCAGTGTACGCGTGTCTCAAGCTTAAGACACTCGAGAGCGTCCACTTTGTACGCCCTTTTTGCGTCTCCACGATAGCAAAGGACAGAGAAACAAACCAAACAAATTTTTGCTCCCGTGTATCTACTATTAATACTGAGAAGACGAGTATCCATCTACAGCACAGGGTACATACACGAGTCTACATCTCTGAAAAGACACATCGAGAGCAACCCCACACCCCACTCCCCACAGCTAGGGGCAGCCAAGGAAACGACGACTGCTGCGACAACAAATAACCACCGCAGCTGAGGTCAGAAGATGGGGGTCGAGCCGGGTCGAGCGGGGCCGGGTCGGTCCGGGCCGAGCCGCGCGCGCGGAACTTCCACCAACGAAATGACGAGAAGCCGCGCGTGCGTATAATATATATATATATTTATATGTGTACGCGTACGTAAAAACCAGGCGTAGAGGGATGGGGGGGGGGGGGGGGGGGGGCGGGGAGCTTGGGTGATGGTCCAAACCGTATGTGGGTATGTATCACACGTCCAAAAAAAAGAGGGCAGTAGTGGTGGCAGAAAGGGGAAAGGTGCTAACCGAGAGTACACACGTACAACAGGGGGAAAGCGCGAACCCTGGGGCATGGTACCAACCCTACACCAGGTATACGATGCATACCAGGACATAAAAGGTGGATACAGCGGGGGGGTGGGGGGGGGGGGGGAGTTCCCCGGATGATAACTAAAAAAAAAAAGAAGGAACATCACAACGTGTTTCCACGCTCTCTCGTAAAGGATGCGTGCCAACGTTTCGACGGAGAACCAAAAAAAAAAAAAAAAAAACTGCAACAGAATCGAAACCGGCTCGTCAACAAAATAGCGCGGTCGCTCGTACTCATATACATGAGCCTGAAAGGCAACGGCACCACACGACATACAGACCGAGTGGTGGAACGCGCAAGGCAAAGATCATCCCCCCTCCCCGCGCCCACGGAGCTAAACTACTGCCACGGTACAAAACAAACGTACCGGGTATGCATGCACCGGTACGTAAAAAAATACGTGCGGCAGTAGGGACGCCCAACGAGCATACGAGTGTCGCAATCCTGCAGGCAGAACCGCTGTGTTTAGTGCCATACGGCGGGCATCGTCTCAGGGAAAGACTGCTCCATCGCTGCACATTCATGACTCGGGTCGGGTCGGGTCGGGTCGGGTCGAGTCGGGTCGGCTTGACTTGGCACAGCCATGCCCAAAAAAAACGAAACGCACGCACGCACGCACGAACAACGAAAAAATATTTTCGCAGCTCCTCCTTAACCCTCCCAAGAGCAGAAAAAAAAAAAAAAAAAAACACTAGAACCGAACCGCACCCTCGACATGGGGATCAGCTTACAGTTAAAAACACAGACGCGAAACGAAAAAAAAGAGAAAGCAAAACTTGCGCAGAGCAGCAAGTAAAAGAGGGCCGGGGGGGGGGGGGGGGCTACGATCACACCGGGCGGCATCTGTTCGTTTCAACTCATGATTGTGTGCGTGGATGTGTCAGGCTCCGAGTGAAACTTGTGCAGCACCATCTGCAGGATAACCATCGGGCCCGCGGAGAACATGGGCATCATCAGGCCGAAGACGATCACACACCAGTACCCCCCCGAGCGCAGGTCCTCCTCGGTCCGCAGCTGGATGTAGACGGCGTCCGCGATGGTGATGTAAAGGAGCAGCATACCCACGGCGGAGAAGCCGGCCGGAAAGAGGGGGTCGTACCAGGCCAGGGTGTATCGCCACCCCGTGCAGACCATCAGCACCACAGCGTGCGCGGTTGCCGCGAGGAACACCGAGCACGTTACCACTTGCAGGATTATCTGGGGAAGAAGGGGGGGCGAGGGAGCGGGGTAGGGGGTGGTGGGAGTGGGGATGTTTCAAGTGGCGGGCAGGAAGGGGTAGGCAGAGGGAAAAGGTAGGGTGGGGGGCGTAAAGCGGTGGCGGTGACGCGCGGGGGGGGGGGGGGGTCTGGCAGAGGGGAGGAAGCGGGGTGAGGAGGAGGGAGGGGAGGGAGAGGGTGCAGGTTAGGGCGAGCTCATTCGTTGCTTGGCTTTAGTCGTTCCACCATTTGACCACGCATCACGCATCTCGTTCGAGACGGAACACCGTTTCCTACTCCTTACAGAGAACACCCCCAACAGTTGGGCGCTCATCACGCCGTTTCCATACGTTACATAAATCGTTCATTTTTTTTATAATCCCCCTCCCGGTTTTGCCGCCCGTGGCCATCATCTATCTCCTAGGATAGCGATCAGGGGGGGGAGGGGGGTAGGCAGGGGGAACACGGATGAGGGCGCAAAGGTGGATAGGGGAAATGAAAAGGGTGGGGGTGGGGGTGGGGGTGGGGGTGGAGGTGGCAGAAAGGGGTGAGGGGAGGTGAGGGGGGGGGGCTTGGGGCGGGGGGGGGATGGAGATGGAGAAGGAAAATGGGGAGGGAGTAGGTGTGAGGCGGGGAGAGGGGGTAGGGGGGTGGGCGTGGGGCGCGTTTCACTATTCTGATGACAGGTTCACCGGGGGTTGGCCCTGTCACGCGCCGCCGTCGTCAGCGGAGGAGGCGGCCACATGACTTCTCCTTGGAAAGTTCGCCGCGTGAGATGAAATAACGAAAGTAATGGACAACGTGCTGCGTGTAGAAAATGCCAACAACAAACGAAACCAACGGCTACAACAGCTAACAAAATCAACGGCTACAACAGCAACAACATCAACAAGACCATCAACGACCAAACAACCGTGGTCGAGCACCGCACACCCAAAATCTCAATCGGAAAATATTGTGTTTTTCCTAAATAATAAAAAAAAACACCACACCACCAACGACAACAACACCAAGTACCCCCCCCCCCCCCCCGCCGTCCTCATCCTCACCTGGACCTTCTGCTCATCTCTTGTTAGGACCTCGTGGTCCTTCCCCATGAGAGCCAAGACAAGAAAGCCTGCCAAGGTGGTGTCTATCTGCAAAGGTTGACGATGACACGGACGGAACGAAAAAAAACATTTTAGAAAATACTCCAATCAACACAAAGCCACGTCGATGGGGGACGCGTTCTCGGGTACCACCCTCAACAATACTCGCCTGGTGAACTCGTACAATAACGTCAGACATGAGCTATATATACGCAAAAAAAAAACGGGGATTTAGGCTTTTCTCGCTTTTCAAAAACGTAATTGTGTGTATGTCACATTTAATGCGCAAAAAATACCTCATTTATGAACAGATTTTTCCGTGCCGAACGAATTTCCAGAGCTGTTTTTCTCGACGATGGTGGTTGGAGACTGCAAGCGCCGAGCGGTGCGTCACGTTTTTTCGTTGTAATACATGTGCCCCTTGTGTTTTCGACAGACGAGGCTCGAAAATCCGTTCGTCCCCCGGGGAGGGGGGGGGGGGGGGGGGTGTACTCGATAGGAGAGGTGTACTCGATCTCATGCATGGCCGTAGTCGTATGACCATAGAACCCTGCATCTCCACAATGCCGGGACGGAGCATGTCGGGTTTTCGCCGAGCAGGCAGATATTGCTTGCAC
The DNA here is from genome assembly GCA_031213475.1 of Nereocystis luetkeana. Lineage (NCBI taxonomy): Eukaryota > Phaeophyceae > Laminariales > Laminariaceae > Nereocystis > Nereocystis luetkeana. The sequence goes on along the minus strand of JARUPZ010000008.1, from coordinate 8,249,935 downwards.
CAAGCGCGAAGCGCCGTGAGGTGTCCGGCGAGTCGCATGAAGGGTGAGCAGCTGCATCCTACTAAGAACCGCTTGTGAGGCGGACTTGCATATGGATGACCAGAGACAGCAATGGGAGTACTACGTAACTGCCTCTTGGGTGCCTTGCCTTGAACACTACGTGATACGATCAATTCCCTTGTGCGGAGTAAAGATTCTCAACCTCGCACAAAAAATCTAACTCGACGACCAGCTGTGGGCGACCGCCAAGAAAAAAAAACAAGAGAGGGGGGGAGGCATGGAACGGGCAACGCCATGAGGTCGATGTGTACATATACAACACACGGCAGGGAAGAGGCCATAGTAAGGGCACCGATTGTATTGGCCGGAAGCAAGCAGTAGACAGAGGAGATCAAATGCAAACAATCGGAGGGTACAGCAGTGCGTCCACGAAAACAAATGTACTGATTCATGGTGTTTGAGTTCCATTGGGCTTGGTTTTCCTCCGTTTTTTGTGCAGTTGACGAAAAAATACCGGCAGGGGCTGATCGAGAGGTGAACTATCAGTAGGGTGTTGGTCGGGAGGCTATCCCCAGTCACAACAACTACCCTCGACCCTCCTGCAGCCAGTGGGAAGACACAAGAGATGTGAACCTCGGGACACATAAACAGATAACAAAAACAAAATACGATTTTCCCTCGGTTTTCTTGAAGCTGGCGGGCATGTTTGTGAGTGATCCACCTTGAAACTCGTGCCGCATATTCTGGGGCGGCAGATACACAACAGGCAGAATAAGTAGTACTGTACCTGGTGAGTAGTACCGTATAAGAAGAGTGAAAAGAGAACATACTCCCCCGGACGATTTCCAAAGCTGGTTTTACTCGACAATCGGGAGAGTGCAAAAAAACGCCGGGCGACGCATCTATCGAAAAATATTCGTGATACATATCCGAATCCGCCGCCATTTTCGCTGGTTGTGTCCCCCTCCCCCCCCCCCCCCTGGTTTGCGAGGAAATCGGCTCTGAAATTCCTCCTGGGGTGTGTGTTATCACACGTGCGATACGGTAGTGTTATCCTGTCACCCGTGTGATAGGGTATAAAGGGGTGTGATATATTATCACCCGTATGATATGATAGGGGGGGTGATATCTTATTGCACGTGTGATACGGTAGGGGGTGTGCTATCTTATTCCACGTGTGATACGGTAGGGGGTTTGATATCTTATCACCCGTGTGATACGGTAGTATTATCTTATCACACGTGTGATACGTGGATGTGCTATCTTATTCCACGTGTGATACGGTAGGGGGTTTGATATCTTATCACCCGTGTGATACGGAGGTGTTATCTTATCACACGTGTGATACGATGGGGGGTGTGCTATCTTGTCGCGCGCGTGATTCATTAGGGGGTGTGGTGTCTTATCACACGTACGATGCGGTAGGGGTGTGTTCTCTTACCACACGTGTGGTACGGTGCGAGGGGGAATGCCATCTTATCACCAGTGTGATACGGTAGTGTTCTCCTGTCGCACGTTCGATATGATAGGGTGTGTGCTATCTTTATCACCCGTGTGATACGGCAGTACCAAGAAGTAACACACATAGAATGAATGGTTTCCTTCGTTGTTTTTTGTTGTTTTTTTTTATCAGGGGGTGTATGTTTCTAAAAGCTACACAGTAAACACAAAAGTAGGTATGGTTTGTAGGAGTGATTGGCGCTAAACCTTAAAGCTCAAAAGGCCGGACACTATTACGGAGGACCATAGTTAATAGGACCTATGTTGTACATAAAAACCTATATATTTAACTATTGTTACCAACAATATTTGGTCCTGTTAACTATGGTCCCCCGTAATAGCGGATAGCGAGCGCATCAAGTCTGGTAGAAACCAACCACACTACGAGCAGGATGTGACCCGGGAGATGAGTCACGAAACGGGGAAAGCTGGAGAAGTGGGACGAAGACAAAATATGACATGGGGTGAAAACATGTACCAGTTAACTATTTTATTCCACAGGTGCGTCATAACTACCAGGCGAATGCTATTGGTGACTACTACTTCGGGGGACTCGCACCTGCACGATGGACTTGAGCAGCCTCAAGCTCCTGATGTGCTGAGACGCAACGGCGTCCGGATTGCTTCCGTCCACGTCTTGCAAGAACGGGGTGTGTTCGGAAAATGCCACCATCTCAGGCCGCTATTATTTTTAATTCCAACACAGCAGCGCTCGTGTGTACTACTACCTACTCTCTCTCTGCTGCTGCCGTTTTTTCCGCAAACTTTATTTCTGCGGTGCTCCCCCGCGCGAGCGCAACCACTTCGGAGAGAGTAGGTGTGTTATACTAGACCGGGTAGTACGGGGACCGAAAGGAGCACGCCCCGGTGGAAAACGCTTTCCCGGCCGAGTCGCTATGGAGTCAAGGGGGGGGGGGGGGGGGGGGAACGCTGCCGGGGAACGGGAGGGGAGGGGGGGGGGCGGGTGGGCGGGCGCGGACACGGACACGGAAAGAGCGGATAGGGTAAATGATACATTAATCCACCGCAGAATAAATAAAACCCACGAACAAGTGCCAAGGTAAACGCCTCGGTTGATGATCGACTATTTGATTTCCCGCTTGACGATGTAGATATTTCAAGACAGATACATCCCTGATCTGCACGATCTACAGGCAGTTGCTGCTCCATGATCTACATATTTCGAGGCAGATCCATCCCCGATCTGATATGAACTATATACGACCGAGGACCATACTCTTAATATTCAGGACCCATCGTACACAAAAAAACCCCCAGATATTCCACTTTTTGCACTGAGCATATTTTGTCCTGATCACTACTGTATGTTACAGGACCCACCATGAAGACAAAAACCTATATATTCCAGAATATTTACTATTTACCGGGGGCCATATTAAAGAGAATCTACGGTACACACAAACACCTATATAATTCCCAATTTTTACCAACAACATTTGGTCCTATTTACCATGGTCCCGCGTGAATAAACTTATTTGGTCCTGATGACGGTGTTCCTCCGTAACCATAGCTCATGTTATTACCGGATGAGAGCCGTGAATCCTGCACCATCTACAGCAGTAGCACATGTTTCCTGGGTCGGATCTGTGCGACGCAAGTACTGCACAACCTACCGCCACGGCAGGTGAGGAACTAGATGATCTATCTGATCTGTCTGTAGATGATGACCCGTCCTAGGGGTGAAAGGTGAAAAGGTGTCCCTTTTGTTCAGGTTTCCCCTTGTTTTTTTGTTGTTCCTTGTTATTTTTTGGGAATGTTCTGATGAGTGATCCGCGTTGAGAGCTCGCGCTGCACATTTTGTCGGAGATGGCAAGCGCAAAGTACGAAATGAGGCCATCTGAATACCCGTGCGTACCGCATAGTAGCACGCGCGATGGAAGGATCCTATACAACTGGAAAATTATGAGTTTCGACGAAATCTTCGCTCTCGCACCGCCATAGCTGTTGTTTTTGATGCTATAAATAATGATATATACTGCTGTACATGCGAGCATATCCGACGCTACGTCGGGACTTGAAACATGCTCGATTTCATTGTCGAAGGGTGAAAAAAACAACAGCAAATAAAGCAAAAAAATGGCGCAATAAAACGGCTCACTTTTTCGAAGGCGCTAGGAGAGCCTGAAAAATAAATCGAGCTCAACGACGAGCGCCACACCGTAGGTAACTCGCGCTCCAGATGAGAACCGCAGCGCAATCCAACAACGGCATAGCCGAATATTGTGAACAGCACACGTTTAGATATTGTAAAAAGCACGCAGTAAAAAAAAAACTCACGTGTACACTCTTGTCATACACATAACCTCTAAGAAGATCCGACTCTGCACTGTCGTCGCACCGGAATTTGTAAGCGCTCACAGCCTATACGGCCGTATAGGCCATATCGGTAGCTCACAGCTGATCTTCCACGAAGGCTCGTTTGTTTTTCTCGCTTCTCACAGGTATGCTGAAACAAGTTTTCCAGAGGGCGATTGATACCCCTCCAACACCACTCGGCATCTCGCACGAATCCATCCGCGAAATCCCATCTCCCTCGAGGCTGCTTCTCTTGAGTGAGCAGGTCCCTCGGCTTATCCCTGTGAACCTTAGCGGCCCCCTGAGTCGCCGTGCTAGTCGCCCCAGATCCCGTTCCGCTCCCTCCTACCGCGCCCACCACTATTACTGGTCCTTTCCCAGCAGCTCCTGCTCCCGCGACCGCCCCTCCCCTTGCGGGTGTGCCCGTGCGTGGCCTGAGTCCCGGGCGCTTGCACCATCGTGGATGGCGTGATGGCGGCCAGGCTAAAGGTGACCGGTGAAGGTGTCACGGCGTCTGGAGTACGCGCCGCCGATGCTGACGCCGCCGTGGGAGCCATCCGGGACAGCACTGGACCCGGCGGTTCCGGCTTGAGGAGGCATTAACCATCCACAGGTTTTAAGCGAAGCCAGAGCTCCCGGAGGGCGTACCTCGCGAACACACCCACTCTCTTTTCGGGCGCGCGCGAAAACGCTGATTACGTCCATCGGCGCCTCGTGCGCCGCCGCCTAGGCAGTCTCCAGGGGGGCGTGCCCCGCTTCCCTCTCGGGTTAATTTAGCCGAGGGCGCTGACAAGCGGGCGGATCAAGTTCGCTGCGTTCGAAGCGGCTCAATTTCCGAAAAACACACACACACACTCTCGGGTGTGCGTGACTACCTACACGCGCGCGGCCAATTCGGGGGCCGCCCCCCGACCGATCCTACGTCCCAGCACGGAAGGGAGTCTGCCGGGGACAGGGGCCACTGCAAGGGTAGCCCCTGATTGTTTCCGAACACCCTCACTCAATGAGCTATTTACCGTATTATGTAACACTCACTCTAGGGTGATGAGATGACACACCCCCTGGGGACGATTTTTTCAAAGCTGGGTTTCTCGACAACGGAGGGGGGGGGGGGGGGGGCGTACTGAGTACGACGAGCGCGATGCGTCTAAGCAACCTTTTTGACGAAATATTTCCACAGCCACACCGTTTTCGTTGTGCGTGCCCCCCCCCCATGATTTGGAGGAAACCCGGTCTGGAATTCGTCCCAGGGGGTGTGCCATCTTACCACCCAGTGTGATACGGTATTATACTATTTACCCCTGACCCAAACGCTGACATTGACAAAACTACTAAAGGGCAACCAGACCAGTGAATATCATCGCCCAGGAATATCAGGGATATGTTTTTTTTCAAACAAGGCATGCCTTATTGGGAAGATCTTTCAGTAGCTCTTAAGGGATCCCCCCCGACAGTCGGAAATATTTGCCTTGCAAGGCAAGAAGTGTTATTGTGGCATGCCCTACCGTGGCACGCATCCGGGGCGTCCTCTTCGACCTGCGTACCTATAGACCGCTCGGAGTACTCGGGGAGAGCGGCGAGCAGTTGGCTGCGACATTTTAATCCGTGCTGTCCGTAGCAGGCCCTCCGTTACTGGCAGCGTACTCATTACAGGTGCCTCTCTTAAGGCCGCGGGGCGCAGCACATAGATTTCGGTACCTAAGAGGTGTGTGTTCATTTTTCGGTCTTTAAATTATAATCGAGTCACGGGTTTCCATAATACCTGGTAGGAGTTTTGTTGTTCAGGGGCTCGCCGCTACGCCGTGAAAGTGGCACATTTGTGACGTAGACACTGCCGTACACGATGTTAGAAGGGAGGCAGCGCTGCGTCGCGAGTCAAGCAACACGTACCAAGGTCTGATGCTTATGTGCGGCAGGCGTTGTTTCATCATGACACCGGCCGATCGTTCCCTCCATCGGCCTATCTCTATGAGCCGCAAGGGCTCTCGAACTGTCGTCGCGTCGCATGCAGGGGGGGGGGGCGCGCGTGAATACCACGGAGCAAATGCGGGCCCCGGCGGGGCTCCGTGGCGCGTCCTCTGGGCCTTCAAAGTCGCGAACTCTGGCAAGTAACCACGGGGACGCATTCCGACCTCCTAGAGCCAAGCAGGTCCATGGAAACCCTATTTTTTCAGATCTTAACGGTTTGCCTCTGCTGCTGGCTGCTGCTTTTGTACCATGGCTGTCTCACACTGTCTCTCCGGCCCTCTACTACGTGCTAGCCAAGCTTTTCACAGCCTCAGTCATACCTCAAGCTTTTCCTTTTCACGGCCACGGACGGCGCATTTGTGTGTGTGTGTTTGTGCATACCAGATACCGTGTTCCCTGTCGACCTAGGAAGCACGAACGAGCACACACGTGGCCTCAACAATAGCGCAATTGTACTGGGTGCCGCGCAGGAGGCAGGACGACGATACGAACCCACAATCCCTCGGTTTTTCACAATAAACCGCGCAGCCACGGTACGTTTTTTTTTTGTGTCTGTATGTGTATGCAGCGCTCGCCAGAAGATACAGTGGTAGTATATACACGGATTTAAGTCCACATTTTTCCCGTACAATTCACAAAGAAAGCGTAGGTCGTCGAACCTTAAACTGCCACACAGCAGAAATACAACAGCGGTATGCGGAGTAAAGAGGGGAGCCTGATGCTGATGATGCCCTCCCTTTTGAGCTCAGAAATCTCCGGGATTTCAAGTCTCAACTGCATCCTGAACGGGAACCTCGTTCATGAATACCGCATATGACGGTGCGTATCACCCGGGGACACCGTATATCACGCCCCAGGGGTGGAGCACCTGTGGGTGATAACATGTTTCAAATCCCAAAACAACCGCCCGACTCATCACCCGGGTACGTTATATATCACACCGCCAGCGGCGTCATGCCCCAAAATCAGTACCGGTATGACAACACAAGATATCACCCGGGTGATACCATGGCGTAAAACCCGACACCCACGCAGCACCCACAGGTGCGCGAGGGTACCGCAGAACATGCAGACCGGTAATTTTGGAGGTGGAGCAGGTGCAGAACCCACCTGAAAGTGTGGCCCATCGCAGCGGGCAAACCACTTCTTCCGCGGCCCCTGCGACTGGTGGGACTCAAGGATCGATCAAGGGTGGTTTGCGCCAAACCGTATCTACCTGTGCGTCCTGCTCCTTCCCCAAAAGACTCTCACAGCACAGCCCAGCGACAAGCCACGCTGGCGTGAGGCGGCGTAACCTCCAACTATTCCACGCCTGAGACATATCATCGATTCCTACTATATGATCTAGATCATTCAAGGCAGATACATTCCCGACCTGCGTGATCTAGCTCATCTTGCCGGGTGGGACCCGTAAACTGTGCATGATCTAGCCCGTGCTTTCCTGGGTTGGCTGTACGATACAGATCCTGCACAACCTTCCGCATCGGCAGGCGAGGAACTAGACGATCTAGATCATGACCTGTCTGATCTGTCTGCAGATAGTCTGTCCGAGGTGTGACTATTCTGCACATGGGCCAGATCATGTGCTATTGCTCGCTCATCTGTCTCCCACAGCTCACACCCGGCAAACGGGTGTAAATAGCCACCAGGCACCAGGTATATGTCAGCACTTCACACCCGGAAATATTTGACAGCTCTCATGCAGTTTTTAGAAGAGCTCATCCACGGGAAGCATGAGCCTACAGTAAGAGCTACCAGGTACCTATATATTGGTTCCAACCCGGCAGACATGTGAAAAGAGCAATTAATACTGGTACCAGGTACGATCGTATCTCAAAAGTAGTTCACACCCGGCAAACATGTGGAAACTCATGTAGCTGTTACTGACGATAGACCCCAAAACGAGTCACGAGCTCCGAGCTGAGGTGAGCTGATCTGTCTAGGGTGCAAACCTGTCACTGGTATAACATAACACTCCCTTCATCATACCGCCACCTGCTTGAAGTGCGGCAGCAAAAGTCTTTTGCACAACCACTGCTGTTATCCCACGGGTTTTATCACACACCCTAGAGTACACCACCCCGGTGAGTATTTCTTACATGACCGAAACGCCTGCCTAGCATATCACCGGGGGCACGTTGTAGAGGTCGGTAACTACGAATACATCATTGGTCTTGATATATCATGTGACAAACGGTACCAGGTATAATATAACGTCAATATCAATACCAAGACATCGGTGGCCTGGACGGCCGCCGGTCGCAGACTCGCGTGATGAGCGAATACTGTAGAGGAGGAGGAGGAGGAGGAGAAGGAGGAGGAGGCTGAGACTCGATGCGAAGATATTAACAGCGCTCCGCACTCCGCTCTGAGAAGAATGAGATCAAGCTATTGTATGTTCAGAATAACAGTGCTTTGAGAAATGAACAGGGAAGGGACGATAGCTTGAAAAAACGTGTGAGGTAGCTGGTAATTATCAGCGAACGGGGAAAACATCGCTATGAATAGGACTGCCTGAAGTTAGATGCAGGTTGCAGCAAGGTCGAGGAATGGTGACGTAAGGAGGACGTGGGAAGTTGTAGGCTGCAGCAAGGTGAAGAACAGGTAACGTACGGAGGACATGGGAAAGAGAGATGAACGCGGAAGGCAACTCTCGGAAATGAAGAGGGTGATCGTTGGAAAAGGCGGCAGAATGCTGACGATTGCTTGTCGAGTAACCGAAAAGCGGCGGAATAACTCACTTCTAACTCAGGGAGTACGCGACCGAGAGCGCAGCTCCGTAGAAAGGTGCCGTCACAGCAGTTGCTGTAGCAGTACAGCTGCAGCTCTACATCTCCACATCCACGCGGTAAAGCTCCACTGCAGCTGCTGCTGTACGATAGCGTACACACCATAAGTGCTGCTGGCCGTCATAGGGGCCGCTGGCTGTACGTGACATGCGATATCTCTCTCGTATACCCCCGGCATATTCTTTTATGGATGCCAGTTCTCAACTAAGCCTGGTGGCATGTGCTATCGAGGCGTTCCATCGACGCCCCAGATACAGCCACTTGCGCGGGCCCCCACAATGGCGACGCCGGCCGGGTAGCTGATCCTCCCCATGGGTCGGAGGTCGGAGAGGACGTGCCCGAAGGAGCCACGCGAATGCATACACCTTATCGAGAGACCGTGGGCCAAAACACGGACAGGGCAGGGATTGTCGGAGATTCTTTCGTAGATCTTAGCGTCAAGGCTTCGCGCACGCGCTACGGCGCCGAGCGGGCGGGTCCTCCGACGCGGCATGGAGGGGGCACGCCCCGGCGAGGAAACCGCGTGGAAAGACGGTCAGAGGCGGGAGAGTTCCGCCGACCAAAAACGGATCAGACCAGGCTATATAAGGAATTAACATAAATGTATTTATAGCATGAAGATCGTGTGAAATAGAGATACTGTACAACAGAGTAGTATCACATACAAAACGATGACGTCTCATCACACACGAAACTGTCAAATCCAGTTGATTTCAAGCACCCAGTCCACATATCACATCAAATGATATCACATCACATATCACATCAAATGATACGATGTATCACGTATCATATCCATATATATTAATGTATTTTTCTCATATGATATCACATATCATATCATGCCGTTTTCAAACATGATACCGACCTCTATTAATAGTACGTTGTACCGGTATATCAAGCCCGCGGAGTATATCACGCCGGGTTAATTTTCCCAAATATTACCACCGGGTGTGTTGTAAAACACCGTCGTATACAGACCTAGTGGTGTACCCCGGCTAGTACCCGTCACAAACGGTAGGTACTCGGATAATTCTGAAAGTGAAACCCCAACCCGTCGCGCGCAACCCGGGTTTTCAGACGAAACCAAACGGCTTCAACGAGTACTATAGTAGGGTAAACCCGGTGTACTCAGACAGCCCTTTTTCGCTTACGGTGATCAGGGGGTACCACAAGCGGATGACAGCAGTGCGTACTACGATGTCATGTCGAGAAGAGAAGCGCTGTATAGCAGAACCGTAGGACAATAATAATAATAATAATAATAATAATAATAATAATAATAATAATAATAACAGAGCGCCGAGTAGTCAAAAACGGCAATAAAGTTGCAAATACATGCAATCGGCTCGCTTTACAGCACGAGTAGTTTTTTGTGCTCATGTGACATGTTGCATGTTTACACCAGATACCTGGTACACGTATATGCTATTACGGGGGACCATAGTTAATAGGACCAAACATTGTTATTAATGGTAAAAATTGTTAAATATATACCTGGTAGGTTTTTATGTATACCATAGGTCCTACCTGGTATTAACTATGCCCCCCCGTAATATCAGGTGATATTTGGTTGCACAGGTGCACATCATGATACAGCGTGTACAGATACAGAGAGACACATCCATGCTGTAGGAGTATTGGCGTGCAGAACATGTATGGTTGCACGCGAAGAAGCAGACACTCACACCTATGCCTCTGAACTGAGCACATCCAGGCAGCTGAAGACAGCATTTCAGAACGTGTGCCACAGTAGTTGGCGTTCCCAGGTCTCCATGTCGGGCAGGTGCCATGGCTAAATCAATGCATGCCTACGAGTATACATCGGTAGTAAACCCGAAGGATATCGAAGAATAAAAATATTAAACCGGAACCATTCCATCGCTCGAACACGGGCGTTGTAAATCCTGCGAGGGGATCCCTCCGGTTGAAGTTGATCCTTGATCGTGCAAGCTCCAAGCCACAGTTGTTTTCGTTGCCCCCGACTCCCCACTCTTCCCACTCCCCACACGGCAACACTTCCCCACCCCCGCGCACTCACAACACGCCCGCAACCTGTCGGGAACGAACATCGGACAGAACTATCTTAGCTACAGCAGGGACCGACCGTCCTATCGACTGCTGCTATCTTCCTCATTCGTGTCTGTCGCCACATGCCACGCACATACATGGTCTGTCCCGGTCCGTGTTTCGCCCAGACATTTCGTGCTTTTCCTTCTCTCTCGTCACGTCCTCCATGACGACGAGCAGCTGGTAGCGCATATAGTGAAGCGCGCGTCCTCCTCTAGCCGCAGACAACCGACCTATTGCGACAGGTTGCCGCTCGGTGCGGCTGAGAGCCCGCTAGGCACTGTCCTTATCAAGATGTTGCGTGCGCACATAGCACTTCACATCGCATGTCGGGCGTGGCCCTCGTCCACAACCAATGCCGGCTGTCTACGTTTTTTTGGGAGACGGAGCAACCCATTCTGCGAAGAAGCGTAGGTTCAGCTCTGTGTACCGGCTGTTTTAGAAATAATTTCTCGGAAAAATCGTTGAATTTTCAGGTAAACTTCGGGGAAGAACTTTCGTGGAAAATTAATGATCCAATTTTCTCGGAATTTTCATTTTTCATGTTTTCTCATTATACGTATATAGTGGTGGGAAAAAAGTAAGAAGGGTTTCCACAAATAGCAAAAGTTTTCTCCCCAGCCGACTTCGAAGGCGTTATCCACTCTCGATTTACTCTACGAACACATCTTCCACACTTTGGCATAGTAGGCCCCGCATATCACAAACAAACAGCGGAAACTCTCTGGGGAAACCGTACAGAAGGGGCTTTCGCTATGTGCAGGCCGACACAAAACATTGTGCAGGACGCGTGCGGTCAATTTCATCCTTGCACGTCGGCCCAGACCAACCCGACCCCAGACCTAACCCTAACCCCAGACCTAACACTGACCCCAACCCTTTGGGAGGCTCGAGGTCGGCAGGGGCAGTCTGGTGGCGTTTTCACAAAGAAACTCCGGGCGGCCGAAATACCAGCCTCGACCAATAAGACCCGCACTTTGTGCCGACCAGTCCTGCACATGGAGCGAGTTTACCGAAGGCACGACTATTCAGCTCTGATGATGGTGTCAGTGTCAGAGAGACAGAGGGACCCCCTCCCCTGTCGATTTGAAAGGTCTCTAGAGATATTGTGAGGCATACTATTAATAAACGGGAGGCATGTCAAACATACAGGTACCCGCGGACTCGAACGCGCTTAGTACCCGACTCTTGGTCAACCCAGAAACCCGCAGGTTCCAAGTCAAACCCGAACCCGTCAAGGGTTTTGTCCGACCGGGTTGTACCCGCCTGGTACCCGGGTTTCAACCATCCGGGGTACACCTCTGGCCTATATTATGGTGGTGGTCTCGTACAGGAGTACTCTCTACGCGCAGAGCGCATAACAGAACGTATAATGATGGGTTTCCGTTGCCTTTCCAGGCGTTTTTGGAGTACGAAAGTTCCAGGGCTCTTCGCGGGTCATGACCCGACCCGCGGGTCGGGTCAGGGGGGTTTCAAAATGTCGCGGGTCGGGTCGGGTCGGGTCGAGTCGGGCCAATTTTTTCAAAATTTCGCGGGTCGGGTCGGGTCAGGTCAACACACCTCAAAGATTTCGCGGGTACCCGTGAGGTTTGACCTGACCGCGAAAAGCCCTGGAAAGTTCGGCATGCTGTAAGCCGATGTACTCTCAACTCTCAACTCTCCGAGATCCTGGCCAGCTCCCTCAGCCAGGAGAGATTTTAGGTTCTGTTCCGTACCCCCAGCCCTAGCATTCAGGTGGAGGTAATGGAGGTACGACTTACGTACAACTTACATCAGTTTGTAGAATCAGTACCTACCTGGTAACAGGTACCCGCAAAAGCCACCTCGCAATCCCTGCTGCTGTGCGTTGCGGACGGCGTTACGCAGAGCCCGCTATTAATAGAGGTATGTAAAATGCACTGGTGATAATATTAATAGCTGTCTGATACGTTTTGCACATGCTGCCTACCACTCTGTCCGGAAATGTAAGGATATTTTATCTTTACATTAATACACAAACTACCCTTATACTTACGAACAGTGTGGAATGTTGTCGTGAGATTTTTCGACACGGCAGAAGAAACGCTTCCTCTCCACGAAGCAAACAAAAAACGCGTCAAAGGGAACCACAGGGAAGGAAGGCCACCAACGACTTGATGCACGCCCTCAGCAGTGCGAAACTCAGGGCTCCCTCCGCACTGATTCCAGCAAGTAGCACACTCGTTGTCGATAAGCCTGCAGTAAGCTGTGCGTCGTCGGTGGCAGGCAATGGCATGTATTCGCTCGGGGCAAGACAAAGTCCTTCAACTTTGCTCAAATAAAGTGTTGCTTTTGCTGCTTGTGCTGTACTGCTCATGATGATGACGGAAAGCCTTCGTTTTGTATGTTTGTTTCGCCTCGGCTCTTCCATTGCGCAATAACTGTCCTGGCGCTTGTTGTGCCCTCGGCTATCGTCTCACCTCAACCAAAGTCCTCTCGGCGTACTCGCCCGTCGCCGGATACCGCAATTGCTGCGTTGGCGACTGCACCCTATGAGCGATGCACCTCTCTTCCTGCCTTCAATCCCAAAGCCAGACCGTGAACGCCGCCAGTCACAGCAGCAGTGTATATACCTGGTACACAAGTGAGCCTGCCGTTTGGAAAGAGTGAGAGTGAGTCGTCGAATGCGATGGATTCCAGGAGACTCCCAGCACGAATCTGCGAGAGAATCCAGCCTGAGCCGTGCGACTACAAGATCTGCCCGTAAGGTTGCTCGGAATCGCCTGGTGCAGTGTCGGCGACTGCTTCTGCACGAGTAAAACAGAGTAGACGCAACTCACGTACGTTCTTGAAACCCCACCACTATAAAAAAGCTGAAAAACGAATATACAAATATACTCCAAAGGATCTTTAGAACACGGTTCCATGATTATTATGGCAAAGAAATTTTCCCTGAGGCAAGGAGGGGATGCGTCCCCAAACAGGCAAACAAAGAATAGGAACCCCAAGGGCACAAGGAAAATCGAGACAGACGCTACTATTATTGTTGTATTGGAGGTCACAGCAGCGGGCGTAGGCTACGCATCACAGTCCAAAGGCCGAGGCCGTGCTGCCACGGGTGGGAAGGAGCGTTGGCTTGGCTGGCGGGGGGGGGGCTTTTGGTCTCTGGATCAAGATGTCGGAAACTATGGGCGAAACCGATAACTTGGAAAAGTTTTCGGACAGAGGTGAGCTCCAAACGTAAAATATGAAATGTACTTGATACCAGTATATGCACACACGTGCTGGTGCTGCTGGTGCCGCTGGTGCCGCTGGCGCTGCTGGTGCTGGTGCTGTTGTTTAATGAGGGTGTTGAAAAGGGGGGAGGGGGGTGATGCAGCGTGCTTGGAGACAGCCATAACAAAGGAGAGTGGGAGAGAGGTGTGTAAGCGCGATACGAGCGGCATTTATGTGTGTCTCCGCGCTCGCGCAGCAACGGTCCCAACCGTGTGGGCCCTGTTTCGGCCTCGCTCCCACGCGGTGGTCTCCCCCTCCGATCCTCTTGCCTATGTCAGCTCTTGCTGGCACCTGGTAACTTTTGCTACCTGGCAATTGGTTTTGGCACGGAAAGGGGGACTCCTCCTCCTCCCTTTAGCCTTGTCGCCTGGTGTGCCACGCCTGGTCTGCTTGAAACGCGAAACCTGTTTAGCAGTGTGCTGCTGTTGCGTGGCTGCCTCTTTACGACTACAAACTTTTGGCAATCGATGGATCGAGCATCGGTGCTCGGTATGAAAGTTGGCCCCTGCCCCACCTACCTGCTACGTATGACATGTACGAGTCGGGTGCCTATTCTGCGTATGTCAGCGTCTAAACGTTCGAGGGCAAACTCTTGCCTTGCCTTGCTGTGCCTTGCCTACGCCTTGCCTTGCCTTGCCTTGCCTTGCCTTGCTTGGCTCGCCTAGCCGTGCCTTGCGCTGCCTTGCCTTACCGTGCTCTGACTTTGATTGTCTTTTTTGCTTTCACTTGACTTGATGAGTTGGCTTGGGTCTGCTTGGCTTTTTTTTGTTTATTGCCTACAGGATTATTATTATTAGCTTGGCTTGGCTTGCCTCGGCTCGGCCGCGGTTGGCCTTGGTTGGGTTTGTTGGCTTGGCTCGGCCAGCTTTGGCCGTTTCCGGCGCTGCTGGTCCCCGCCTCCCCTGCTGCTCATAGCGTGTTTTTTTCTCTCCGCTTTATTTGAACGTATTCATCCTGTACCAAGCATCGTCGTACACAAGTACCAGGTACGTACAGCACTACAGACTACCGGTATACATAAAGCAGTAGCTCCAGGGTAGCTCTACAAAAAAAAAAAGTCCTGCCAGTCGTGTCCTGGTCCTGCCAGCGAACGGTCCGGGTTCGCAATTCAAATTGAATTGTGTCTGTTTTGTGGCCTGTTTTGTTTCGTTTATGTTCTGCTTTTCGTACCCAGTACGTGCGACATTCGATGTATTTTCTGTGCCTCGGAGTTTGTGACCACGAAGCTTGTCGTTGTGTGATCTCGGTACATGTACTGGTACTGCTTTATGCATAACATCGACCAGCACAATCACTGAGTGTATTGCATAAATATCGATGGGGCGAAAGAAACGACGAGCACACCACACGACGTACCTGGTATGCGTGTACGTGTATCTTTGCTGCTGGTGCTTTGCTTGCTTTTTGCGTGAGCAAAACCGACACGAGTCTCTGCTCTGCGAAATCAGTGTGTTGTTTTTTAAAACAAAATACTCCTGTACCACGTAATGTAGTACGTGGTACGTGGGACTATTACAGATTAATATAATGCCAGGTATGTCCATATCGGAACGATTGTCGATCCTGATCCGATAATCCCGATATCTAATATTTGTACTGATTTTAAAGAAACAATCCGATTTGTATCTGATCAGATCCAACAAAAGAAATTCCGATTCCGATACAAAAAACGATATGCGTACGACATGCAAAACGATGACTACCGCCGTACAGAGCAGCAGCAGCAGACAGCAGCAGTACTCGCTCGTATCATACACTTAAACGCGTAGCTGCGAAGCTTATCAACGACACAGCAGTATGCGTCGGATGCATGAACTATTGCTGTCTGTATATCACAGGGGTCCGTTCACCCACAGACCCCTGCAGCCTGCAGCAGGTAGTCTAGACTCTAGACTGCTGCCTGGTTCGCATTCGTTTTGATACTGGTACCTATCATGCAGATATGCAAGGGCCCCGAATCGGCTTCTCTCGCGTAAGAAGCATGCTGAGGTTTTGGGTCCTTCCCGTCTCGTGACATTTAAGCTTGGCACGTGGGCACGTGGGCACCGAGAACAGCAAAAGGGGGAATAGAAAACCCAAAAACCGGACGAGGAGGCGTTATTCTAGAAATAAAAATATTTACGTAGATACGAAGCAACGAATAACCGTTGTTTTCGGCCGTTTCAACTAGGCCACGCAGGAACCAAAATTGGTCACACCGGATGTCATCAGCCCCAGGTTGAAACCGACGGCATGTACGTGTTCGGTCATGCGCCGTTTTTTGTTTCGAGGTACCCGGTACCCGATGCACCGCTGTTCTATTAATAGCGTCTTGCATGAGAACGAGATGCCATTCGTAGGTGCCCACTATTTTATCTATTTGTACTCTATTGCAGTGTTATTCGGGTGATATGAATATCTGATTATTAATATTAATAGTGGCCGTGTGTACATGGCATGGGTTGCCCCTTTAGGAAGGACCGCACTCCCGACAAACTACTTGGAATTAGAGTCGAATATATGTTTCTCTACGGTTTGCCTCACTCTGTCTCGCTACGTTGTGGTATCGTGTTATTTTTTTACTTGTTTTTGTGTTGTCTGCCGTAGTAACCATATCTCTCCGTGCGTTGTTCTTCACATTACAGCACTACTATTAATAAACCGTTCTTTCTACCCGTCGACATCCAGCACAACCAATGTCCGTGTTCTACGCGTAGAGTACGGACACTGGTTGTGCTAGGTGTCGATGGGTACGTGGAGTACGGACACTGGTTGTGCTGGATGTCGATGGGTACGTAGAGCACGGAAACTGGTTGTGTTGGATGTCGACGTATATAAAGAACGGTTTGATGTGTACAACGCACACCATTAATATTAACATGTAAAGTAAAAAAAAGGTACCAGGTACGAGTATGGAATATGGAATACCTGGTGGGAATCATCTTGTGTAAAACTTCAACAGCCCGCGTGGTGTATAGGTCGATGCGAGTCGACGAGGGAAGAAAAGGCTGAAGTCTTCTCGCGATAAAAATGAAGGCACGTACCGTAGCGGGAAAAGGGAAGAAGAGCCTGCTATGTGACCCCGGATCTGAGTTACGAGTTGGAAGGAGAGAGAGAAGAAGATGTGCGAAGATAATAAATGGGATGAGCAAAAAAATAATAATAAAAAAATAGGTCCACGTGACGAGCTCGATACTATTTCCTGGTACGTGCGTACTACTGCTGCTATCTTGTACACACGCTGTAGTATTGCAAGGTTGAGGCTCCCCTTCGGAGTATGGTTGGTTGGCTTCGAACTCCCGGAGGTGACGCAAGTTAAGGGGGAACGTAGAGGAGCTCCTATTAATAGTGCTTGTATGTATACTTCGAAGTATAATCTCATGTGAGGTTCGCTGGCGTCATACCGCTGCTGCTGCTGCTGCTGCTGCACTGCTGCTGCTGTTGTTGTCACCGCTGCTGCTCTACGCTGTACTGCGCGGATGGGTGGGTGCCCTCGAAATCCAGAGGAAGTGTGGACTGTAATCGTCCAGCTTGTGTTCGAGATGGCACGAACAACATACGCGCACACGCGCATACACACGGCAGAAGCACCTTTCGTGCGTATATAGCTGTCAAAAAAAAAAAAAGACCTTGAGATATGGCTGCTGTTGTACCATGACTGCCACTACGCCCAATTTTTCCGGCGGTGATACCAGGTATTGTTATTTTGCTCCTATTTTGTGTACAACCTTCGCCCTTCTTGTCCTTCTCGCTGCCTATTAATATTATGGTCGAAACTCAGACGCGGGGGTCGATTACATATCAGCCTCTTCTCCCCCCTCCCAATGGTACTGTAGATGCCTTCATTTTTTTCGCGAGAAGAATTCAGCGCTTTCTTCTACTTCCTCCCCTCGTCGACCCGCGGCCGATTTTTTGTATAAGCCGCACGTGCCGGGCGCTCTCTGCAGTCGATTTTATGTCAAAAATGCAGAGTAAAGCACCCCCATTGCAGGTGTCGATACCGTTTACTCGTATTATTAACAATAGTGACCTTCGGTCTTCTTATTTTAGTAAGTTTCGAGGCTAATAACCATTAGACCACAGCAGGGGCGACCATGCAGGTCCACAGCAGTAACAGCAGACAGCACAACGAAAAAACGAACTGTTATTATTAATAATAATATCAGGAGAAAAACTGGAATTGCACCTTTCTTCTTGAGGCTATACGTTCGTGGTTCCTACGGGTGTAGCATCCTAGGATGACACACCGGCACACACAGCACCTACCTGTGGTACTCGCCCACAGAGCGTAACTAAATATCTTCACAGAAAAAAACTGGAAGTACCTCCACCCCCGTTTTTTTCGTGTGGAACATCTCGTAACTCTGCCCTAGCTCCGTTTTTTCCCATGTATCCGTGATTTGGCAAGGCAGATGTTATCTCCTTGGTACACTCCCGTGAGTGTGCCAAAGCGACAGCATTTTCCGTGCCTTCTTTCGAGGCGGACCTCGTAAATGAAGTATGAACGTGTGGTTCCCGGTCCTTGATAATGCGGTTTCTTGTTGGTCTGTAGCCTAGTTTTTTTTTTCCTGCTGCAGAACGAGTAGGAGGAACGCAGGGAGAGCTTCCGTATGTACTCGTACATGGCAGCGTAGAAGATATGCACCGTCGCTTTTCTCGCGGCTCTTTCCAAGAACACAGCGTAAGTAGTTTTACAATACAGCAAGACCAGCGTGTTGCCCGTGTGGTCTTTGACAGAAAACCGAGTTATTTGCATGTTTCTACTGCCGCCGCAATCGAAAGCACGCGAGCCGAGTTGTGTACGCGCACAGCATATTATTGTAAGTAGCTTCTGCGTTCTTCCTTTTCGTTCTGGAGCAGAAAAACGAATACTTGGCTACCGTACGAGAACTCGAAAATTCAAGCGCCTGGAACCACATGTTCAAACTTGAGCGACGAGGTCCGCCTCGAAGGAGGACAGGGGAAGTGCTGCCGCTTTGGCACACTCACGGGAGTGCACCAAGAAGCTCGTATCTGCCCCGCCAAATTATGGATACATGGGAAAGTCGGAGCTAGGGCAGAATTGCGAAGCATCCTTCACCCTTTTAGAACTGCAGTTCCGTTTGCGGGGCTAATAACTCAAATTCCAAGTAGTTTGCTCCCCAAACGGGACTGCGGTCCTAAAAGGGTTCAAGGGAAATAACGGGAGTATCTCCATGGTAAATAAAGGGGTTAGAGGTGTTTCCAGTTTTTTTTGTCGTCAAGGGATTCCGCGATAACAACTTTTTTTGTAGACAGTGCAATACATATGCCAGGTACGCACACACACACGCGCAGAAGCACCGTGCGTGGCCGTCGCTGAGGAGAAAGCGCAAAACGTGTTGTCGTTGTACCGTGGCTGCCCAGCCTTTGAGGGCTGCTGTGGTATTTTTTTGCAATGGCAATACGGTGAAAAAAGGGTAACACTTCTACAGTTTGGGGTTTCCATGGGCCTGCTTGGCTCTGGCTCTCACCGCGACAAGGTAACCTAACTCTAACATCACCATCAGCAGCAGTACTATTGTATTATATGCTGATGGTAGCAATACAAACTATCAGTACCGATTACCTTTTATGTGTAATAACTAAATGTATTTTAGCCCAGCGGGCTCTGCGCCCTGCCGTGCTGTCGGGGCTTGATACTGCTGTGCCGTGTCGTCTGTAGTGCGCGTGATGTATGCTGTGTGATGGTTCCCAGCTATATCGCTTGTTTCCTCTTTTAACCTGAGGCGTCTTGACGGTTATCGGAACATGGTTGTCGGTACTGTTTGTCTGTTGTCGGATGCTTATCGAAAATCGGGACACTGTATTTTCGTATTTTCCGATTCGATTTCCTGTACGATCTCCGATATTTCGGAGCATGCGGTACGATATGAAGCACTACTCGTAGTGTTGGATAGGTATTGTGTTTGATTGACAGCCGGCAGTAGTTACATCAGTATGTCGTCACGACAACATATTGTTATAATGGATACCCATTTTTTTTTTTTTTTTTTTTGCTCATCCCATTTATTATCTTCGCACATCTTCTTCTCTCTCTCCTTCCCACTCGTAACTCAGATCCGGGGTCACATAGCAGGCTCTTCTACCCCCTTCCCGCTACGGCACGTGCCTTCATTTTTATCGCGAGAATATTTCAGCCTTTTCTTCCCTCGTCGACTCGCATCGAATTGTGCCTACCCACGCTGCAAGGCGCTCTCAACATTTGAATCCTTTTTATTTTTATTTTTGCAAATAAAGTCAAATGTCCGACCCACCTGGGGCTCGAACCCAGGACTCAAACACAAGTAGAATTCGATGTTAACCACTGGAACCACCGCGGCGACCGGCTACCCTGGGCTGGGCAACCGATCGGTTTTTGGATCAGTAGGTAATGCCTTCACATTTGGCGTCGTCGGACGATCACTTCGAACGTTTCTTTTGCAGAAACGCTTGGGCGTGCGTCCCCATAAACATGTCTCCCTGGTTCCCAGGCATTTGGACGAAGCGGATCGGTCAGAGTACGGCCGTATACGGTACCGACGCCAAACATCCCGCCGTTTAGAGGGGGGGGGAAATGTTGAATGAGTTACCGTGGGCTGGGTAATCGATCTGTCTTTTATCCCTACTGCTCAGTACGTAATGTTTTCACAATATTACGGCCAATTTTTTCGAATGTATTTGTCGGCGACAACAGCCTGTCTGTCGATAGATACACCTTCCTGCTGCCTATTTTGGGCAGCAACGTTTACCGATTCATCTTTCGCTCGTCTTTTGTCGAAGAAATGTATTATTGTGTCGCCGATTCATTGTCGAGGGTGTCGTGTGCATATATATGCCGCTGCGGCTCCTGATTCATCACCTGAGGAACGTTTCGGACGGCATTGAATTGTCGGGTTGCTTTCCTAGGGGGGCGTCGGTTTGACTCGGTTTTAGAGTTCGTTACTTCGAGTTGTCATACAGCAGTTCCTCTCTTTCCGAACATGAAGGGACCGTTCGGGTTTGTTACCATGTACTGGTAACACGGTCTTTCATTTTCGGACGGTGCTACTGCTATTATAACACGTACCACTCTTTCCGAAAATGCAAGGACTATATGCGTGTTTGTATGATTATGGAAACCCTCTCACATTTCCAGGCAGGACGGCCTTATTGCTGCAGTACTGCTGCTTGGTGAAATCTGAAGGGAAACACGTCCTGCCTACAGCGAGTACGGGGCGTACCCGATGCTATGCAGGCTAAGCGCCCAAGACTCGGATCCACGGAGAGGAAGCCACTGCCGATGGTGGTGTGGTCTGGTGCTGTCTTGCCGTGTTCTGACTACACGCGGCGAATTCAAGACCTGCACCTCTGGCTCCTTGGGTAGATGAGGGTGGTGTGGAGGGATACGGCAAGCTGCGCCGTCGCTGACTTTCTACCCTCTGACAGGGACAGATTGCCAGCTCCGAGAAACACGACTGCTGATGTCGGCACATATACCTGGTACACACTACGGGGGGGGGTGGACCGCCCCACCAGCATGGTGTTGGGCCGCCCTGTGCGACGCTCATTGTCTCAGCGTCCGAGCTTCCAAATCAGTCTCTCTCTGCCTCGCGCGCGCCACCTCTCGGCTCTTGGCACGTCTCCACAAGCGGCGCGATCGTAGCGGCCGCTGCCGCCGCTGCCGCCAATCACGGACGTTTGTACCTGAAAAATCCCTGCTTGTGTATAAAACTCGTGTTTCATTGGTGTTATATACTTGGCCGAATTTTCCTGCATACCTGGTATAAAACATTTTATCGTTTTCCGGCACAAAGAAGCCGCAGGGAAAAATGTCTCAGCTGTAGGTATTACAGGGGACCATAGTTAATAGGACCTATATTATACACACAAAACATATATATATACCTATTTTTACTCATATTATTTGGTCCTATTTATTATTGTCCCCCGTAATAGTGTGCCACGCCGCTCCTTTTGAAGTTTGTATGTATTACTATTGTGGGATTTGTGGGTTCACGTTGCCCTTCATGGCTTTTCCGGTATTCCACAAGGGACGGAGCGAATCCAATTGCACTGCTCTTTGCCCACAGGATCTAGCATATCAAGAAACGTGGCATTCATACACGCACCCACAAGCAAGCAACTGACGCAAAGGAAGGCGTTCGAAGCGCCGCTGTTTTGTTGTACCATCGCTCCGCTGCTGCCTCAAACGAAACAACTTGAAATGCGGTGTGGTACACCAGATGCACAGATCCAGCAGTTCGTCGGATTTGTGGGTTTCTGCCGTTGTTAACGGCATCCATCGGCGGTGTCCTCAAAGCGAAGCCATGTTGCGCCGCCCTTGTTCCTTTTGGTGGTATATAGGGTACCAGGAAACATCGCGCACACGCACGCACGAGCTATCGGACGCCCGTAGCTGCCGCAAAGGAAATCGAATGAAACGCGACTGCTGTTGCTCGGTGGCTCCGCGGCTGCCACAAACGGAAGACCTCGAACGCCGGTAGAATACACAAGAGGGCAGCATACTTACACACCAGTTATGATGCCGCAGAGCGAAATGGCGAAAGACAGTCTGAATGGTGGGTTTCCATCGCCCTGCGTGGCTCGGCCGGGCGGGACGCAACCCCTTGAAAAAGAGCCACCTCGCTCGACGGGGCTTGGCCGGGGCCCGAACGTGCCCCGTAGTAGTAGTACCGGCTGGGCTCCTGCGTGCTCCACAGGCCGGAAGCGCGAGGAAAAAAAAAGTCGGCCAGACGGGAAGAGCTTGCACATGTGTGAAAAAAGTACAGCGCGGCATCACACTTCCAGCAGGGGTCCCTATTCAATTGCCGGTATAGTAGTGCCGGTGCCCAGTATATTGCCGGTCACATCGATTGGCACACATGGGATTAACCAGTGTGACAGCGTGCGGAATATTGCCGGTGCCCGCTATTTTTTGCCGGTGTAGTGCCCATGGCACATATGGTCTGATACCGGCGGCATCATGGAGGGACCACTACTATTGTATTCCTCCTCCGTGCGAGTGTGACAGTCGACGCAAGGCCCACTGACCAAATGCTACAGAAATTCTGAGGACTGTGAGTTGGCTGGAGTTCACCGCTGATAACAGGCATTATTTATGGTAGGGGGCCCTAGGAGTCAGGACCTATCGTACACACAAAAGCCTACCAGGGTATGTATTACAGTATTTTTGCTGAGCATTTGTGGTCCTGATAACTGTGTTCCCCAGTAGTAGTCCTTCTGTACAGTATGGGTGGCGATAGTGTAATAGGTCAAGTACGAAACTGACTACCGGGTATGTTTTTATCAATAAAAAGCACCGCATCAAGACAAAGACGCTTCAATCGGATGGCAAAAGACGCACAACCCCCCAAACTACCGGACGCAACTATTACGGGGGACCGTAGTTGACAAGACCTAAACGCTGACCTCTCGCTCGAAATCGACCGACGGATCCGCCTCATGCGAGCATGCTTCAAACGGTTCGGCCCGGAGTTGTATGATAGGACGACCGCCCCCCTTAGCCTTAAAGTCCGAATGCTGAAGGCCGAGGTGATTGAGACCCTGCTGTACGGGTGTGTGACGTGGACCCTCAGAGCGGAACACTTTGCCAAGCTTCGAACGGCTCACCACCAAGTCCTGTTGCGAGTCATTGGCTTCCAGCGCCGACTTCGTACTGACCATGCCACCCTCTCGTACGCGAAGGCCCTCAAGATGACACGTTGCGAGAGCATCGAAACGACCATTCGCAAACGGCGGCTCTTCTTTGCGGGGGGCGTGGCACGGCAAAGCAAGGAGCGATTACCCAATCGGGTAATGCTCGGGACGATAGCTGGTGGGGAGAACCCGAGACCAGGCGGACAGTGTAAGACTTGGCATAGATGCATAGTCGAAGACCTTAGGGAGTTCCGAGCCACCGAAGGGTCAACGGAAGTTGCCCCCTTGGTGTTTGGAGTTGAGACCGCGTTGTGGTCCACAGCAGCCAAAAAGGCGGGGAAGTGGTACCGGGGGATCCTTGAAGCAGCCGAACGGTTCATGGTGAGGTGGCACGAGGCTGAGGCTGAGATGAGTAGACAGCGCCGCGCATCCGCCGTGGATGGTGCCCAAAGGAACGGGGGGGGAGGGGGCAACAGGAGAAGTGGCATAAAGCCCGACCGAGTGAATGCGGAGAGGGGGGGGAACAGGAGGGGTAGAAGGGAAACGGCGGTAGACGAAAGTAGGAAGGAGATGGCAGACAGGGTAGCAAGGCACCAAGTCGACTAGGAAGTAGAATATGACCATACTACTAGTGCTACCAACTGGTGCAGCTGGCTCGAACGTGGTCTTCCCTTGTCTTCTCTTTTAGTTTTTTTTTTTTTTTTTTTTTTTTTTTTTTTTTTTTTTTCTCTCTTGCGCTGACTCTCCGTGATTTTCATTTCATTTTTTCTCTTCCTCTTCCTTTTCTGATTGATAAGCCGTACTCAAGGAGCCGTGTGGCGTGGTTGGAAGACGAACCTGCTCTGCTCGGCTCGTATTGTCTGACGCCAAGGGGCTGGGCATAGTTGACGAACGCAGGGCGGAGACGGCAGTCTGGGTAGCAAGGTACCAGGCGGATTAGCAGGGAGAACCTGGCTATACTACTCGTACCACAAGCTGCTGCCGCCACCTAGAAGGTGCTTTGGGCTTTGGTCTGCCTGTTATTTCCCCTTTGTTATTTTTCCTTGTTACTTTCTCCTTGGTTCTTTGTCTTACTCTGTTCACAAGCAGTGGTGTCTTTTGTTATTTCTTCTTTTTTCCAGCTCGTTCTTTTTCAAGTGTAGGCCACCTCGCCTGCGGGGGGGGGGGCACGACAGATTGTTTCTCTTAGATTTTGCTTTCATTTTTCTTCTTTTTCTTTTTCGACTTGTCTACCTTGTTTTGTTTTCTCTTTGATTGTTTCTTTTCGTTTCACTATTTCATAGATTGCGTATGTCGTGCCTGTCGTATCTAGTATGATGACATGGCTTTGCATTGCCCACTGCAGTTCACACTGCACACGTGGCAACGTAGTATCTCTGTGGCGTAGCTTTGTGACCACAGAACTTGTATCTCTTCTAGGATGGAAGAATCGGCACGGACACTGGTTGTGCTGGATGTCGACGGGTAGAAAGAACGGTTTAATGTGAAGAACACACACACACACACACATGGTATACATAAACACCTATATATTTTACTATTACGGGGGGCCATAGTTAACAGGACCCAATATTGTTAGTAAAAATGGTCAAATATATAGGTTTTTATGTATACCATAGATTCCATTAACTATGGCTCCCCGTACTACTGTAGTATCAATAACAGTATGATGTGTGTATCACCTATCCACCCAACAACGACCTGGTGCCGTAAGAACTACGAAGTGCGCATGCGTAACACCCCTCGGGACCAATTTCGGAACTGTTTTTTTTTTTCCACAAATAAATGGGGAGTGGTGGAAAACATGCAAACGTCGAGCGATGCGTCTATGGGAGTGTACCTCGTGGAGATATTTTATGGAGAGAGCCTCGTCGACATATTTTATAGAACGGTTTCGTCGATGATATTTTCTAGAAATATATCGTCGAGATATCACCGAAGTCATCGTCTTCGATTCGTGTGCGTGGCACCCTTGCTTTGCAGAAACTCGGACTAGGAAATTCGTCTCGGGTCTGTGTGTGTGCGGTGTCTTGCGTATTGTACGTTATCACGGGGAACCATAAATAGTAAATAGGACCTATGGTGTAGACAAAACCCTATATATTTACCTATTTTTACGAGCAATATGTGGTCCTATTTACTACCAAGTGTGACTCCCCGTATTTGTCGGCAACCTTTCATTGGCCCAACTCACAGGCCCCCTACTTTCCACTTTTATTTCACATCTGGCCCCACGACCTTCTTATCCAAGTGCGCTATTAGCAGGGGCTGTGACTCGGCAGGGCTTCATCGCGCACCTGCGCCTAAACACAGAAACCGCAAAACCCTCTCTTTGCAATATGGTGCCGGTGTGTATGCGCCTTCCCACACCACCGGCACTATATATTGCGGCAGCAGGCACTATGGAGGGTGAGAGGGGGCGGTAGGCGCTCCCCTCGGCCTGTATCAATACATATTTGGCTTGTTACACAAAAAAAAGTAAAAAAGTGAAATATGACACCAAACAAGCGGTAACAACATACAAGTAAAAGTTGGAGAAACGCCGATTGGCCTACGGCTGTTTTGCTATTGGCACCGGCACGGTCGATGGTGATGGGGTTTTGATGCGCCATGAATTGCAGTAGAGCTCTCAGCTCTCTATCTCTCTTTCTTTCGGGCGAGTGGTCTCACGGTGAAATGCGCACCCCGCATATACGTTTCCAAAAACAATGGCACCCGGAGAGTCGGAAAGTTGTCACCGCTCTTCGTAAGCATAATACCTATGGTATTACGGGGGAGGCATAGTTAACACGACCATTGTTAGTAAAAATGGTTAAACATATAGGTTTTTATGTGTACCATAGGTCCTGTTAACTATGCCCCCCCGTAATAGGCAACTAAAAACTCGTACCTACCGGAAGTTGGCAACTTTTATTAATCATCCAACTCACAGATCTTGAGGACCGTTATTTTCGAAATAACAGTAGTTGTCCTGGATTTCCCTGTGTTCTATGCTTTATTTTGGCGGGGGGGTTTTCGATTCCCAGATTTTGTGCGTTTCTTTTTTTACAGTTTTGTGAAATTTGACGTCGATTATGTTATTCCCTCTGTTGAATTTCCGAAATTCTGAAAATATTTCCTGCTTTTCCTGTTCTTGGAAAAAAAAGTGAAGAATCGGAAAGAAAGCTCTCCAACAGGAAAAACCCTATAGACTGATGACAATGGAAAGATGATGTCGCTATCATTAGTTAAAACTATTAATAGTGCTTTCAATAATCAGCTGAAGATATTATCGTACCGCTGCTGTAGGAAAAAAGGCAAAAGAAAAAGTTTGATTTTTCTTTTTTTCAACACGGCTGCAGGCGGCGCAATTTGTTTATTCTCGTTGTATATTCTCAACACGCTGATGAAAAGTCAGCTTGTGCGACGATAGGCCGTCGATCTGGACATATAGACTGAAGCCCACGGTCAACGCACTTGGTGTCTGGCAAGGCCAACGAATGTAGATGCCGGGCTCGAAGGTATCAGGTGGATCCATGGTCTAGGGGGTGAGCTTGCCGGCGGCGTCCTACACTACTGTAGTTTCTCCCAAACCTGAAATAGAGTGTCTTCCGAGAGGGACCGAGAAAAAATGTCGTCTATTTCCACCCACGTAAACACCGGCTATTACGTGAACACGGCGACCCTGGGGTGTGTTGGAGCCCCTATAAACGAGCGCGCCCCGTTTGAGAGTTCACGACGCAGTCGCTTGTTCTGATCGATGTCTGTCGAGGACTCGGAATCGTGCCGCTTGGAACAAACGTTGGGCTGAGTTTTTCTGAAGCCGATATTTATTTGCCCAACATCTGCCTCAATTGTTTTTTGTTTTTTTCTGCGAAAGTTTGGAACTGTTGCGTTGAAGAATCGTGCCCCCAAGCAAGCGATGCCGTAAGATTGTGGTGGCTATCTTGCATTTCCGTATTATCTATATCTTCCCTATGTTTAGCTTTTGCGCACTTTTTTTCATGTCCAGATTTTCCTGTTTTTTTTTTCTTCTTTCCTCTTTAAATTTTCGAACTTCACAGCATTCGGTATATTTTGCCCTCTTATGAAATTCCTAAAGTCTGGGAACGTTTTCCTGTTTGCCCTGTTCTTCTTGTTCTTCGGAAAAAAAGTGGAAAAAATGGGGGAAAAAACTCTCCGATAAGAAAAGCCCTGCTACGAGGTAAATTATTAATAGTGGGCTACTTACATACAGTCAGCCCACCCACGGGCCACCCCACCAAGGCCTGGTGCGCATCGGCACGATACATGACAGTTTGTTCGGCACGAGCCGGCGAGGAAAGAAAGTACTGAACCCTTCTGGCGATAAGAGTGCACAGCACAAAGCGGGCACAGCAGTACGTCGTGAGCGGGGGGGGGGGGGGGGGGGGGGGGGGGAGAAGAGCTTACTTGCTACCAGGGTATGTGACCACGGAACTGAGTTACGACTGTATAGGAAGGGAGCTGGAGAAAAAAAAGGCGAACATCATAAATGGGATGAAAAACAAACAAACAAACAAACAAGCGAGCGAACAAACAGACACGGAAGCAAAAACGAAACCTGTGGTGCAAGAGGAGGAATCCGTGAATACGACGGCGGTGGGGGTGCTGGTTAGGGGCCTAGCCTGATGTATTGATGGACCCAACCCCCCTCGGGGTTCGTTCGCCCGCAGACCCCTTGTACCTGTAGACTCCTCGGGAATCGCTCCGCCCCCGCTCTACATATGAAAGTATTGGATCGAAATGATTCACGAAGCGTCTCAAGCCACGGCTGGAGACTCCATCCCAGCGTTAGCACCCCCGCGTTCATTCGGTACCTATCCCAGGGCGGCATGCAACTACCGAAGGATAAGCAGGAAACATCAAGCATTCGATCCATTCCAGTGTTTTCACGCACCTCTTTAGGGGTCCGTTCGCTCACGGGGGTCCCTGTACTCAACCGGTAGATTCGCCTGTGGAGTTCTTAATCGGATTCATGAACCCGACGGGGGTCCGTTGCCCCACGAACCCCTTTACCAGTAGACCCCCCCCAGGGGTCAATTGGATTCACGAGCCCATCGTGCGACCATGGATTCCTGTACCAATAGTCTGGGGGTTTGTACACGTAAGCAAGCCTATTATTAATAATAGTGGAGGGCTCCGTGCAGATTTAAGAATCGCTGTAGGACCCTTTACATTATGATTTCATCCATGTACCCCCCTTTTAATATGGGGGTCCGTTATTCCACGGACCTCTGTAACGGCAGTCGAGACGCTAGACTTGACAGACTCATAGTATTCCTGATGGGCTGGTAGGGCCCCCCGTGAATCCAATAGACCTCAGGGGGTTAGTAAACCTGCACCCCCCCCCCCCCCCTCCCTGCCTGGTCGGGAAAAACCCGACATGCTCCGTGCCGGCATTGTAGGGGTGCGAGGGTCTATGGTCATACGACCACGGCCATGCATGAGATCGAGTATATCTCTCCTATCGAGTACACCCCCCCCCCTCCGTCCAGGTATTGTAAGGATGCGAGGGTCTAGGGGCATACGACTACGGCCATGCGTAATAATGAATACCCCCCCCGCCTCTATAGATCGTTTGTGCGAGGTGAACAACCTTTACTCCGCACAAGTGGGAATGATCGTATCACGTGGTGTTTGTGGTAAGGCACCCAAGAGGCAGTTACGTACTACTCTCATTGCTCTCTCTGGAAATGCCTACACCGCATATTAAACCCACTCATTGAAGCTGCCATTCTAAATGCAAGAAAATCTGCCTCAAGCGGGTCTTGGTAGGATGCAGCTCACCCTTCATGCGACTCGCCAGACCACCTCACGGCGCTTCGCTCTTGGTGCAAGCAATGTCTGCCTGGTCGGTGAAAACCCGACGTGCCTCGTTCCGGCATTGTAGGGATGCGAGGGTCTATGGTCATACGACTACGGCCATGCATGGTATCGAGTACATACCTCCTATCGAGTACCCCCCCGCCCCCCCCCCCCCCCCCCCCCCCGCCTCCGTCTATGCTGTAGACGAGGTATTACGTATAGGTTGGGTTGGCGTCGGTTGGCAACGACACTACTGTAGAACATGCCGCTCACTATGCACGCTGCTGTAGACAACAGACAACCAGGGTACAGCATTTTTTTCTGTTTTCGTTTGTCGGCGGTCGGTTACAGCTGGTGGCCGAGATACTGCAGATAGCTTGTGCGGGGTGGAGAACCTTTGCTCCGCGCAAAGGGGAATGATCGCATCACGTACCCAACAGTAGTGTTCATGGTATGACACCCAAGAGGCAGTTACATAATAGTGTCCCCCCGTGCTGGAAGTGGCCAAACCGGAAATTAACTCAACTCAATTGAAGCTGTCGTCCGTATGCAAGGCCGCCTCGCGATTGGTTCCAGTAGGATGCAGCTCACCCTTCATGCGAGTCGTCGAACACCTCACGGCCCTTCGCGCTTGGAGCAGCAAGAATGTCTGCCTGGTCGGTGAAAACCCGACGTGCTCCGTCCCGGCATTGTAGGGATGCGAGGGTCTATGATGTCGAGTATACCCCCCCCCCCCCTCGCCCTCTCCCATGGCATCATATCGTATATCGGGTATTGGATTTTTTTTATCGAAAATCGGAACCCCCCCCCCCCCCCCCCCCCCCCCCCGATATACGAGAATGGGCACGACATCCGATGTATCGAAACTTCCGATATGACGTTCAACACTGCTGATATTTTGAGCTGGTTCCAGCGACATGGAGAGAGACACTTCTCCTTTCTTATTTTGTCACGCCCTAAAATTTGGTTGCCGAGAGCTGGAGAACTACGTAAGGTGAATAAACTTGGCAGGGTTTTATTTCCTTTTCTTTAGATAATCATACCACTCTACCCCATAATATAAGCACAGGTTTTACACAAACTATTAAACCAAAAGGTGCTTATATTTCGGGACAGAGTGGTATGCAACAGTATACGAAGCAAAATATGAACACGTAAAACTCATTTGCCCTTTTTCTGAAAACATTTGTCGCATATATGAGGGTACGCTGGTACTACATTTTTTTTAATGTGGAGAGCATTTACCTTTTTGACGATATTTTGGACTTTTCGGCAAATCTTATTAAAACCCCTCTAAAATTTCGGACGAAAACGTATACACTCCTTCGTGTTTTTCTTTCAGCCCTTTTAGGAACGCAGTACCGTTTTGGGTGCAAATAAGTTGTAATTAGAGTGGTTTGTCCCCGGAACGGAGCATCAGAACTAAAACAAAGTTGAAAGGGGCCACTCAAAATCACAACGAATTTTGGTCCGGTCTTGAAGCACAAACAGCCTTGCGCCAAGCTTGGTTTCATAATTCTGAAAAACTCCTATGGGTGCAAAAGTGATTCCGTTCAAAAAGTGGCTTTTTGCCGTACGTATGGTTTTGAAGAGCTCAATAACATACGTACGCATGTAGATGGGAATGTAAGTACGATTTATATCAACTAATAATAAAATGCGCGAAGGGGGTACGACCAAGGGTATGTGAAACAAAAAAAAGCTCGACAGCCCACATTTCAGTTTTTTTTTTTTTCTGAGCACCCAGAGAGGGGGGGGCGGGGGGGGTAGGCGTATGGCCCAATCCAAGCATCTATAGCTACTGCTGTAGTCGCATCCCTCCATACAATGCCGGGAGCCGGGACCTAGCGCTTCGAGTTGTCACCGTCCAGGCGGGCATTGTGTGCGCGGGGGGGGGGGGGGGGGGAGGGAGGGCGTTTTAAAACAGACAGAAAAAACTGAAGGAAACTACGTTTTCTTGTCGTATTTCTGCCAAAAATCTCAGCCCACGCGTAAGTAAACACGTCGTCGTGTATGTATGTTGTTATGTGTTCCGTCACATTGAAACGTGGAAGATTGAACCACGGAACTATTATTAATAATACGAGCATCGATCGCCGTATGATATTTGTATATACGTACGTACAGCAGCAGTGCCGGTCGCCTGGGCCGTCTAAGTCAAAGTTAATTGCAATAATATGAATATAATATCAATAGCTATTCATATTAATATAACGGTTATTAACCCTTTTAGAACCGCAGTTTGGTTTTGGGGGCAAACCAGTCAAATTATAAGTAATTTGTCCCCAAAACGGGACTGCGGTTCTAAAAGGGTTAATATTAATATTAATAGTGGTCGTATGATACCGACGACGATGAATGCTGTTAATACTACTGGATTCATATGGGTTGGTGCTGGAGTTCGAATCCCACGTGGGTCGGACTTTTGAGTCATCATCTGGGAGAAGACAAGGTGTGTGAAAAACGGGATCAACTGCTAAATAAGAGCGCCTATTAATATTGATGTTTCATACGAGTAGTACTGCTGTACGATTTGTCTACCTTGTTTTTGTTTTCTCTCTGATTGTTTCTTTTCGTTTCACTATTTCATAGATTGCGTATGCCGTGCCTGTCGTATCTAGTATGATGACATGGCTTTGCATTGCCCACTGCAGTGCACACTGCACACGTGGCAACGTAGTATCTCTGTGGCGTAGCTTTGTGACCACAGAACTTGTATCTCTTCTAGGATTGAAGAATCGGCACGGACACTGGTTGTGCTGGATGTCGACGGGTAGAAAGAACGGTTTAATGTGAAGAACACACACACACAAGTCGATGCGAATCGGTGAGGGGAAGAAAGGGACGAAGTCTTCCCGCGATAAAAAATGCTATTTACGGGGGAGCATAGTAAACAGGACCAAATATTGCTAGTAAAAATAGGTAAATATACTGGTTTTTGCGTGTCCCGTAGGTCCTATTTACTATGTATGGTCCCCCGTAATAGGCACGGCGGTGGAACCGTAGTGGGGGGAGGAGGGAGAAGAAAGCCTGCTTTGTAACCCAGGGCGTGGGTCACGACTAGTAATCCCCTTAAGCACCGCGGTCCCATGTGTGGGGACAAAGCACTCAAATCATAGGTAGTTTGTCCCCAAAACGGGACTGGGGCCCTGAAAGAAAGAGGGAGAAAAGAAGGACGAATATCATAAATGAGGTGGGAAAAAAGAAAAAGAAAGAAGAACTACAACAGCAATATTATTATAGTATTAATAGTAGTTTCATTTTTGGTTCCGACATACCTGGTACGATATACCAGGTATGGCGGCGAGACTGGCTCCATTTGCTCTTTTTTTCGTTTTGTAACCCTGTTGACGTATATACCAGGCAGCAGGCAGCAATTTTTTTTTGCCCAAACTTTTTCGACTGCCGTACTGCTATTAATAGCTGTACCTCGTTACAACACCCCCTTTACGGCTGCACTCCCGTTCAGGGGACAATCGGCGACAAATTGCGTATGTAGTGTGATTATTATTTTTCTTTTTTTTCTTTTTTTTTATCCTTCCTATTGATTACCTAGTATGTATGGTATGCCCGCGTATTATTTCTCTCTCCTTATTTTTTTTTTATTACTATTATTAGTCGTAGCTCAGATCCGGGGTCGCATGGTAGGTACTACAGTTGTAGGCTTTTACCTATCTCCTCCACCGTCCCCTCTTCGGTTCATGCCTTTTTTTTTCATCGCGAGAAGGCTTGGGGGGCATTTCTAACCCACGCTACCTACTACTCTTACAGACGCTCTCGGCTGTTGTCTTACAGACGCTCTCAGCGGTTGTATACCGCCGTAATATCACACTGTTACGGGGGACCATGTTAAATAGGGCCTACGGTACACACAAAAACCTACCACTCTGAACCAGAATATAAGGCCGTCTGTATTGAATAATTACATACTTACGTTCCCTATATTTCAGGTCAGAGTGGTATATATTTACCCATTTTTACTATTTCGGGGGACCATAGTTAATAGGACCAAATATTGTTAGTAAAAATGGTCAAATATATTGATTTTTTTGAGTACCATAGGTCCTGTTAACTATGGTCCTCCGTAATAAGAATATTTGGTCCTGTTTGCTGTGGTCCCCCCGTAATAGGGTGATGAGACGACACACCCACTGGGACGATTTTGAAAGCTGGGTTTCTCGACAACGGGGACGGGCGTACTGAGTACGACGAGCGCGATGCGTCTGCAGTATGTATGCAACATTATCGACGAAAGCTTTACCAAGTCACGATGAAAATCGTCGTGTGTGCCCCCCCTCCCATGTTTTGGAGGAATCCGGCCCTGACGTGCAGCAGTGCGGTACTAAGTACCAGGTACGATATAAGGGTTCAGTGCAGTACTATTACGGGGGACCATAGTAAATAGGACCAAATATTGTGAGTAGAAAAAGGTAAATATATAGGTTTTTGTGTAGACCATAGGTCCTATTAACTATGGTCCCCCCTTTTTATTACGGGGGGCCATATTAAATAGGACCTACGGTACACACAAAAACCTGTATATTTCGCTATTTTTACCAACTATATTTGGTCTTACTTATTATGGCCCCCCGTAATACTCATGAAAGGGTTAGCTGAGGAACTACTGCTGTACCCAATACCGTCCGCAACACTGACTGCTGTATATACCTCGCACCGCTAGGTCCCTATATATGAGGACCGGTTGGATTGAATATTAACCCACAAACCGTCTTTATAATATGGGACAGTGTGGGACGTTTTCCCACGTACCACTATTACGGGGGATCCTACTAATAGTAAATAGGACCAAATATTGTAGGTAAAAATGGTTAAATATACCCTGGTATGGGTTTATCTACACCATATGTCCTATTAACTATGGTCCTCCGTAATATTAAGTAGACCCGGTACGGGTTTTCACGTGTGATGTTTCGTTGTACCTGGTATTGGTGTATAGCTGCTGTAGAGGGCGTCAGGGGGTATATATAATGGGGCAGCAGTACCCTGCTGGTATGTGTACGTACTGGTATTTTGTTCCCGTTTTAGCGTTTCCCTCTCTCCTCCTTCGAGGCAATTAATGCAATTACACTCCCACAGCAGTCAGAGGTATTGATTGGACCCTCGGTGCTCCGCCTGCGACCGCAGGCAGGCTGCGTTGTTGTTGTTGTTGTTGTCGTGGCGACGGCCACAACCAGAACGACCTTCCTGTCGTCTGACACATGCAAAGTCAGCTATTTTTATTAATACTAGCTCATGGGTAATTTTGTTAAATCATTGGGCGGTTTATAGAGCTGCTCAAGTCAAGAGCTCCAGAAAATAGTTGGTGCACCCCCCCTCCCGCCGTCTGTCTTATAAGGCACGTGTTATTGTTCTATTCAACCCTTTTTGGACCGCAGTCCCGTTTTGGGGCCAAACGAGTTAAATTGTACCAGGTAAGTAGTTTGTCCTCCAAACGGGACTGCGGTACTAAAAGTCTACTGCCGCTGCTACCGCTGTACGACCGCAGCCCGGTTTTGTTTCGGGGACAAACTTGCTTTTCTATAATTTTGAGCGGTCTCTCCCGAAAACTGGATTGCGGTTCCGAGTCCTTCTAGGACTGCGGTCCCGTTTTGGGGACAGACTACTTCGAATTTGAATGGTTTGTCCCCAAAACGGGACTGTGGTCCTGAAAAGGGTTGAAAAGGTTTCAAAGGAATTTGGCAGGGGCACACCGTATACAACAGTAGTAGTATGCACAAGTATACCAGGTACAGCACTATAGGCCCAGAAATAAGAAAGAGCCCGATCAGAACGTGACTCTCGCTTTTTGAGGGGATGTTATGTGAAAATTGGATTAAGAAAATGTGCTACACTGAATCTGTACCACTCATTATCCCTGTATTCAATCACCTTTTTTAGGTTCATTCTTATCGGAGAGCGTTTTTTCCATAGTTTCCAAAGTTTGAAAATAATTGGAGATATGTATCAATATACGGAGGCGTTCTGTCACTATTCGTGAAATTCTCCAGAACCAAAAATATCAAGTTCGTTAACATTCCAATATTTGGGGAAAAAAAACCCAGGAAAATATGCAAGATTGAAAAATTGCGCGAACAAAAATGTCGAAATTTTTGACAAAAAGCTCTCTGATAAGAATGACCCTTAGTTGATGTTGATATAAAAACGATACCACTTGTATGGAACAGAGTGGTCTGGATAGTAAAAAAGCTCCAAAGGTGGCTTCACAATTAAGAGTATGTAACCCCTTTAGTACTGCAGTCCCGACTCTGGGACAAACCACTCAAATTCCAAGTGGTTTGTCCCCGAAACGGGACTACAGTTCTAAATGGGTCAAGGCTTGCTCAGATCACGTGTTTCTTGCTGGCGGGCCGGGCCCATACTGCTGTATCCCAGCAATGTATACACGCAAGATTGCACTTTTTTCTCGAGTGGATTTCCCAGACGAGTTTTTCCGAAAGGGTAAAAGAAGGGGGCACGGTCTGGGAAGATCTCATCGAGATATTTCTCCATACGCAATGACACGACATGTTGTAGACTTTCTCCGTTGTCAAGAGAAGGCCAGCGTGGGAACTGCGTTATCTCATCACCCGTGTGTTGTCTTATCAACCCGTGTGTTATTATATCACCCGGTGTGTTATATTATCACCCGTGTGTTACGGTAATGTCAATCATATCACCTGTGTGATGTGGTATCCTTTTTTATGATCAGGCCATGTATGTATGATACCGCCCCGTCTATGGGAGTGCGACTCGCAGGTCGCAGAACATCACGAGATCACGAGTGTATGTTACGGGGTGGTAAATATCTGAGCATCCTTTCGAGGAACATGAGCTATATCGGGCGGAGAGCCCGACGATACTACGCCATCATACATGACACGCGCACCGCTCGACTCTTGTGACATGTATGCGCTAAAACCGTGACATGGAAGCAGATGCCACTCCTAGATGGGTGCTGCCTGCGTGCTGTATGTACAGCAGTACGAGCTACGCTGTACCAGGTAACCCAGTGATACCAACCACGTAGCAGCGCGCTAGACCGTCGCTCTTTCAGCGGTAGTTTCCCCGCTCTGAAGCCCCCGGAGGGTGTATAGTCCGCGCCGAATGACCGAAATACCGAATGCCTCGATGTTTTTTTTTTTACCGATTACTGGCCTGCGAACCGAAATACTGCTGTGACCACTTCATGTTAGTGTAGTGCCGACAGCTCAAAGGCCTTTGCGTGCAACAAAAACGCCTGCCATGTTGAGCGTTTTACCATGACCCCCTCAGAGAGGCAGGCAGAAGAGGCGTTCGTTGTATGATAACGGGACGAAATATATATTTTGTTTCAGCCAGAATCAAGCATATGTAGGTGTGTGCAGCAAAAAAAGCACACCACAGCGAGTACAACAGCGGTGTGTATAATATGCTGTGTATTATACACATTGCGCTGTAGTTTTCATCTTGGCAGTAGGTATTCCCAGGACCTGTGTTGCATCCTCCCCCTCCCCCCCCCCCCGCTGTTGTCTTTTTTGGCGGTCGCCCACGGCTGGTCGTCGAGTTAAATCATTTGTGCGAGGTGAAGAACCTTTACTCCGCACAAGGGAATTGATCGTACCACGTAGTGTTCATGGCAAGCCCCCCTAAGAGGCGGTTAAAACATACTCCCATTGCTCTCTGGAAGTGGCTACACCGGAAATTTAGTCAACTCATTGACGCTGTCATCCATGTGCAAGTCCACCTCACAAGCGGTTTTTAGTAAGATGCACCTCACCCTTCATGCGACTCGCCGGACACCTTACGGCGCTTCGCGCTTTGTGCAAGCAATGTCTGCCTGGTCGGTGAGAACCCGACCTGCTCAGTCCCGGCATTGAACGGATGCGAGGGTCTACGGTCATACGACTACGGCCATGCATGATATCGAGTACATCTCTCCTATCGAGTACCCCCCCCCCCCCCCCCACCCCCCCCCCCCACCCCCCGCTGTTCCGTGGGGCATTGCGGTCCCCCCCCCCGTACGGCGCACCATTCCTCTGACGTTCGCTTGCTGCCTGTATAGAGTGTGTACGTTGTTTTCACGTGAAACCGTTGTTTATTCCCGACCGACACGCACCTGGTCCAGTTGGCATCCAGTGTGTCTTGTACTGATTGCCTATCCTAGACGTACAGAGATAATACTAATTATTTGGTCACAAGACTGCCGTGAGCTGTGGGACAGAGAAAGCCCAACAACGAGAATAATCGCGATTTTTTGGGGGGATAAAGCGAGGGTCGTACGGCACGACGGCACGGGCCCCTCGTGATCCTCTCTATGCTGCTGCTGGCCGCCCGAGCTGCTCCTAGACGGGTGATGACACCAAGCTAGCTGTCGCTCGCTGTGGTCGCTATCCCGGAGTCCCAAAGAGATTCGTAGGTTCGTCTTGCTGCGGAGGGAGGAAGATACGTCTCGCATCTGCTACTCCCCTCTCCGCCACTGCCTCCCCAACACACGGCCGCCACCAAACAAGCCCGCTGCTTCTGAGCCGTGCGTGTACGGCAGCCGAGAAGCCGGACCGAGATGGTCGTCCTCGGGTCGCCAGAGCTGCTTCCAAGCGGACCTGCCGCGCCATCGTCAGCATCGTCGTCTCGCTCCCTCCGAGTCGTCCTTGTTCCCCTCCGGCACGACACCGGAGGTAGATGTAGACACACCCACTCCTTGAACTCTGCAGCTTTATATTTTGTCTTTCCTCGTGCTGTATACGGGCTGTACACCCCGCGTGAGGCCATAGAAAACCCGTACCTGTAGTACGCACGACCGAGGTGCCGCACACACAGCTTGCCAAGATCTAAGTTTCGACGAAATGCTCGATTTCGCAGCTGTTGTTTATTTTCGTTCGATACATATATTTATATGTATACGAAGTATGTACCTGGTATCTATACGTAGCTTCAGCAGCAGTGCACTCCCGCTGCGCAAAGGCATGGCTGCAGACCGCTCCGTATCGGCACGCCCGGCTTTTATTCTGGGGGGGTTCGTTCGGCGTATGAGACGTACGGGGTTCTTCTGGTGGTGCGGAGGCGAAGGTGCCAAGAGGAGATTACACGGTCAAGCAACGCGAAACGTGCGCTGTCGAGGGTGCAGGGCCGAGCGCTCCACGCTATAGCCTCCCGGTAGTCGTGTGGTGTCGGTGGAAGCCATCTCAAGGCAAAGTTACCGTCTGCACAAGGGGTGACGGCAGTGCTGTCTCCTGGCATCTTTGTGCGGAGGCATGGCACATACCCGACTGTTTCGGTCCCGTTTTTTGGGACAAACTATTCATACGCAGAGTGTGAGTGCTTTGTCCCCGAAACAAGACCACAAGTTTGCCTTAACCCCTTTACAACCGCAGTCCCGTTTTGGAGACAAACTACTTGATAAATGAGTGGTTTGTCCCCGAGACGGGATTGCGGTTCTAAAATGGGTTAACCCCTTTAGAACCGCAGTCCTGTTTGGGGACAAAACTACTTGAAATTTTGAGTGGTTTGTCCCCAAAACGGGACTGCGGTTCTAAAAGGGTCAAGAGGGTCAAGAGCGGGTTTGTTGGGGGGTATACGAGGGAAAGCAAGCCGCTCGTGCACACCTTTTTTTACACGTCGGACCGGAGATGTCAGGAGACAGCATGTCTGGAGACGGCATCTTCAAACATGTTCACTCACCCCTTGAGAGACAGTAATGACTTCGCCTTGACGCGCCTTGGCTGACACCAAGCTGGTAGGTTTTAGTGTGGAACACTCGGGCCCTACACCCTCGACAGCGCACGATTTTGCCTTCTTGCTTGACCATGTCTCCTGACGTTTTTGCGCGGGACAGATCATCTGCAGATCATTTCCGCTTCATGATGTGCTATAGACCTTTCGAGGCAGATCTATCTATCTATCTATCTATCTATCTATCTATTCCCGATTTTGTACGCATGACCTTTTAGCTCGTGTTAACTCTTCTTGGACCGCAGTCTCGTTTCGGGGGCAAATTACTTGGAATTTGAGTGGTTTGTCCCCCAAACGGGATTGCAGTTTTAAAAAGGCGAGAGTCCGTATAGTCAGCGTGATCTACCACAGCGCATGTTCCCGGGCGTTGGATCTGTGCTGTGCAGATCCTGCGAAACCTACCTCTCACAGCGGCAGGTGATGAACTAAATGATCTACTGTGGATAGATAGATCATGATCTGTATCATTTGTATGATTTGTATGATTTGTATGATCTGTATGATCTGTATGTCCGAGGCGTGCGCTTTTTTGCTCGTGTCAAAGCCCTTTTGTGACCAGTCTTATCTCCCAAGCGCCTCTCAACCCCCTTAGTACCGTAGTGCCGAATTGGGGACGAACCAGTCTAATTCCGAGTGCTTTGCCCCCAAAACGGCACTGCGGTACTAAAAAGGGTTAATGCCCACTCATATACCAAAAATTACCCCACTGCTGCTACTGCTGCTGCTGCTGCTGCTGCTGCTGCTGCTGCTGCTGCTGCTGCTGTACCCTTTGTCTCGGCGAAAATACAAGCACTCTGAGACCAGTTTATCACCGATGTCCCCCTTCTTGCGCTTGCGCTCACGTGTCACGGGGATATCGTTTCGTGTCGAAAACTTGCTTCAAGTGTTGATTTCGTTTTTTTTTCTTGCCTCAAGGCGGAACGCTGGGATCAACCATTTGTTATATCCGTGTTGCTAACACCCAGCAGCAGCAGCAGCAGCAGTGGTGGTGTCTCTCCAAAAGTGCAGGTTGAGCGGTGCTGGCTGCCCTCTGGAACCGCAGAGTCCCGTTTTGGGGACGAACGACTCGAATTCTGAGTTATTTGTCCCCAAAACGGGACTGATCTGAGTAGTTTGTCCCCAAAAACGGGACTGCTGTGGTCCTGAAAGGGTTAATGGATACGTAGTGCCTGTGTAGTCGCTCGGCACAGATGGAAATGACTATTAAATGTGTGGCAGTGTGCGGTGTATATAGTACTGCTTGACGCTATAATAGTGCCATTATTGTGGCCCGGCGCATACGATGCCGGCACTATAATACCTGGTAGCGTTAACCGGTACTAACTGCTGCTACTGCTGTGCCACGGGGATAATATGTAATATGTATCAGTACAGGCAGAGTATCCGCAACAAGCAGCAATGCTGAACGCTTTCGATCATACCAGGTCTTCATTCCACTCCCGGCCGGAAAAAAAAAAACTTCGAGCGCCCGTCACGCGCTCCAGAGTGCACGGATCGCGCCGAGACCTCGATCAGTGTGTCCGGCCGGGCTTCGTGTGTCCGAGTACTTCACTTGCTGCTGTTTTGCCGAAAAGTGCTCGTACGAAGAGAAAAGTTGGCAAAAGTACAAAAATGTTGACAAACATACGTACACGTATTGTGTTGTAAGCGAGCATCTGCAGCGTTTTGGCAGTGTCCCTCAGTGCTGCCGTCTGAGCGGGTTGAAGTGGCCCCTAACAACCGATCGTACCAGATACTACACAATTAGCCGCGATGGGTCCGATAATGTCCTTCCTCCCGACCGATATTCTTATCCCTACTACTCTGTATGTACACACCACTCTGTCCTCTAATATATACGTACAAGAACTGTCCTTTACGTTAATATTCAATCCGCATGCTCCTTATGTTGAGGGACAGATTGGTGTGTATTATATGGTATGGCACCTGATACATGGATGATAGTTTACATAGCCACAAGCACGAGGTACACCGGTACTGGTACAACAGTATCATGGCAGTAGTCGTACGTACAAAAGTAATGCCTCTCGTGCTGAAACCAGGGAAATCGTCTTATATCCACCCACTCCCGCCGGGGGAAAAAAAAAGAAGAAAGTTTGAGCGTCCGCCACGCGCTCCAGAGTGCGCACCGATCACGCCGAGACCTCGACCGATCAATGTCCCTTGTCTGGGCACTTTTTTTTGCGTTTTTTTACCGAAAAGTATTGCGTACGAAGAGAAAAGTTGGAAAAAGAGGTGCGAAAAATCCGCAAACATATGTGCACATATTCGGTATACCATGGTATGGCCAGCCTTGTCCTAGAGTGGGGTGGGGTAGGTCAGAAGCAAGAAACCGGGGGTGAGTCGGAAAACAAAAGCCGGGTTTTCCAGCATTTTGATGAAGTCATGGGGGGGGGGGGGGGGGGGGGGGGGGGCTTGGCATGGAAACAAACCCGGGAATGTCGCGCGCCCCCCCCCCGCGTGTTGACCCCAGTACTATACCTGGTATATGGCAAAATGCTTTCGCTGTTTTGTAATGTCTACCAGGTACGTACAACTCAACTCTCGGCCCTGACCTTTAGCCCTCTTGGGCCTTGAGACGGGAGGAAAAAAAAAATGGGTGTATATAACGCGACGATCGCAGAGATGGATGGCCACCTTGTGGCTGAGGGTATATATATCCGACTTAGTATGGTGCGAGGAGTCGTCCGGCAAGGACGCAACACGATCCTGTATGTCCGTGCTGCGGGACGCCCAGTTCTTATGTATTTTGTTTGCTCTGTAACGAACCCTAACATTAAGACCCTTTTAGGACCGCAGTCCCGTATTTTTGGGGCCAAACCACTCAATTTTCAAGTAGTTTGTCCCCGGGACGGGACTGCGGTTCTAAAGGGGTTAACCGCTCCACGACGTCGGGGTGCTTGGGTGCTTGGGTGCGGGCTTGCACGCCCTTGCATGCGCTTGCGCCCGCCGTCGGTTTGGTTTTCCGCGTGGCATTGCTTTTGCAGCCGCCGGCGTAGCGATACGTGATGAAGCCGCCCGCGATGCGGAGTGTGCGTGTGTCGGGGAGGTGTGTGCTACACTACGCACAGCTGAGGCGTCGTACGGTCTGCACCTGATACTAATACAGTAGGCGGCTACTGGATATTCCGTGGATTCTGAAACTTTCGTAAGTTTGTTAGGGCAATCGCCTACAGCAGCAGTAGTAGAGGGTTTATTTACGCTGTGAACAATGGCTGCCCCCCAAGACGTCTTCCGATTTCGATATTCTGATTTACACAGCGCAAAAACAAACACGATTGTTCACGGGCCGTGCACGGCCCAACCCGTGGGTCGGGTCGGGAGGTCTTCAACATCTCACGGGTCCGGTCGGGTCGGGTCGGGTCGGGTCGGGTCGGGTGAGGAGGTCTTCAAGATATCACGCGTTGGTTGGGGGCCGGATAAGGTATAGGCCGACTAGACTCGACCCGCGACTTTTGACGTGACCCTTGAGCAGAGTCCTGCACAAAAGAGCAGAAATTGGGACTACGTAGGGGGACTCAAATCGAGGCGGTTGAAGCCACCGACCGGGAACCGCCCGACGCACACAACAAATCACCGACCGACGGCGACAGCAAGTTACATGTAACGAGTACATGCATCCTTCCTGCTGCGCGAAATCCCGTATAGCGACAGGTTATGCTGGTTGTCTTTCCCCCTCCGGCCTTGCTGGCTTGTTGGCTTAATTGACTTGTTATTGAAAGGACCGTGTGCTACGCTACCCTGTAGGGATTGCAAACGCTAGCGATTGCAAATAGGGCGCTGCACTTTTCAGCCAAAACACTTATAACCCTTATAGAGCCGCAGTCCCGTTTTGGGGGCAAGACCACTCAAAGTTCCAAGTATTTTGAAAGGGTCAAGTCACCAATGACAGCTCTTCTGATCCCTTTTAGTGCTGCCGTCCCGTTTTGGGTACAAACCACTCGCATTTTCCAGACGGCTTCGTCCCCTAAACAGCACTGCGGTCGGTCCTAATAATAAAGCGACTATACACGACGTACCGAAAAAACGCGTCGCACACCCACCCTTACTTACTTCACGACGTACGGAAAAGCAAGTGTCATAGACTTGACTCTATCCCTTTGCTGCTGCACACGACGTACGGGAGAAAAGTGCCCCACGGTAGTGCTACGTCCAAGTATCAATGTCACTACTATTTCTACTGCTGTAGTATGTTTCCCAAGAAAATCATACGCAGTTCGTAACGGGTTAGCTGAGGATGCTGTGTGCCGCTCGATTCCGATGCACAATTTCGAGCGACTGCGAGTTTCTGACTCTCACCGCACCTTTTTCTTTTTCTTTTTTTTCCCAGGGACGGTCCCGTTTCGAAATCGCTGTGAATGCCTATCTGCCCACAACTAACTGACTGCTGTGCCCGCCCGCGAATCTCCGGAAAACAATCCAAGAAAAAAAAAAGAACCCGAAGCGGACCGACATCCCCATGTCAGTCGACTCCCCCTCTCACGCACCCCGTCCATGCCACCAACCACGTGAGGAGAGAGAGGCGCCTTTCTCTGCCGATCTTCAGCACACTACGAAAATCATGCCAGATGAAGTACCAAACACGTACGTACGAGTATGATAATACCAAAAATTTATCACGTTTTTTTTGTTGTTTGCTGGTTTTACGTGGTTCTTGGATGTTTCGTAGTTGTTGTTGTTGTTGTTGTTGTTGTTGTTGTTGTTTGTTTTGTTTTGCAGATCGCGAGAAGTCGTCGACCCGACCCGACCCTAACCCCAACCTCAAGCCTAATCCCAACCCTAGTCCAGGCTAAGGCCTTAAGGCCCGACCAGCGCGCGGCTGCTTCGCCCCTTGTTTTTGGACAATCTGAATAAAAAAATGCGGACCGCCACCGAAATAATGGTGAAATATTTTTGGTGCTTTCATTATCTGGTACGTTCATGTGGTGGGTCAAGAGCACGGTACAGATGCTAACGCTGCGTGAGGGTGGGGTGTTGTGGTGGGGTGTAGAACGACAGTCGAGCT
Organism: Nereocystis luetkeana; assembly: GCA_031213475.1. NCBI lineage: Eukaryota > Phaeophyceae > Laminariales > Laminariaceae > Nereocystis > Nereocystis luetkeana. The sequence goes on along the minus strand of JARUPZ010000008.1, from coordinate 8,205,925 downwards.
CGATACAACACGCGTACGTACACCGCTTAAAAAACAAGACCAAATACGATATAACGACTTCGATGTTTGACATGCTCGTACGTCGAAGCTGCAGTAATATCGTTCAGTGTTAGCATACATATATACATAGAGAGAGATATACCAGGTACATAATACGGGGGGATGCCGAGGGGATGGGAGGGCGAAATACGTCCGATATGTACGATATATCGAATATCGAACAGCTCGATACTTTGATATTATCGAAAAATTCGACACGATGTACGAAACAGGTGATATCGCAACCGCAGGCAAAGGCGAGGGCGAACCATTCAACGCGTCGGACAAGTCATGCTTCAACTCGAAAAATGACCATTTTTCCTGTAGGAATTTCTCGCCTTTTCTTTCCCCTCCCTCCTTCCCTCTTGCAAGGAAAAACAGGTTTTCTGGTCTCAATTCAAGACTTGTTTTTTTTTCTTCGCTTGTTTCCCGACACTAGTGAAGAATAAAAGGTATTTCACATCGTTGGGCACCTATTAATAGCTTGGAAAAATCCGCTCTGCCTTGTCCAGTGGAGTTTGTTTTTTCGAGATGTAACCCTTTTAGTTCAGCAATCCCGTTCTGGGGACTAACCAGTCAAGTTGTAAGTAGTTTGCCCCCAAAACGGGACTGCAGTGCTCGAAGGGTTAAGACTGTTTCCCCCTAACGAAACGATTACCAGGTACAAGTTCCAGGGCCGCTGTCAGGGGCACTCTGTATGTAGCTCGCGATCTATCTGTACATCAAGATAGATCCTACGCCTGCCCTTACGGGTTGTTGTGCAGGACGTGTATGGTACAGATCCCACCCAGAAGACACTCTGCTCGTATGTATTCCGTAGTGCAACGTGCAGATCGTACGTATGATGCACGGCTCTCACAAGCGGCAACATGAGCTGTAGATCATGCAGATCAGGAGTATTTGCCTTGCCCTCAAAATATCGAAGCCCTGAAGCGGAGGTCTGTGTCATGATAGGACTGATATTATTACAGTAGTACTCGCCCCGAGTGGTTCAGTACATTATGCTGGTGTACTATTGCCAATACGGGTCTGTAACGGTGCCGTGGATGGGGAGGGGGTGTACTCGATAGGAGAGGATGTACTCGATCTCATGCATGGCCGTAGTCGTATGACCATAGACCCTGGGGCATCCCTACAATGCCGGGACGGACGTGGATGGGGGGGAGGGGGGGGGGGCGGGGAACATATCTGCATGGCGGTAGTACCTGGTGAACAAACCACCTTGCATCCCCTGGTATACGTACGGCACCAGGACACGCCAGGCGACGCACCACCGCCTCGAACGATCGGCAAGGAGCCGAGCTCCTCGACAGCAGGAAGGAGAGTGTGATCGCCGAGTCGACGCGTCTATGGACTCCCATATATCGACGAGATATTCCCGAACCTCCCCTTGTTTAAAAAAATATAGGTACGAAGTAGATATATAGATATATAATGTATATATATTATATATATATATTATTATATATATTCGGGTACCGCTATGGTCGACAAATATGAGGACCGTTTCGTCTTCATATTAGTGTGAAAACGCTCCCTACATTGCGACCCAGAGTGGGAAGAGATTCCGTCGAAGGGGGGGGGGGGTTGTTGTCTCATCACCCGTGTGATACGTAGCACACAGCCGCGTTTGCGGCCAAAAACTTGAAGTGAAACCTACTGTACATAGGCCCGCGTCGAGGCTCCATGCCCGTGTCATGGGTGTGGTCTGTCACGCCCGCCCCACGCCCGCCCCCCGCGCCCCTGTCATGTTATTTTGGGTGGACGATATACAGCATCTGGTTCGTGCGGTATCTCCGTTTGTTCCATCCCATGGGTCTATAATCTATCACCACCCACACACGCACACACACATACTCGCAGACCTGTTATTTAGTTGGGATGGACGACGCACGATAGATACCTGGTGCTATATTATACCTGGTACGTTTTTTTTTTTGTGTTTTTTGTGCACTGTTTGTTCCGCGCATACCCGCTTGGTGCAAGCAATGTTTGCCCGGTCGGTGAAATCCGACGTGCTCTGTTGTTCCGGCATTGTAGGGTTGCAAGGGGCTATGGCCGTACGACTATGGCCATGCATGACATGAGTACCCCCCCCCCCCCTCTCCCCCCCCCTCCGCTGTCATTTCATAGGGATGGACAGTACGCGATACCTGATACCTGGTACCTGTTCTAGAGCTCATTGTTCCACCGCATGGATTCCATCACCCCCCCCCACACCCACACACACACCCCTGTCATTTGTTTTGGGGGGTGGACGATACACGACATCGGATACTTATTTTATTTTTTCCCCTGTTTTGTTTCACCCCGACCTGTTCTTTTTTTTTGGGATGCACGGTACGCGATACCTGATGCCTGTTTTATGACCGATTGTTCCACCGCGTGGGTCTATCCATCACCCCCCCCCCCCCCCCCCCCTACACATCGAGTACATCTCTCCTATCGAGTACACCCCCCCTGACACACACCCCTGCTGTTTGTTGGGATGGACAAAACACGACACCTGACACTTTTTTTATTATTATTATCCGTTTTGTTTCTATCACCCCCCCCCCCCCCCCCCCCCCCACCCTCCTGCTATTTTGTTGGGGTGGACGATACACGAAGCCCGTCACTTAAGTTGTATCCCTGTTTTGTTTCATTCACCCCCGTGAGCCTATCATCCCCCCACACCCCTGCTCTTTTCTTTGAGATGGACTGTAAACGACACCTGGTACCCGTTTTATCCCTGGTTGTTGCACCCCGTGGGTTTGTGTGTCTGTGTACCACCTCACACCCGCCCCTGCTATTTTCGTGGGATAAACGGTGCATGGTACCTGGTGTGTGCCTATTTTAGCCCCATTTTGTTCCGCCCCACCGCCGCCACGTGTCATTATTTGTTTGGCCATGGGTCTGCACACGACGGATGGCGCCTATTTTAGTCCCCGCTGTTCCGCCCTCTCCCCACACCCCTGTTACTTTATTGGGGTTGGGCGATACATGGCACCTGGTGCCTACTTTCATCCCTGTCTCACCCCCATCGGTCTATCACACCCCCTCCCCCCCCCCAGCAACCCGACGTGCTCCTTCCCGGCATTGCAGGGATACGAGGGTTCTATGGTCATACGACCACGGTCATGCACGATAAGGAGTGCACCCCCCCACCCTTGTTGGACGATACACGACACGTGGTACCTATTTTAGCCTCGTTTGTTCTACCCCCCCCCCCCCCCCCCCTTTGTGTTTTATGGCGAAATACACCCAAGAGGCAGTTAGTTACCTAGTACCCCCATTGCCGTCTCTGGAGGTGGCCACACCGGAAATTAATTTAACTTGTTGAAGCTGCCATCCGTATCCAAGCCCGCCTCGCAAGCGGTTGTTGGTAGGATGTAGCTCGCCCTTCATGCGGCTCGCTGAACATCAAACGGCGCTTCCCGCTTGACGCAGCGAGCAATATCTGCCTGGTCGGTGAAAACCCGACGTTCTCCGTCGCGGCAGAGGATACGAGGGTCTATGGCCATACGACGACGGCCATGCATGACAATGAGTACACCCCACCCCCCCCCCCCCCCACCCCAAACACACCCCTGCTATTTTTTTGGGATGGACGATACGCGACACCTGGTACCTATTTCAGCCCCGTTTGTTCCACCGCATTTGTTCTATCCCCCCCTCCCTCCCCCTCCCCCGTGTTATTTGATTGGAACGGACGATACACGACACCTGGTACCTATTTCAGTCCCGTTTGTTCCGCCACCCTCCCTCCCCCACCGCGGTTACTTGATTGGGATGGACGATACACGACACCTGGTGTACCTATTTCAATCCCGTTTGTTCCGCCACATTAATTCTACCCCTCCCCCTCCCCCGCCGCCCCTGTTTTTTTTTACTGGCGTGGACGATACACGATGCTGGGCACCAGGGTGATATCCATTGTAGTCCCGTTTGTTCGACCCCCCCCCCCCCTCCCCGCACACGTCATTTTAGTGGGATGGCGATGCATAGCACCTGGTACGTATTTAGGCCTCGTTTGTTCCATCCACTACATTTGTTCCACCGCCCCCCCCCACCCCTCCCCCACCACTGCTGTCATTTTATTGGCATGGCCGATACACGATACCTGGCACCTCTTTAACCCTTTTAGGACCGCAGTCCCGTTTTGGGGACAAAGTACTTGGAATTTGAATGGTTTGTCCCCAAAACCGGGACTGCCGTTCTAAAGGGGTTAAGCCCCATTTGAAGTCCCCCCCCCCCCCCCCCAACCCCCCTCGTTCCCACCTCTGTTATTTTGTTGGGATGGACGATACACGACGCCTGGTGCCTATTTCAGGGCCGTTTGTTGCCCCCCCCCCCCCCCCCCCCCCCCCCCCCCCGCCATGGGTTTTTATAGTCTCATCACCCGTCCCCCCCCCCAGCGATCGTATTGTATCGGAATGGACGATACACAAGACATGATGCTATGTCTACTTTGCTCCTGTTTGTTCCGTCCCGCCTGGTACCTATTTTTTCCGGATTTGTTCCACCCCCACACGTCCATGACCGCCCTCCGCCCGCGCGCGCGCCCGCCCGCACCCCCCCCCCCCGCCTTTTTTTTTTTCTTCTTTTTTAGTTTCAAGGTGTGCACGTTACACGATACCTGGTGTTACCTCTTTTTTTGCCCTGCTTGCTCCGCCGCGTGGTTCTATGGCCCCCCCTCTGCCTGCCTCTCACTCCTATTGGTTAATTTCGTCACGCGATTTATTTTTTATTTTTGTTGTTTACGGGGGACCATAGTTAACAGGACCTATGGTGCACACAAAAACCTATATGTTTAACTATTTTTACTAACAATATTTGGTCCTGTTAACTATGGCCCCCCGTAATAATATGGCAAAAAGTAGTGTCACGCGGGGGGGGGGGGGGGGGGCAGAGTAAATAGGACCTACGGTATACACAAAAACCTATATATTTATACCTGTTTTTGCTGACATTATTTGGTCCTGTTTACTATGGTCCCCCGTAATATGAATAGTGTCTTGGGGAGGAGGGCTTGGCGGTTGCGGAGGGAGGGGGGGGGTGTACTCGATAGGAGAGGTGTTCTCGATCTCACGCATGGCCGTCGTCGTACGACCATAGGGAGGAGGGGGTACTCGATAGGCGAGATGTACTCGAGGGCGCGGGGGGGGGGGGGGGGGTCAGGGAACAGGGATGTATGTACACTTTTGACAGTTTTTGTTTGGTTGTTGGCAACAAACATCGCACTTCGCGCTTTGGCTTTTTTTGGTGGTCTGGAGCCTGTTTTGTTTCATATATATCTATATATTTTTTTATTCATTTTGTTTTTTTGTATGGGCACTCACTGCTACTACACAGTGTCATATGTCAAATGACACAAAGGATGATAACTTCGTGTATGCTGTGAATTGTGTACTATATCAAGTATAATATATAGTATCAAGTATCTTTTCAGGGACTGCTAGCACGCCGGCATTGTCAGAAGGCAAAACGACACATATAATAATATTGCTGTGTATGGCGTATTTTACAAAGTATACTACAGTAATGGAGTATCGGGTGTATGTTGGGGACTACGAGTTCGCTGGCCTTCACGCCTCTATTGATAGCATACCCAGGGGAGCGAAAATGGTGGAGCTACGGAGAGAGACCTCGTCGAGACCTCTCCATAGACACAATCATGCGCTCGGCGTATTCAGTGCGCCCTCTTCCGGTTGTCGGTATAACACACATAGAAGTTCGCCCGAGGGGGTTTGTTATTAGCTTTTTAACCCTTTTAGAACCGCAGTCCCGTTTTGGGGACAAACCAGTCAAATTTCAAGTAGTTTGTCCCCAAAACGGGACTGCGGTTCTAAAGGGGTTAACAGTTACCAGGTAGTAATGAATTGACCCTCTACAGTATAATGCCGGTATCATAGGCGACCAGCCAACGAAACCGGCAATATATATATGTATAAATAGCGGCAACCGGCACCATATACACCGCACACCAGTGGTTGTGAACCGAAAACCGAAACTCGTTTTTTTTCGGTCGTTTTTTTTTGGCGGGTTTTCCAACCGAAAACCGACTTTTATTTGTCGGTTTTTCGGTTGGGGGAAAAAAACGAAAGAGGAGAAACGGCTCGGTTTTCAATGGTCGGTTTTTTTTTCTCCTGCCCCCTACCCCAATAAAGCCTTCGTAACTATATGGAAACCCCTCTCTTGATGTATGGACACGCGACACAGCCAGCACACAGCCCATAGCCAGCACGCAGCCCACGTCCCGCAACAGCAAAACAGTATAGCAGCACGGCACACATAAGCAGCAGTGGCCGCAGGCTGCGAGGGATGAATCATGTCGAGTGCAGACGGCAGTGCTGGCTTCTACGTTTGCGGAACTGTCGCGCTGTCGCCCTCTGCCTACGATAATGCTTGTTCGTGCTCACAGCCCCCCTCTTGAGCAACGCAGATTCCCTCATGGCGCTGGCTGTATGCTTCAAGTTGTGCCTTCACAATCCTACACACAGTACAAACTGTTTTTATTTGCAGCAACTAACTGCTGCATCTGTAGTTATTGTTTGCTGCAGAATATTAGCTGGCACGTCTGACGTACCATGTGGCGCAGCAGGCGCAGGTGTATTGCAGGAGGGCCATTTGACACCATACCATGATATGTCACATTATGCCAACACTTGCACACCGAACCCTTCGAAACAACGGCCGTCTAATTGGGTTTGACGAGAAACCGACCCAGAAACCGACCGAGAAATGTTCGGTTTCAGTTTCGGCTTGGTCCGGTTTAAACCGACCGAATCCGACCGGCTTTTTGGGGAAAAACCGAAAAACCGACCGAGCAACTTTTCGCTTTCGGTTCACAACACTGCCGCACACTGCGACACTGGTTGATCCCATCTGTGACAAGCGATTTCACAGGCACTATGAGCGGTCAACATACACTGTACCCGGTACACTCAACCAGCACTATAGAGGGACCGCTACTGTAGGAAAATACCAGGGTACGATACATAACATGAGCTCCGGCTACTGCCAGAGTTGAGCAGCAGTAGCAGTAGCAGCAGCAGCAGCAGCAGCGGCAGCAGCAGCTGGACTGCGGCATTGCGCGAGGGCAAATAAATAACCCCCGGACTGGAATAAAACGCTCTTAAACACGTTTCTTTCTTTCGTGAAAAAAAAAAAGACGTTCGACAGCGATCAATACCGGAAAGCCAAAGACGAACTAAAAAAGAGGCTGAGAAGGACTGGGCGAGTACATACAGGGTGCTATATATCATCGTGACATACATGCGTACATGATGCTGGTATCTCCGTAATCTGTCTGTCCTCTGAGGCGTTCTACGACCGAGGTTCACCCTAAATTGTTCTGGGACTCCTGTGCCTCCCTTCCCCCCGCCAAGATATAGTGCAGAATTATACGGGGACAGACGGACAGACGGGCATATGGATATCATTGGGCTGTTTCTACACGTATCTCGCACGTGTACGTGCGCAATATCCACCAACTATGTAGAGCACATGCTACTACAGTACCTGGTACAGTTGTACATACTCATCCTTCGACTTGGTACCCGGCAAGGATGCCGTGGTAACTTTTTTTTTTCCCCCCCCAAATGTGGTATTAACCCTTTTAGAACCGCAGTCCCGTTTTGGGGACAATTTGGGGCAAACTACTTGGAATTTGACTGGTGTGTCCCCAAAACGGGACTGGAGTTCTAAAGGGGTTAATAACACTATTGTAGAAACCCCTCCTCTCGGGGGACAGCGGATCGAAAGCTATGACGAGCTAGCGAAGAGCTCAGCGAATAGCTCAGCGAAGAGCTATTACGGGGGACCATAGTTAGTAGGACCTATGGTATACATAAAAGCATATATAGTTAAATCATTTGTACCAACAATATTTGGTCCTATTAACTATGCTCTCCCGTAATAGGCAACCACGGTAACCGCAAAAGAAACACCGACAGACGAACGCGAAAAGCAGACACACGTATATACGTGTGATAATATATTGGGTGTTTGCGTTTTTTTTTTGTTGGATTGGTTCTCTTGCAGTCTTATTTCCCATGTAATAGCAATCCCAACCTACGGAGGGAGACATGTGGTTGATGCCGGAAAAAAGGAGTCCAGAACGACGGCTTTAATAACCTGCTGTAAAATATTCTTGGGTTAAAAGACTCTTGGGTCGGTTAGCAAACGGAGAAGCGTCCGATTCATCTGTTTGACCAATCAGCCCCTCGTGTTTGTCGGTTTCAATTTTTTTTTTTCGTATGACCGAACCAAAGTTGGATAATCGCATGCCAGGTACACCCTATTTCCTGTCTTACTCGGGTGATTGCGGTTATATACCCCACCGACCGGCGAACAGACGTTTAGATTCCCAATGTGCCTCATCTTTTCCTTTTTCTCTTTCTTTTTCTTTCTCTTTGTTTTTTTTTTTTCCATCCCAATCATTATCTTCGTGCTCCTTTCTCTGTTCTTCCTATCACGGGGGGGCCATATTAAATAGGACCTACGGTAGACCCAAAAATCTATATATTGCGCTATTTTTACGAACAATATTTGGTCCTATTTACTATGGCCCCCCGTAAATAGTCGTAACTCAGATCGGGGGCCACGAAGCAGAGGCTCTTCTCCCTCCTACCCCCACCACTGTCCTTGCCGTGGGAGGCACTTTTATCTCGAGAGAGAAGACTTCAGCCCTTTCTTTCCTCGTCAATTGACTCGCTTCGATTACCAGTACCTGGTAAGTTATACCCGTAGGCTATACGAGGTACCCGGTCTGCATGCTGCGCTTGTACCTGGTATGGTCTTCAAATATTGAAACCGTTTTTTTTTTCGCTTGGTCGACATTCATCCGGCACACCGAGTGCCCGTGCTAATTCTTCTTCATATCTATTAATATACCTGGTATATATATGCATGGCTCCCCGTTGGCTTGGTAGGTGTCCGCGTGCCTATCAAGGTCAATTTCGTGGGTTCAAGTCTCACCGAGTGCACGCTCGTAGGGGCTTTTTCTTGCGTAAGGAAATTTATTTTATTAGCGGAACGCGCGAGAGCGTGAGTGAGCTGCGTTCGATGAAAATCGACGAGCAGTGGGAATGCTGAACCCTATGCACGACAAAAAATAAAGGCCGGGGGGGAGAAGGGTAGACACCTGTGACCACGGCTTGTCCAGAAGTTTGTTGAGGGTAAAACCTCCCACGAGTTAGGCTGGGAGGTAAAAGTGATGGTTAAATAGAGGTATGTATGTATACGTATGTTTGTCAAATTTTCGTACATTTACCAACTTTTCTCTTCGTACAAAGCGCTTTTCGGCAAAACACCAAGTGCACGGGCACAAGCCCGGCCGGACGCATTGGTCCAGGTTTCGGCGCGATCCGTGCACTCTGGAGCGCGTGGCAGGCGCTCAAAGTTTTTTTTTTTTTTTTTCCGGTGGGAGTGGATAAGACGATTTCCCTGGTTTCGATACGAGAGGGCTTTTTTTTGTACGTACGTACCTCTGAAATATCGTCATTTTTTTAGTCCTACCTACCCGTGCGTTTTTTTTTCGCGTCTGAACACAACACACAACACAGACAACAGACAACCCAATGCAGCAGCAGAGCAGAGAGCGTGGTTAACCCCTGCTTCATACAGCACTGCAACCCTGCCTTCCAGCAGCAGCACAGTGATCAGTCACGGGCACGTGTGGCAGGTCTACATGCTGCTGTATTGCTGTGGCTGTCTGTTTTTTCCTGACCCGAGATCTATCATCCCGGAACAACACACCTCTCTCTCTCTCTCTGCTTCTTCTACGAAGTGCTGTGTGTAATCCAACACTGCCGCCGCTCCAGCCGTGCTCGACACAGTGCGCCAATAGCAGCAGGTAGCGTACTATGCACATGTGGTAGATCTGTACTCTCAGTACTACAGCAAGCAGTGGTGTTTGTTGTTGTTGTCTTCGGCATTTGGCCTATGCACATACCTACCTGCTGCATGCAGTGTGTGACCGGCATTTTTTACTCCGTACCGATCATCCCCGGATCGCAGCAAATCATTCCTGCAAGCATCGCGTACAACAGCATTCGTACAAAAATTCTCCAAGTTACGGACTGCTGTGTGCCCTGCACTGCTGACCGATCCTAGAGCCAGCCGAAAGAGCACCAGTACACGTTCCTTTGTCGCAGTGCGCGTACCTTATGCTGTCGTATCATATCACATGGCATTTTAAAGCTGTACTACTGCTGTATATACATTCAGTTATATCCTGCGATGTGTTTTAGACTGCGTGGAAACACACAATTGTCAGCGTGTCAGTGTTTGAGTACTGGCGTATGTAACGTATGATCGGTGACAAACTGCGCTTGATAGTTACATTTTTTTCGTTACTTCTGTACCGAAGGTTCGACTCGGACGATCGTTGCTCTTTTTTTTTTCTTCTCTTCAAATTTCCACCAGCACATGATAATACTCATAGCAGTATCATAGGACGAATACACCGATTTGATGCACACGATGAAGACTACCACTACCAACACGCCTCCATCAGATCCACCACAAAAACAACCACTCCCTCCTGAGAAGCATCTACCAAAAACCCGCTGTCCACATCCGCCTACCTTGCTTTTCAGACCTGCTATTTACGCGTATGATACACTTGGCCTACAAGTTGTTGTGTGTTTTCACGCACTGCCATGGGATTGGGCGCGCATACGGTTGGCGTGCGTTTATACACCACGACCTTTCCCAGTTTAGTTAGTTTGCTCCCAATACTTGGGGGCTAAATCAATTCACGTTCGCGAAAATACACTAGGTACTGCTTCGTGCTCTCGCAGTATTCCGGGTTTCACTGCAGCAGCAGCAGCAGCAGCAGCAGATAGATGCTGCGAGTACTCGCAGTATTGCTGTGTAGTATTCCGAGGTTCTGTACAGCTATACTCTACTGAGGATAATGCTCTGCGGATACTCTCGAGCTCGCACTAATTCGGGATTCGATTCGAGGTCCTGCTACTGCTTCAGATATTTTCTGTACTCCCAAGTATTTCGTGTTTCAATACTACTGCGGGTACATATTTTTGCCTGTATTCTCGAGCTTCGGTACTGCTCATACTCTCAGTATAACACTCTGAGTAGTTGGGCCTTCTCAGTACTCACTACATATTGGCCTCCGTACAGCTCATACTCTCAGTATAATACTCTGAGTAGTTGGGCCTTCTCAGTACTCACTACATATTGGCCTCCAGTACTTCAATACTCTCAGTACTCGGACTACGAGTTATTCTTTTTTACTTCGCCATCCGACAATGCGCAGCATGATCTTCACTCAACATTGATCACTCATAACTTTCTCGAAAGAAGAGAAAACCTAGAGGAAACAAAAGGAAACCCTTCTGTGCCAACTTTTGGCCTGTCTACTCCATTTGCTGTCCTTGCTCCTTCCTTATCATTACGTTCTACATTCTTAACTCCTAAGCTGCATCCAAGCTCCATCCCCACCCCATCGGTGTGGGTCTGTCGTCCCTCCCCCCCGCTGTTCCTTCTTTACGCTCGAGCATCTTCTTCTACTTCGTGTCCGTGAAGATTGTTTTTTACCCAGAGCGCCAAAAAACATACGGAGTATTTTTTTAGGGAGGAATGGAAGCACGTGCTGAATTTGACTCAGCCGGTCACAGAGTAATATAACGCAATCTCGACCCCACGCAACTTTTTGTAATTACATTTACGCCGCATGCAACGAAATGATCGCCGCGACTCATCTGGTTCAGGATCAATATCCACTTACTGGTATACCCTCTTTTATGTTATTGTATGTAGTAGTAAATTAATATGATCCCGCACTATTTCCGCTAAATAACAGCAGTATGTAGTCTGTCCTCAAAAATATGCGTGTGTTCTTCACATGATCAGTCGATGCAGTTAGTTCTCAACAGGCAGTTAGTCCTCAACAGGTGTGCAGGTATTTCATACGAGCATTAGTTCGCTCTTGCGCCACTCCCCTAAGCACTTCCCGGAGGGGGACCTTGTATATATATAGGTATTTTGTTTATAGATATATGTTCGTTCTTGCCCGGTGGCGACGTAAGAGTAGCTGGTACGAGGAACGAACGCGTGCTGCTGCTGCGCTTTCTCTCTCTCTCTCTCTGCCTCTTTCTCTCCCTTTTCACCTTGCGACACCCCCGGCCTTTCAAGCCAACCATAATCCGGAAGAGAACCTTGCGTACTGATAGTATTAATATTACGGGGGTCCATGGTTAACAGGACCAAATATTGTTAGTAAAAATGGTCAAATATATAGGTTTTTATGTGTACCTTTGGTCCCATTAACTATGGTCCCCCGTAATAGTAGGCATATTATTAACAACCTGTGGGGACTACTCGCGCATTCGGGAACGCATAAAACCCACCGCATATTATCGTAGGACAATTTGCAGCTACATACAATCGCACCAATCAGCCAATCAAAATGCATCAGACATTTGCGCGACTATGAGCAACTGCTATGTCTTACACAACCCCCCCCCCACCCCCACCCCCCCCGCTTTTGTCGTCGCTTTTCTTCTCGCTGCCGGCGTCGTCGTCATTGTTTGTCGTTGTTTGTTGTTGTGTGTTGTTGTTTGTTGTTGTTTGTTGTTGTTGCTGGGGACGAGAAGGTGTGGCGTACTTCAAGCTTATCTTTGGGGTGTTGTACATGGCGTTCGGAAGCTTCTGCCTCATCATGTTCTTTAGAGCACGAGAAGTTTTCGAGATCAGGGCAAGGTCAGCAAGCACGCGAGCAAAACAAAGCATACAAAGCGAAGCAAAGCAAAAAGCAAATCAGAGCAAAAGCAAGCAAGCACCACGCAAACAAATGAAATGTTGATCGATGATGGCAAAGCGAGTGGAGCTGGTTCTAAGCCAAGCTCGTATTCATAGAGCGGAGCGAAGCTAGCAGCCGGTGTCCCCGGTGGTTTGGTAGGTGGTCCGCGAGCCTATCAAGATCCATTTTGTGGGTTCGAGTCTCATCGAGTGCATGCTCCTGCGGTCTTTTTCTTGCATAAAAACTGATTAGCGGAAAGCGCGAGAGCGAGAGTTAGCTACATTCGATGACAATCGACGAGCAGTGGGAAATGCTGAACCCTATGCGCGACAAAAAATTAAAGGCACGTGCCGGGGGGGAGAAAGGATGACACCTGTGACCACGGCTTGTCCAGAAGCTCGCGGAGGGTAAAACTTTCTACGAGTTAGGCTGGAAAGTAAAAGTGACGATTAAAAAATAAATAAATAATAATTTAAATAAATAGCGTGAATGGAGTCAAGGCATCAAGAATCAAACGTGTAGGCAAGCCGCTTGTGCGGTCGGTAGCCGTTGCCCTGTTAGCTCTCCCTTGATTGAAGCGTAATGAGTACAGCCCCCTCATCTCTTTCAGGGTTGCAATCCCGTTTTGGGGAAAAGCCGCTCAAATTCTACGTAGTTTGTCACCTAAACGGAACTGCAGCACTAAAAGGGGTCAAGTCCGTTAGGACCGTCAGTCTATGTCTAAACACCTCTCGGGAGATGAGACCAGGTGAAATCGGCTTGTCACGAGAAAAGCCAAAACTGTTACGAGGGGCCATAGTAAATAGGACCTATTACGGGGGCCCATAGTAAATAGGACCTATGGTAGACACAAAAACCTATGTATTCACCTACTTTTAGGAACAATATTTGGTCCTATTAACTATGTAAATAAGACCTATGGTACACACAAAAGCCTATATATTCACCTATTTTTAGGAACGATATTTGGTCCTATTAACTATGTTCCCCCCTAATAATATTGTTGGTAAAAATAGGTAAATGTATAGGTTTTTATTGTACCATAGGTCCTGTTAACTATGATCCCCCGTAATGGTTGGAATCAGTACCGTCAGCAGTAAAACGGCAGGAACTCCGTATCAGAAATGATACCTCGTTTATTGGCCGGCCATGGCGTGGGTGGTCGTGAAATGGGCACCCCCGCTGCTGTATGGACATACAGCAGGTTAAGGGGGCGATGCTATCAGACGTGTAGTGGTTTTGAGTTATGGGAGTGGATCTGCTATACTCGTATTGCGCACCAGTAACTGCGATTTGCAGTGCCTGGTGTACGTACTTGGTACGTGGGCAGTAAGTGGCCGGTACGTCGTGTACCGTTTCGGACGGAGATGTTACTATTGCAAGAGGACCGCTTGGGCTCTCTGCTGTTCTAAACGTTCCGTTATGTGTATTTATGTATATATTATATCTCGGCAGTGACCTCCATCAGCGAGCGTCCGGGCTCCACACCTCGGAGATGTGATGATGGTGTAGAGCAGTGGATCGTCTACAGAAGCAGACCATCTGCAGCAGTTCCTCGTCCGCCGTTGTCAGTGGTTTGGGCAGGAAGTGCCGACAGTTATTAATTGTCGTGCAGCTTCTGCGCAGGAAAACATGTGCTACTATGTACGAGTAGATCATGCAGTGCTCACGGCTAGCTCATACAGAATCATACATACCATACTTGTACAGACCATACAGATACATCTGCCCCGACATATCTAGATCATCAGGCGGATACGATCTGTCTGATCTGTCCCAAGGTGGGTTAACCCTTTTAGGACGGCAGTCCCGTGCTGGACACAAAACTACGTAGAATTTGAGTAGTTTGTCCCCCAAACGGGACCGCAGTTCGCAACAGCGTGTCATGAGTACCCCCCCCACACTGCTGGTTATCGAGTTAGATCATTTGTGCGAGGTGAACAGCCTTCAGCCCGCACAAGTGGGAATGATCTTATCACGTCGCGTTCAAGGTACGGCACCCAAGAGGCAGTTACTTAGTACTCCCATTGCTGTCTCTGGAATTGCCTACGCCGGAAATTAAATTAACCCATTGCAGCTGTCATCCATATGCAAGTCCGCCTCAGAAGCGGTTTTTAGTAGGATGCAGCTCACCCTTCATGCGACTCGCCGGAAACCTCACGGCGCTCCGTGCTTGGTGCCAGCAATGTCTGCCTGGTCGGTGAAAACCCGACATGCTCCGTCCCGGCATCGTAGGGATGCGAGGGTCTATGGTCATACGACTACGGCCATGCATGAGATCGAGTACATCTCTCCTATCGAGTACACCCCCCTCCCCCCCCGCCCCGCTAGACAACCAGGGTGCTTTTTTTTATTTTTTTGCGGTCGCCCAAAGCTGATTGTCGAGTTAATATCATTTGTGCGAGGTAAAGAACCTTTACTCCGCACAAGGGAATTGATCGTATCACGTAGTGTTCAAGGTAAGGCACCCAAGAGGCAGTTACATAGCACTCCCATTGCTGTCTCTGGAAGTGCCTACACCGGAAATTAAAGCAACTCATTGAAGCTGTCATCTATATGCAAGTTCGCCTCACAAGCGGTTCTTAGTAGGATGCAGCTCACGCTTCATGCGACTCGCCAGACATCTCACGGTGCTTCGCGCTTGGTGCAAGCAATGTGTGCCTGGTAGGTGAAAACTCGACATGCTCCGTCCCGGCATTGTAGGGATGCGAGGGTCTATGGTCATACGACTACGGCCATGCATGAGTGCATGAGATCGAGTGCATCTCTCCTATCGAATACACCCCCCCCCCCTTTCGTGTAGGTGACCTGGACCTGCCAGAAAGAAGAAAGAGGTATACCAGTAGCCGGGAGGAGGAAATAGATGCACAGATGTGCCCGTGTGGCAAAGCAGTAGAGTAGAACTCACATAGTAGGAGAATGTGAAATATACAAGGAGGAACGGGATGTGTTAGAAGAGGAGATGAGGGAAATAGACGAAGGTGACATGGAGGAGTTTGACACACTAGATAGCAGCGAAAAAACGATCGCTATCCTAGGAGATAGATGGTGGCCACCGGCGGCCAAACAGGAAGGGGATAAGATTAGCAAAAAGTTTCTATGTAATATATGGAAACAACGTAATGAGCGCCCAATTGTTGGAGGTGTCTCTATTAGGAGTAGGAACGGTGCTCCGTCTCGAAAGGGATGCGTGGTCAATGGTCAAATGACTAAGGCAAGCAACAAATGAGTACGCCCCCCCCCCCACGACTACGGCTATACCTGGTACATGATATCGATTCCACCCCCATCCACCCCCCCCCCCTCCCCTCCTTCCCCCCCGCCCCCCCCCGCCCTCTTTTCTGTTCTCCTTCCCCCTCTTTATCCACCCACCCACCCACCGTCGCCACCGCCGCTGCTTCTGCTCTGCCTCCTCTTTTCGTCGTTGTTGTTGCTATGAATACGTTGGATAGATCGGTTTACCTGGTGACGACGCTTGGCGTCCTGCTGCTGATGTACCAGGGGCTTAGCGTCGACCTGCACGCCATCGTTCTCTTCGGGGCGCCGGCTAACTTTTTCCGGAATAACCTGGTGAGTTAGGTTGTATTCTCGCGCGTCTGTTTCTGCGGTCGTTTAGTCGCCTTGATGACCGGTACCTGGTATGTAATTCAGCGTTACACCTACTGTGATGTGTTACTGGTTGAGGATGCCATACATTTTTGATGGTATAAATGTAACTCATTTTTCAGGATCCAGGGTCGGTGTCACTTGCTAGCTCTTCGGTTCGCACCACAATCGGTCGGTACGACGAGCCCAAGGAGGCTGACTTTTAAGCGTCAGCAGCTGGCAGCAGGCGACGACGCACAGCACGACTAGCCTGCAGCAGGCGGCCTTCAAGCGTCAGAACCTGAGTGAAAGTGTATTAGGCAACGACGACAGGGCATTATAGTAACAGAAGTGATGAGGACCCAACATACACAAAAAAAACAAACTATACCAGGTATACTCCGATATTTTCATCAAGCAGGTTTTGGTCCTGATTGCTATTTTCCCCCGTAACTTCTGCCACCCCTCTGTCCCGGGATATAGGGACCATTTATGTGCTAATATTCAATGGAAATAGTGTTTATTTTTTGGGTCAACTCTGTCCCGGGGTATATGGACCATTTCTATACTAATATTCAATATAAATGGTTCTTATTTTTGGAGACAACTCTGTCCCGGGATATAGGGACCATTTCTATACTAATATTCAACACAGACGGTCCTTGTTTTTTTGTTTTACGGACAGAGTGGTGCGCGTTATTACCGCAGGAGATTTGTTGTTTTCATCACGTGTTGCCGTGTAAGGCAAACTGCCGTCCCACTTTGGGGGCGAACTGCTTGGAATTTGAGCGGCCTGTCCCCCGGACGGCCCGAACGGGACCGCGGTTTGTCTGCCCTAAAATGGTTTTAACTCATCCCCAAATTCTAGTCCGTGGTCGCAGGCAGGACAGGCTCCGAAAACTACGGATGGAATGTTACCGGTAACAATGCGCAAATCATGAAACCATTGTTCCGTACCTAACGCGAGTTAACAGTACCTCGAAAACGGCGGATTTTGTAAAAATCCCTCGGGGGGGGGGGTGGATAAAAACGCCTGAAAACACAATGAAGACTCTCTCCATTCATTCTGCTATACTGTGAACCTCCCGGGGTAAAAACGCCTGAAAACACACTGAAAACTAACTCCATTAATTCTGCTATACTGTATACCTCGTACTTGTTGCGAAGTACCTGTAAGGAGAGCTTGCCCTCTCGCCCATGGGGGGGGCAGATACAGGGCGGGGAGACTTTGGAAAGCCCCCCCCCCCCCCTCCCCCTGCAGACGTCCACCACTGTCCGCTCGAGCGTGCATCTCTCGCACGTGGATTGATCTACTGCATTGCTCGCGGTCTGGGCTTACATATTTCCCTCCGAGGCCATGCGGCACGATGTCGTCCTCGGCTGCGACACCTGGATGCGGTTCAGCGAGCGCTCGTACCGCCCCTTGCTCCCGTGACCACGCGATAAAAGCGTCCGACTCCGCGAGTTTCTACTCCAATCTGTTGGCGCGGGTTTTTAGGAGGGTGGGGTGTTGCATTGCTTCGCGGCTAGGAAACATTTCCTGGTGGGATCAATCAAGGCTCAAATCGACTGTGGACCGTTCTAGGACATGTCTGTTGGAGCTTTTCGTCGGTCGCCCACCATCGTCGTGGTCGACTTTCCGGACCTCGTTGTCGACAATTCCATGTTACTATTAGCAAATTTGTTCTCGGTTTTTCTTTTTGGCATCCCTCCGCCTCTTAAGGCTCGTCCGTTATTACTTATTGTACGCACCCCTTCAAAACTACAACATGTACCTCTGGACAGACTTTCTCGTACATCGAACGAGTGCGGGGTGATATTTGCAGCAGTAGGCTACCGTTGCACTGCTGTTGGTGTGCATAGTAATCTGACGGGGGGGGGCCATAGTAAACAGGACCAAATAGTGTTAGTGAAAATAGCGAAATATATAGGTTTTTGTGTGTACCTTAGGTCCTATTTACCATGACCCCCCGTGATAGCTGTTTTCTTCTGTTATTTTCACGTCAAAGCGCTATTTAGGTGTACCCAAGGAAGTCGGTACGCCCAGTGTTGGAACCCCGTGTCCGTTCTGGCTCTTCATCCCGTCTATAAATATGCACACTTTTGTGTGGTCACGTGGTCACGCGGTCACAGGACTGTAAGCAAGCGAGACAAGAAGCGGAAACCCGAACAATCGCGGCTCGATCAAGACACTGCTGCTGCTGTTGTTGTTATCGCATAACCCCATGTCCAAAACATTTGAGTCCGTGGGCGCAGGACAATCTCCCTGAAAACGGGAGCTGAGAGTAGGCTCATAGTACTAGTAATACACGAATGAGGTGCTGATATCCAAAACGTACCGGGTACGAAAACACGAAAACGCGAGGCGAACGAGGAAGTAAGTACAGAAACAAACCTTCGCATGCAAGTGTACGGTGATCTGGATTTTAATTTCAAGTCGTTTGTCCCCGAGCCGGGTTTGCGGTACTAAAACGGGGATGTTGCTTGTTCTGGGTGCAAGGTATACACACACTTGGCATGAAAGTTGAAGATTTTTTTTTCCAGAGATTCTGCACCCCACTACAGTGTATTAAGTACTCACGTATGTATGTCCAGCACTGGTATATTGTACCAGGTATGTATGTACAGCCGTACACTACTTGTTTGTTTGGCGCAATCTGCGTGGATTATTATTAATAAATGCACCTTGCGTACGTACCAGGTACATTTTTTTATTAATTTGTAAAAAAGGCGGCTGGGGGATCGAGGTTCTGGCCGAAACTCATACTCGTATTTGCAAGTTGTGTGCCATACTTCGGTGCCTTACGTATGTATCGATGTCTGTATAGATGGTACCATATGTATGTGTACCTGGTATATCACGCCGCCCGTGGTACTCGTGCGTGGTTTCATTTTGGCAGGTAGGAAAAGGACAGACGCCCATTTTTCTAATCTGCCACAAGCATTCCGGGGAGAGCACGTCTATGTACACACGTATTACGTCATACCTCTGTTACGATATAAAAAATGTATGCCACGTAAATTCCGAGCCCGGCAGTTTTTAGCAGTACGCGTACATACGAGCGACGGGACCAGAAATTACATATTATTACTTAATACCTGGTAGTAATAGTGGCTGTACGGTAGCCCCTCTGGGTCCTGTTACGATACCGGTATGTTTTCTACGTAATCGCACGAATGGACATGTGTGGGGTTTGCGTGATCGACACGCCGTGCTGCTGCTGTGGCGTGGCGCTCTCCTTGCCTTGTGGAGCGCTTCGATCGCGACCTGACCTGACCTGACCTCACCTCACCTCACCTCGTCTCTGTGTTTGAAAAATGAGGACCCTTCAGACGTTACGTGCGAAAGAACGAGCGGTCCTGCTGTTTATGCCGCCCGGAGTGGTGGGGTGGGGTGTGGGGGAAGGCGGACCCGGAAAAGAAAAAAGGGGGAAGCAGCGCACACCTTGCGTATACGGGTCATCGAGTCCTTCCCCACTTGATGGTCTGCCGCTGCCGCTGCTGCTGCTGCTGCTGCTGCTGCTGCTGCTGCTGCCGCTGCCGCTGCTGCTGCTGCTGCTGCTGCTGCTGCTGCTGCTGCTGCTGCTGCTGCTGCTGCTGCTGCTGCTGCTGCTGCTGCTGCTGCTGCTGCTGCTGCTGCTGCTGTTGCTGTACACCCTTGTATACATAGACCCTGCAGGAAGGGCGTATTCCTGATACGCTGTTATGATGTGCGTGATACGTAGCTCGTGTCGCTCCCCGGTGGGAGCCGCGTCATTGATCTCTGCGCATGCTCCCATCAATGGGATAGATCGACATGTTGTCCTTGGTTGGGTCTGGGCCACATGTGCATGCAGACCCTGCACAACGTCTTATTTAGCGCCGGGCTAAGTCTATCGCGTTGGCCCCTGCGTAGTACGTGGCCACCTTTGTCCCACAGTTTCAGAGCCGTTTTGAGCTACATGTTAATGTACAGACGGTGGTGATCCCGAAACACGGGAACCATTTTTGAAGTACCCGTTCATGCACAGACGGTGGTGATATATCGGGATAAGAGTGGTGCCTGGGAATCCCCAGACGGGGCGGAGCGAGGCTTCCCGGGGTGAATTTCTGAAGATGCGAGCGTAGCGTCGACGGGAAGGAAGCCTGAGCCTGTCATCAGCCGCAATTTTTGTTTTTTTCGGCACGAGGCACACATTGACCCACACTGCTGTTCTTGACAAGACATGGATAGACATGGTGCCAGAGTACTCCCCCCCCCCCCCGGTGCTGGGGATGACTTCTGCCACCGTTTGTTGTTGTTGCTGCTGCTGCTGCTGCTCCCTGATGTTTACGGCGATTTTGGTTGACATACGTTATGTTGTCGCTGATGTTGTGAAATATTTCTTCTTCTTTTTTTCTTCTTCGTCTGCTTCTCCTTCCTCTCTGTGATGTTGTCGCTGTGCTTGTTGTCTCGCCGTGGTGTCTGACACCTCGCCCTCCCCCCCCGCCCCCCGTCCTTTCGCATCGCATTCAAATACGCCAAAATACGCCAAAGGTGGTGTTTTTTGTGACGTTCGGCATCGCGACCTGCTACATCAGCAGGGTAATCCGCCTCGCGGTTGGCTTCAGTCCGCAGCTGCGGAGATCATTGCCATGGCTTCTGTCGGTGAGGACGGTGTCTTGACGCTTTTTTACCATTGCTCGGTAGTTGTTTCGAGTTGACCCCAGTTTCATTATCGTAGCTCTTGTCTTGTTTTTTTATAGATAGGATCGTCGTCATCGTCCCCCTGTTTCAGTTTTTTTTTTTGTTGTTGTGTGTAGGAGAGAAGAGCAAGCGGCAGCCGCTCCGATGTACAAGGAAAGCAATCGGACCGAAGGAATTTCAGGGGCTGAAGGAATTGCTGCCGATGCACCAGGTCTTTCGTATGCATGATGAGGCATGAAATGTGACTATTAATAAGAATCGCGTGCGTATCCGTCGTCAAGTTGATTTCGACACCGCAAAAAGGTGTTGTTTTGCATGTGTGTGCGTGGTTCCTACTCCCTGGACCCCCGACGCTGCCGGCCAATGCGAGAAAGTCGGCTCTACAAGCAGTTCTTACTAGGATGCAGGTCTCGCCCTTCGTACGAATCGCCCAATCCTCACGGCGCTTGGCGCTTGGTGCAAGCAATGTGTGCTCTATCGGTGGAAACCCAAAAGTGCTCCGTCCCGGCATTGTAGGGGTGCGAGTGTTTATGGTCATACGACTACGGCCATGCATGAGATCGAGTACATCTCTCCTATCGAGTACACCACCCCTTCCCCCAGCCTCTGGCATTCTAGGGATGAGAGTGTCTATGGTCATACGACTACGGCCACGCATGGCATAAGTATGTACCCCCCCCCCCCCCCCCCCCCCCCCTCCCCCCGCCTCCGGCATTATAGGGATGCGAGGATCTATGGTCGTAACACTACGACCGAACATGACAATGAGTACACCCCACCTTTCCCCCGTCCCCTCCCCTCGCGGCCCTGTTCCAGGAAAAACTGCTTGTGATTATGAGCCTGTCGATCGGCGTGCTATCGCTAAGCATCCCGCTTTACTTCCACTTCACTATCACTGGGGAAAACGCGGAAACGTGAGGCCCGTCCTGCCCTGTAGACCCCTCGTTTTTGATAGGTTGGCGCGGGCGGCACTCTCCGGCGTTTTCCCGCGAAGGCTTTACGGGGGGGGAAATCGAATCAGATGTACGTTTGCCTCTATATGTGTGTAGCGCGGCACTCTCCAGCTTCTTGGCGGCGGGGGGGGGGGGGGGGGGGGGGGGGGCGTGAGTTTCCTGCGGAAAATGTCGAGTCTTGACACTACAGTATGTATGTACCTGGTAAACGTTTCTTCCTGCTCGCTGCCGTAGGAGTGAAAAAAACGGGTCAAAACGGCACCGAACGTTTTTTTTTTTTTTTCAAAGCCTCGTTGTGTGCTTGTTGTGTGAACTATTTAGTGAACCCGATTTCGCGCGCCGCACGCGCCGAGTTTTCGGGGACAGCTTGCTTGGAGTCAAGAGTCAGTCAGGTACGTGTCGGACGAGTCGCGATCCACAGGCATGTCGTCTGCTGCAGTTCCTTCGCCCGCCCTCCGTTGTGAGAGGTTTGTGCGGGGGTTGCGTCAGCTATCACGTCTCCACCGCACCTGCCCGTCTTGGGGGTCAGCCAGGTCGGGCCAACGTTCCCAGGCGTCAGTGTGGTAACGGGCGCCTGCTCTGATGTTGAATCGGAGCCATTACGGGGGACCGTAGTAAATAGGACCTACGGAATATACACAGAAAAACCTACAGTATATTTGTACCTATTTTTACTATTACGGGGGGCCATAGTTAACAGGACCAAATATTGTTAGTGAAAATGGTTAAACATATAGGTTTTTATGTATACCATAGGTCCTGTTAACTATGGTCCCCCGTAATAACAATGTTCGGTCCTATTTACTATGGTCCCCCGTAAGAGTGGGATTCAATTGGACACACGACACGAAAGGGTTTGGACGCGGAAGCGTTGTGAGCTTCAAGCTTTTATTTTGGACCTAATATCCGCCGGAGGATTTATTAATAATGAAACAAAAGGAGAGAAAGATGAAAAGAATGGTACATATCCACCTCAGGAAACAGATGATACGGTAGATGTTGCAGATTGTGGGGGTCCCTGCCGGCAACGTCTGACACTGTATTTTTCAGGGAGGACCGTAGTAAATAGGACCTACAGTACACACAAAAGCCTATAGACCGGGGTATTTTACCTATTTTTGTCTACGACGTTAGTTCCTATTTACTACCAGGTATTAATATGATCCCCTGTAATAGGTAGATCAGATCAACTCGGGAATATTGTAGATGTGTCTTCTGGAAGACCTGTTGCGGAGGGGCCATAGTCGATAGGATCTACGTTAAACACTAAAAAACATGTATTTACTTTTTTTTACTAACAATATATGGTCCTATCTACTACGGTCCCCCGTAATAGGCCGTAAAAAAGTGGGAATGTGTGATATGTCCGAGGTGGTGCATGCGTTTCTGCTCGACACGCATTTTGAACGTGGAAGTGTGGTGAACGTTAACCCTCGTAGAGACGCCGTCCCATTTTGGTCGGGGGGCGAATCAATCTAATTCTGAGTAGTTTGTCCGCACAACAGGACTGCGGTCCTAAAAGGGTTAATGTCTATTTTTACCAATCCGCCGGAGGATAATAATACAAAAAAAAGGGGGGGCGGGAAAGTAGCTGTTAAAGGAAGAGGCCAAACGCCGCGTTGTTCCAGGGATCACTCTGTATGGGGGCATGCCAGGGGCGTTTGGATGCAAGAACGCACGGAGATCAAACGATCCTATCCCCATTTCCGTCGAGAGTGGTGGTTTCATACCGTACGAGGTTCTCCGATGGCGTCTTTCCTCGTGCACGTGACGTGAAGCCGTGTACCTGTCGTACGCGCGATCGAAGTATCGGTGCAGTGGAGGTGTGCCTGTTGTTAGTGTCGCGCACAGGTTATAACCCTTTTAGGGCCGCAGTCCCGATTTGGGGACAGATTACTTAGAATTCGAGCGGTTTGTCCCCAAAACGGGGCTGCGGTTCTAAAAGGGTTAAGCTCTGGCGAAAATATGAGCGTTTCGACGAAACCCTCGATCTCTTCGCTGTTGTTGTTGGTGTTATTGTCGTTATTTTTGTGTTTTTTTTTGTACACAATATTTATATGTATATACTATAAATATACATACCAGGTGCCCTTGTCGTCGTTTTTGTGTTTTTTTTTGTTCACAATACATATAAATATACATACCAGGTGCTGCTGCTGTTGTTGTTGTTGTTTTTGTTTTTGTTCACAATACATATAAATATACATACCAGGTGCTGTTGTTGTTATTGTTGTTGTTGTTGTTGTTTGTTCGCTTGTTTGGTGTTTTTGTTGAAAAAAAAATACAAATATATACCAGGTACCAGGTCCCGTAAAAAAGAGCATTTGAAAATTCGCACAGAGGGGGAATGCAATCGTTCTTCATCGATCGTCTTCTCTCGCTCGACGACAAGCGGTAAAGGGTGCTTGCGGAAGCCGACCACTGCTGTCTGTGCTCTGTATTTTTTTCGGAAGGGGGTTCTCGACCAGTTTTTTTTTTTTTTTTTCCCCCGAAAATATTCTCACCCTGTTCGGTGTCGTGCTCAGGGGAGAAAAAAAATCAAAAAAAAAAAAGGCCCTGAAAAAACGATTGCACCCCCTTTACGAGTTTATTGCAAGAAGTCGACGCTTCATTTTACGTTATCAATTGGAAAACCCCCTCACGTACAGTAGGACTGTAGTCAGCTGCAGCCAGTCCCGTGTCGGGGCTCACATCACTCAAACTCTCGAGTCTTGATGGTTTGTCCCCAAACGGGACTGGCTGCAGTCCTTAACCCCTTTAGAACCGCAGTCCCGTTTGGGGACAAAACTACTTGAAATTTGGCTGGATTGTCCCCAGAACGGGACTGCGGTTCTAAAAGGGTTAAAAGAGTCGAGAGATATTACCCCTTTTAGCGCTGTCCCCCACTTTTTTCGGGGGGGGGGGTGGCGGGGGGGGGGGGGGGTACGAGTACTCATTTGTTGCTTGCCTTGGTCATTTGACCATTGACCACGCATCCCTTTCGAGACGGAGCGCTGTTTTCGGGGCGGGGGGGACGGAGGATAAAAAGAATGCTCGGAGAATTGGTCGTCGTACTGTAGCTGGTGTGATACGTTTCTGCAAGCTGAAGGTACTCGTACAGCAGTAGGAAACGGGTCGAACACCGTGTTTCATACACCAGGTTAGCCCGCGTTCTACTTTTGACGCGCAAAATGCGCAGGGTTTTACCGTCCGGAGTTCCGTTTTGGGGTAGTGCCGATGGGAGTACCGTTGGGAGTACCATTGGAAGGAAGGCGGGTGTGACGAGGGGACAGGGAAAGGCGGGGGGGAATAACTACTGAGACCCGTTCATCCGTTCGTTGGCACTGCACTCCCATTTTGAGGACAGTCTAACTTGGAATTTAAGAGCGAGATGCATGTTTCCGTACACACCAGTACACGGCAGTATTACGGGGGACCATTGTAAATAGGACCAAATATTGTTCGCAAAAACAGGGAAATAAATGGGTTTTTGCGCGTACCGCTGGTCCTATTTACTATAGGTCCCCCGTAATAGTACGCCGGTCATACACCGCGCCTATCGGTGTGCAGGGAATGCCGTGTCGTTGCTTCGTTGCCGTTTTTTTTTCGTTCGGGGTATAGGAAGAAAAGGTCATGCCTGGTAAGCGTTTTTTCTTTCCTTTTTTCTTTTTTTATTGCCATCTCTCTATAAAAAGTCTTGGTTGAATTTTGCGAATATGTTGGTGTTTTTATTTTTTATTTTTGTTGTGCTGGTGTTCTGTCGTTGTCTGGCGTTTTTTTTTTTTTTTTTTGGTACGCGCAAGTATTTTCGTGGTCTGTGTGTGTGTGTGTGTGTTTTTGTTTTTGTGCAGACGGTACGAGGAGAAGCAAGGAAAGGGTCGCACCCTCTTTTTGCTCTTTCTTTGTATTATATTCACGTGGTCTTGTTACTGTTTTGTGTCTGTTTCATTATTATTTTTTTTTTTCTCGTCATGTTGTCCCTGTTAATACTTGTTTGCTTTGCTGTGGCTGTTTTTGTGTAGAGGCGGAGTGTGGAGCAGCAGGGAAAAAGTTCGTGCACGTGCTCCTTTTTTTTGTCGCTGTCTGTGCGCGGTGTTTTTCCTTCATTTTTGTTCTGTTTCCTGTTGATGTTGCTGTTGTTTCTTACCTGGTATTGCTGTCGTCGAAATAACCTGTTGCTCTGTTCATCTTCTCGTTTTGTTCGAGCGGTGCGTGAGGCAGCACGGAAACATTTCGACTCTCCCTGTTGCGCGATCGTGTTCGTTTGGGTGTTGTGTTCGTTTGTATTGTTCGTTCGTTCGCTCGTGCGTTCTTTCTTTTGCTTGCTCGTTTGTTTGTTTGTTTTTGAGCGACCTGTTTAGCTTGTTTATTTTTTGTGATGTTTTGGTTCAGGCGGTATGTGGAGGAACAGGGAGATAACGTGTGGACGTGCGTATGTTTGTTTGTTTGTTTGTTTGTTTGTTTGTTTGTTTGTTTGTTGCTTGTTGGCTTGTGTGCTTGTTCGTTGGCTTGTTTGTCTTTCATCTATCTGTTTGCTTGCTATTTTTTGTTTTTGTTGTTGTTGTTGTTGTTGTTGTTAGTGTTGTTGGTTATTTTTTCTTTTTGTTCAGGCGGTATGTGGAGGAACAGGGAGATATCGTGTGGGCGTGCGTATGCTTGTTTGTTTGTTTTGTTTGTTTTGTTTGTTTGCGTGCTTGTTTGTTCGCTTGTGTGTTTTTCATCGATCTGTGTTTGCTTGCTATTTTTTTTTTTTTTTTTTTTGTTCAGGCGGTATGTGGAGGAACAGGGAGATATCGTGTGGACGTGCGTATGCTTGTCTGTTTGTTTGTTGCGTTTGTTTGCTTGCGCGCTTGTTTGTTCGCTCGTTTGTTTTTCATCGATCTGTTTGCTTGCTATTTTTGTTGTTGTGGTTGTTTTATTTCTATTTGTTCAGGCGGTATGTGGAGGAGCAGGGAGATAACGTGTGGACGTGCACGCTCGTTCTTCAGATTCTTCAGTGCGCCCTTCTCCCGGTGGTGTGGTGAGTTCTCGCAGGGGAGGGAGGGAGGGAGGGAGGGAGGGGTTACTGAGTGTAGGGCAGGACCAATGCAATGCCACGGTAGGGTAAGCGGCTTATTATTGTCTGGGCTCCTCGCACGAGGGGCTCGATATC
The DNA here is from genome assembly GCA_031213475.1 of Nereocystis luetkeana. Taxonomy (NCBI): domain Eukaryota; class Phaeophyceae; order Laminariales; family Laminariaceae; genus Nereocystis; species Nereocystis luetkeana. The sequence continues at coordinate 8,178,803 of JARUPZ010000008.1, read as the reverse complement.
TCGCCCGGGTCATGCCGTCCAAGTTATTTTTGTTCTCGCCAATCCGGTGAGCGTTTCTTTCTGCGCTATAGCCCTAGAACAAGCATGCCAGTTACCAGTATAGAGTATGACAGCAACCGGTGCACTCGATGAGTGACTGACTCGCTCGAGGAACTCAACCGGTCACCAAAAAAAAAAACATCGAGCCCAAAAGGCGCGAAATCCCTGCTAACGTTTGTAGGGTTGTCGGTCAAGAGACCAGTGCCTTGTAGGGGTGGGGCCCTGTTGTTTTATCTTGAGCTCTCCTCGCGTGAAGGAGCCTACATGCAGTGTCTCACCCGAGAAAAACGTGACTCCGAATACCTGGTAGGTTTTTTGTTTCCCCTACCCGGCCAAGGTTTTCCGTGCGCTCGATAGCCTCGGCCCATTTTAGCACCGCGCCGCACACACACCTAAACCTGACTCTCAGGTCCAGGTAGATTGCCCCCCAACGAACGGGAGTGCAATCCCATCGTGAAAAGCACCAGGTAGACACCGGGGTATACGATAGTTGAACGTTCTGGTATCAGATTAACCGGTAGTTGCCCGCTCAAGGAGCTCAAACCGCTCAGGAAATATCGAGGGGAAGAGGCCCGAGTGTAGGGTGGCGTTGTCGCTCGAGGTGGCTCGAGAAGTGTTCGATGTAATGTAACTGAGGTGGTCCCATTTTTTTTGGGGGGGGGGAGAAACCACTCAGCTTCTACGTACGTACCTTAGGTTGCCTCCCCCCCCCCCCAAAAAAAAAAAACAAAAAAAAACGAGACTGGCAGTCCTATTGTTACGGGGGACCATAGTTAGTAGGACCTACGGTGAACACAAAGACCTGTATATTTACCTATTTTTACTCACAATATTTGGTCCTATTTACTATGGCCCACCGTGATAGTAGTCCTACTTCTGCCAAGCGAAGGGAAGGACGCAGGGGTGGACGAGGGGCCACGAATCGATTGGCACACCTGTCTCGCTTTATTTTTATACATATACCCTGGTATAATATTACGGGGGACCATAGTTAACAGGACCTATGGTATACATAAAAACCAGTATGTTTAACCATTTTTACTGACAAAATTTGGTCCTGTTAACTATGGCCCCCCGTAATAGTTACATACCAGGTATATACTTTATATACCTGGTATATATATATCAGAATAAGAAGAAACAACTGGCATGCTACTCGTAAGAGAGAGAGGTTCATGGGGCTTGAAGAGTGGAGATCTGACGATAAGGAGGGTGAGGATGGCAGCGAACATCACTGGGACGGCGAGAAAATGGTGTCCCGAGTTTACCGGGATATATCAACCCCCTTGGGGGCTGGGGACGGTAACTTAGGGGTGGTAAAAAATGGGTGTCCCCCCCCCTCCCCCCCCCCCCCCCCCCCCCCCCCCGAGTTTTTTTTTTTTTTTTTTTTTTTTACGATGCAGAAGGAGTCGCGCGGCGCCGGCGCTCACTCGCGGGGGGCCATAGTGAATAGAACCTATGGTACACACAAAAACCTATATATTTACGTATTTTTACTGTAAATATTCGGTCCTATTTACTATGGTCCCCCGTAAAAATAGTGGAAGGGTTGAGGGCCTTTAGTTCGCTTTTAACGCGGTGCCCACTGCGGGCCCTGTCGGTACGGCGGTGGCCCGTCCCTCTCTAGTGCCGGTTTTAGTATCATGGGGGACCCATGGGTAAATAGGCCCTAACGGTGCACAAAAAAAAACTACATATTTTCCTTGTTTTTACTAACAATATTTGGTCCTATTTACTATTAACCCTTTTAGAACCGCAGTCCCATATGTGGGGACAAACCATTTAAATTTCAAGTAGTTTGTCCCCAAAACGGGACTGCGGTTCTAAAGGGGTTAAGGTCCCCCGTAATAGTGCTGGTGGAAGCGGCTGACACAGGTAGGGTCGACCGGTGTGGTACATTAGCGCGCGGAGTATATAGTGCCGGTTTGCCGCTAGTGCCGGTTGCCGCTATGTACGATATGGTGCCTGTGTTCTTGGCTGGCGCGTTTGCTGTACGCCGGCATTTTGTTAGGGACCGCTGTACTGCTTGTGCTGCTGTGCCCGAGGACGGGGGGCCAAGCAAGTGGTAGGGCTTGCTTGCCGTGTGAGCCTTTCACACGGGGAGTGTGCGCGCGGCTGTCGGTGCATACACGGTCACGATCATGCTGCTGCGCCCGCGTCTCGGCGACGCCTTTGCGCTGTAGTATTACGGAGGACGATAGTAAATAGGACCAAATATTTGTTTGTAAAAATAGCGAAAACATATACGGTACCTGGTAGTTTATTGTGTGTGCCGTAGGTCCTATCTCTTTGATATGGCCCCCCGAAGAAGTTTCAGCACTTGCAATCCCATTGTGGGCACGAAGCAATCAAGTTCTAAGTAGTTTTGTCCCCAAAACGAGAGGGCGGTTATTGCCCTTAAAAAAAAAGGCTTAACCCCCGGACCTCGCCAAACGGGTAAAACCCGCACACGAAAAAAAAACTAACATCAACACCCTCTAGGATAACCAAACAGCGGACAATGCCGTGATTATGCTTTCCCCCTATCTGTCACTGTTCCCCTCTAAAATCCATCATTATTGTTTATGTCCTACTCTATCTATTCAATTATCTTGTCCCCACTTGTTCAGCTCGCTCCCTTGCGTAACTCAGATCCGGGGCCACATATCTAGCAGCCCCCCCCCCCCCCCCCCCCCATTCACTCGACGCTGTCGTCCCGCCGCCGCCCTTTTCTTATAACGCGACAAGAGTTGAGCATTTATTTTCCCTCGTGGACTCGCGTCGAAACGTGCATACACACCCGATTCTCTATGCTGCTGCTGCTGCTGTTGTTGTCGTTGTTGTTGTTGTTGTTGTTGTTGTTGTTGTTGTTGTTGTTGTTGCTGTTGTTGTGTTGTGTGTTGTTGATGTTGTTTGTTAGTTTGTTTGTCGTTGCACAACATTGAGGCCGCGGTCACAGGGCAGAGGCTGTAGGAAGAAACTGGAGCGGGAGAATATCTCTGTCGGAGCCGGCCGCTATCTACAGCCAATACCTGCGGAACAAAGAAGCCCCTTGGCGCCTTCGCCTGTCGGAATGTGTTCTCTGTTCATAAATACCGGAGTAATTTAGTTGGCTCAGTTTCCTGCCAACCGACTATTACGGGGAACCATAGTAAATAGGACCTATGGTACATACAAATACCTATATCTTTATTTACCCATATTTACTAACAATAGTGGGTCCTATTTACAATGGTCTCTCGTAATATTGCAGGGAGTGCGTTGTGGTCAAAACCCACGATGAACCCAACGATCCGCTCTGGGGCTGAGCGCTGGCGCAGTATATACTGCCAGTAGGAATCTAATGACTGACCCAGCCAGTATATTCGCGAGTAATTCATATCTTTCGCACATCCAAGAAGCACACCATATTTAACTACGGAAACCCACCGGATGCGGTTCGGAAGGAGAGAGGAGACAGGAGAGACAGTAGTGGCATGCTGCTGCAGTCCAGTATACTGGATTGACTTTGAACGACAGCAGTATGATGGGCGCTACGGACCGAATCAGCGAGTGTCCAGCCCTGCAGAAATACCAGGCACCCCCTACCCCCATGTTTAGATGCCGCTCTGGCCAGAAATATAAGGCACATAATGACTTTTTGTCACCATCTAAACGCCCATTATATTTGCGACCAGATTGATACATATTCGGTTCTGATCGCTCCTGCTGTATGTAGATTGATACATATTCGGTTCTGATCGCTCCTGCTGTATGTAGATTGATACATATTCGGTTATGATCGCTCCTGCTGTATGTCTCCCTCCTGTACTACCTGGTATTGGTTTTCAGCCGTGCAGTCCAACGAGCTCGAGCTCGCAGCCCTACAAGAAACGCCCCCCGATACCCAGTCCTGACCGTGTGTGTTGCGTTGATTCACGCCTCTTGTTTTGTTTGCATGGATTTTCATTTTTTTTTTTGTATTAATAGTAGCTGCTCGTCATGAGTGGTCTACTTGAAAGTTTACCATACCGTACTTTGTTGGATGCCTAACGTGATAGATGCGATATATATAATATACATATAAATATATATATATAATATATATATATACCAGGTATAAATATATATATATATAATATATATATATATATATATATCTATACTCGTATCCGAAGTATACGTTTAGTTTGTTTTGGGGAGGATGTTCATGAGTTGGGCGATATCAATGCTTGTTATATGCCGCACTTTATGGGATGACAAAACACGATACCGCTACTGGTACGATGAGTGATCGACGACGTTACAAAGCTTATAATGGCAGAGCATTGTTTGATGGGCAAACACGACCTTAAGGCGACGGCTGATGATAAGCTTGTTTCACCACGAGAGTTTGAACTTGTGTTCTCGGCCGACGATGTCGGATGGCTCTGAGTGGTGTTGGGGGGGGGGCGTCGAAAGCTTTTATCATGCCGCACAACTGTGTTGCATGCCCAGCGTGGGAACGACATTTTTTGTTTTGTTTTTTTCATTCATTCATGAGTGAAATTAAAGCTCAGTACGTACGACAACAGCAGTACAGGTTTGTCTGCACCTTGTGGGTGTGCCGGACAAGCTCACGCGTGCTGCGAAAAAGAGATACAGCAGCACAAGTCACCCTCTTTTTTTCTTTTTTTTTTCCGTTCTGCAAAAAAATTGTCTGCCCGAGCCAGGCTCCTTCACCAAATATGATACCGCGCTGGAACACCGTTCGTGTTTTCATTGAAGAAATCGTGATACACCTATTTACGGGGGGCCATAGTTAACAGGACCAAATATTGTTAGTAAAAATTATTAAACATATAGGTTTTCATGTATACCATAGGCACTCTCAACTACGGTCCCCCGTATTAGTAATAGTAGGCTAATCTGAGTTTACGACAGTGTAGGGGCGAGAGAGCTAATAAGGGTTAAGATACAAAATGGGGCGGACAAAAAAGGGGGGACACTTCCCCCCCCCCCCCCCCCAACCATACCTACAGTAATAAGCTGGGGAATCGTTCACCGCGAACACTTTAGGGTTTTGTCCCAAAAGCACTTTTTTTCTTTCTTTTTTTTTCGTGACGTATATATATATATAGAGAGAGAGAGCTCGTCAATTGCGTGTGCGTTCTTCACATCAAAGCGTTCTTTCTACCCGTCGACATCCCGCCCAACCAGTACCTGTGCCGATTCTCCAAATCCTAGAAGAGATACAAGTTCTTCTGTGGCCACGAGAACCTCATCAAAGGTATCGGTGCACCCGTCCACCGGCATTTGCGTTTGTACAGGATATATTCGACTCGTCGTAGGGGAGGGGTTGCACTGCTTTACTCCATACCTGGTACGTTCTATGACCGGTCGAGGGTCCCCCGGTGAAGCGCTAGCGGTTAGTACGGGGGACCATAGTTAACAGGACCTACGATGCACACAAAAACCTCCCTATTTCGCTGTTGTTGCCAACAATATTTGGTCCTACTAACAATGGCCCCCCGTGATAGCATGGTACCAGTACCTGGTAGTTTTTTTTCGGTTCGCTAGTTGTGGGACCACCTACCGCATACGAAACGATGGTCGGGTGAGATGTCGGGGTTCCTCGTATAAAAATACGAGGAGCTCAGAAAACGAGGCGCTGCCGCTCTAACGTGGCATGCGTCTTGCGTGCATACGAAGCACGTGTTCGTGGGGATGCTTGATGGTCACGAGCGATGGGCGATAAACAAAGCTTGTTGTTTGTAGAAGCCGCGTAACAAGGTACATTTTTTTTTTTTCGGATGTCTGAAGCACGACTTTACGTCCACGGCTGATGATGCCCTCATGTTGTACCGCGTTTCTTGTATGCTAAACTATATTGACATTTTTCTTTTTCCCCCCTGGGATTGTCTGATGTTGTGTGAGTGATCGGCGTCGAAAGCTTGTTTTGCCGCACGTTGATGGGTGCCATGCGTGATCATGACGTGATGAGCTTTCTGGGAGGGGATGCTCATGAGCGATTGACGTTGAAGCTCTCGTGCTGCACTTCATCTGATGGCCAAAATACGTCGATTAGTTCAGATTAGTTACTTGCACTTTTCTGGGGATGGTTCGTACGAGTGATGTTATGCTGCTTGCATGCCGGACGCCAGCCAGACAGGATGTTTTTTTGTTTTTTTTTCGGACGATGTTTTTGATATGTTGACAGCTTTCAGAAGGGGCGTTGTGAACAAACCATTCCAATTCAAAAGTAGTTGAGTCCCCAAAACGGCACTGCAGTCCTAAAAAGAGGTTAATGAGTGATCGGGATTTTAATACCTTTTTTGTTTTCGGTGGTGTGGTTTCGAATGGTCGACCGGCTTCAAAGTCTTTTCATGCCGCATATTGTTGAACGCGGATCGTCATGTGCCGACCGGCTTCAAAGTATTTTCACGCCGCATATTGTTGGACGCGGATCGTTATGTGCCGCGGTGTGTATACTGCTGTGGTCAGTGGCCGGCATTTTAAAGCTCGCGCCGCACTTCATTAATCGTGTGGCGAGCAAAACGACACACGTTCACATTTGTTTTCAGGAGAAGTTATAATGTTTATGCTGAGTGATCGTGGGTAAGACGCGACTGTTGCACGTACCCCAGGTTATGATCTTGCTGCGCGTTGTCGGCTACAAAAAGTGTTGTCTTCCAAGCGTGTATTTTTTTCGAGGTTTGATTTTCATAGGTGAGATCTACTACTGCTGCTGCACGCCGAAGCTTGTTTTGCGGCATGTTGTCGGATGGCACACCACAATAATGCGATCCTATATTTGAGTACAGATACATAGTTATATAGGATACATATATGTGCTACTGTAGGTGAATATAGGCCTACTATTACTGGGGACCATAGTTTTTAGGACCAAATATTGTTAGTAAAAATGGTTAAATATATAGGTTGTTATGCATACCATTTTTTTTTTATTTTTTTTTTGCTCATCCCATTCATTATCTTCGCACATTCTCTTCTCTCTCTCCTTCCAACTCGTAACTCAGATCCGGGGTCACATAGCGGGCTCTTCTCCCCCCTTCCCGCTACGGTACGTGCCTTCATTTTTATCGCGAGAAGATTTCAGCCTTTTCTTCCCTCGTCGACTCGCATCGAATTGTGCCTACCCACGCTGCAAGGCGCTCTCAACAATTGAATCCTTTTATTTTTTTTATTTTTGCAAATAAAGTCAAAGTCCGACCCACCTGGGGCTCGAACCCAGGACTCAAACAAGTAGAATTCGAGGTTAACCACTTGAACCACCGGGGCGACCATAGGTCCTATTAACTATGGTCCCCCGTAATTTTATGGGGGACTATATTAAATAGAACCTACGGTACACACAAAAACCTATATGTTTCGCTATTTTTACCAACAATATTTGCTCCTATTTACTATGGTCCCCCGTAATATATGGAATTCAACACAAAACGAGAGAAACGGGACTCTGGAACATACCTACCTGGTGAATGACCTTATCTATGGTACGGAAGAAGTACATGATGCCAGTTATGATGAACGGTTAGTTGTTGTTGTTATTTCTACGGAGTATTATATTTGTTAATGTTTTCGTTGTATTATTATATTAATACTTCGAAGTAATATATTATTTCTTCGAATTATATTTGCATTGTTACTAATATTGAAGATGATGTGTTATTTTTATTTTTTTTCCAAGGAGACGGTATGGGTCGGATATGGTGACTATATTTCTTTCCAGCACACAGACTACCTTGGATATTTTCCCTGTATTCGCCATTTGACCCTGAACTGTATCCCGGGAAGTTGCTTTCTATTATTGCGGGCGATCCGGGAAAAATAAACCACCATAGCTAGTTGATTGGCTTCACGTCGACGCCTTACGCCATACTTACTTCATAGCGATAACAACGTACTATTATTAATAATACCACGGGGGACCTCGTTGTAAATAAGATCAAATATTGTGAGTAAAAGTAGGGAAATATATAGTTTTTTTCTCGGTACCATAGGTTCTATTTAGTATGGTCCCCCGTAATATTATTACTACAGCCTACGGCTTACGTCTGATATACAAACACAACTGCTGAAAGCGCGTTGCGTTTGTATGACGGGGGGCCATAGTAAATAGGACCAAATATTGTGAGTAAGAATAGGTAAATGTATGAGTTTTGTGTGTACCGTAGGTTCTATTTACTATGGCCCCAATTCGACGACGCAAGTCGACGAGGGAAGAAAATGGCATGGAGTTTTTCTCGCGATAAAAACGCCTCCCAAGGCACAAACCGTAGTGAGGGGGGGGGGAAAGGAGAGCCGTGACCTCGGATCTGAGTCACGACTGTAACGGGAGGAAGAACAGACGACTGCGAAGATAATAAATGGGAAGAAAAGAAAAGAAAAGAAAAAAACGGGGGAAGAAAAAAACATTCCACGTATCACATTTTTTCTGGAGTGATGATGAGTGATCGACGTTGCAGCCCATTCCGTTCGTTGTCGAACGACCAACCATGGTGATGTCACCAGGGTAACAGGTACCAGTATGTGTTAACTCACGCCTTTTTTTACGCCGCCCTCTGCCCAAACCTCACCTTTGCCGAATCCCTGTTCCGATCGCGCAGGATTATCGACGACCTGTTTCACATCAGTCGGGAGCTGATCGTGATCATCGTCGTGGGCATCATTCAGAGCGGTGCGATTTGTGTGTGGGCGAATGGAGATGTGGATGTGTATATGTGTATTGTGTGTGTTTTCCTTCCCATCTGTTGTCTTTTGTCCCACTTCTCCGCCTCCCCCCCCCTTCGTACATAGCGGAGGGTCGAAGAATACATAGCGGGCACCGCCTACGCCCCCCCCCCCTCCCCCCCCTCCCCCCCCTCCCCCCCCCCGCCCCCCTTTCCTCAAGTCATTGAAGCTGTCATCCATATGCAAGTCCGCCTCACAAGCGATTCTTAGTAGGATGCAGCTGCTCACCCTTCATGCGACTCGCCAGACCACCTCACTTCGCTTCGCGCTTGGTGCAAGCAAGCGAATGTCTGCCTGGTCGGTGAAAACCCGACATGCTCCGTCCCGGCATTGTAGGGATGCGAGGGTCTATGGTCATTCGACTACGGCCATGCACGAATGCATGAGATCGAGTACATCTCTCCTATCGAGTACGCCCCCCCCCCCCCCCCCCCCCCCCCGCGCCCCCGCCCCCGCCCCCGCACTACGGTGCGCATCGTTTGTTTCCTTCGTCGAAAATTGCTTGGGCGGATTTTAGGCTTTGAGCGAATGATTGGGTTGTTAGTAGTGTGTTGCAAATGCTTTGCATATGGGGGGGGAATCCTTGAAGAACGACTTTGCGAACGCTTTCCAGAGCTCTCTTGCCCAGCAACGCCGCCTACCAGTATACTGCCATTTTTTTATTATTATTATTATTATTATTTTTTTTTGCGGGAAACCCCACGTAGGCGAAAATGTTCAGCGGCTCTTTGGTCAATGCTTTTGGCGTATACGCTTTTGAGCGCCTTTGTCACCCCACCCACCCCGCCCGCCTATGCTGGCCAGTTATGGCTGCTGTAGATACCGCCACAGGGAGGGCTATGAGCTGGCGGACTAAGTCGCCGACTAGCGAACCCTTCTGTTTGGGCCGCAGTCACGTCTTGGGGCCAGACTACTCCAAACTGCCGTCACGTTTTTGGGGACAAACTAGTACGGGGGACCATAGTGCTGTAAATAGGACCCAATATTTTCAGTAAAAATAGGGAAATATGTAGGTTTTTGTGTGCACCGTTGGTCCTATTTACTATGGCCCCCCGTAACAGTCACGTTCTGAGTAGTTTGTGTCCAAAACGGGAGCGGAGGCCCTGAACAAGCCGAGTGCTTTCGTCCTAAAAACGGGACTGCAGTCCTAACAAGAGGGTTGATTCGCACGGGTAGTCGGCTATGTTTTTTCTTCTACGCTTTGCTTTCAGAGGCGGTGTTTTGCGGAGTAGTCCGTCTTCTGCTTGTGACAACATACCTTTTTTTTTAATATGTTTTGTTTGTTTGCTTGTCTGTTTGCTTGTTTGTTTGCTTGTTTGTTTGCTTGTTATTTTTGTACACGACTTTCTTTTTTCATCGTTTTTCGTTTTTCGTGTGTGTGTGTTTTTCGTTTTTCAGTATTCGTCAAGCTCGCCACGGTGGACGCCCTCGGCACCCAAGTGCAGCGGTGGATTAACCCTCCCAATCTGCAGTTCTTCGCTACGGCCATATTGTTCGGGCTCAGGTGAGCGCAGTCTGCCTGCCTGCCTGCCTGCCTACCTGCCTGCCTACCTGCTTGGTTTGTGAAATGGCCACGCCACTTCTCCCTATATCATTTGCCCGTTTTGATGCCAGAAGTTTGCTGTAACGAAAGGGATGTATTAATATGTACGTACCGGAATGTGAGGCGACTTTTTTAATTCATTGTTTTATAGGGAGGCTATAACGTACTAAATATAACAACCCCTCGGTATATATTTACAATACCGGTACTGTTTACTCCAGAAACAAAATATTCATACTGGTATACCTGGTGTAGCAGTAGGGGTCTCCCAGGAAGGCGGTATCCCAATATGGGCAGTCGAAATCGATCGGCAGGTCTGTAACCCCGCGGGCGGTAAGTATCCCCCGCAGCAAGCCGGTGACGCGGCGACCCCTTCGTTTACCGCCTGATTGGGGGCATTTAGCACTATCATTTCCGAGCCCTCTTCGCTTTCGGAGCTCCGCACTGCTGTTCCTTGCAAAGTCGAAGCTGACTTTCGAGAAGATGTTTTGACCCCTTTCAGAGCCAAGCCAGTCAAACTCTACGTGATTTTGTGACCTAAACGGGACTGCTGTCCTAAAAGGGTTATAAATTATAATTATTATTTCTCTTTCCCACCCGACAAATCTGCAGCATGATCTTCAACATCGATCACTCATAACTTTCCCGAAAGAAGAAAACCTCGGAAACAAAAGGGAAACCCATGCACCAAGTCTACCTCCCTCCCTTCTGTGCCAGCTTTCGGCTTGTCTGAATTATAATTCATTTCTTACCGCGCTGTTTTTGTTTGCTTGCTAGTTTTGTTTTTTTTTTCACTGCACTGCACATGAAACCTGCTTTTTAAATCTACAGTATTTCCAAGTGTTTTTTCCCCCCAGGATGAGAGTGTGGTTGGTCCCATCATAAAAAAAGGGCTTAACTTATTAGCCGAGGAGCAACCGGTATCGTGCGACATACCCGTGAAGAGAAAGACGGCGTTGAGTTCGTTCGCCCAGGGGCGTGGTCGCTTACCCGGTAGGGGGAGAGGGGACAAGCCTAAAACAGAGTCGATAGAACCCTTCGATTTTTCCGGAAGGCTTTCGGCCGGATTTTTTTTCCCAAAAACGCCCTCTTTGGATGATACGGATTCGTGAAAACCGGCGGTACCTTTCCCCGTTTCTGAATGAAGCCGTGCGCTGAAAAAACGATCCCAGCCCCCGTGGTAGTTTTTTCTTGCTTGAGGACTTCCGCCAGTCGGACAAGTTTTACGTCATGAGGCAAAAAAGGGGTAGACATTCCCACTTGATGACCTAGATCCGTCTGGACAGATCTGTTCCCGATCTTGTATGATCTGCTGTAGCTCATGTTGCCGGGTGGGAGCTGTACGATCTGCACGATCTACAATAGTACAGGATTCCTGGATTGGATCTGTAAATCTACAGATCCTGCGTAGCATCTGACAGCGACAGGTTAGGGTCTAGATCGTGGTCTTGTTCGAGATGTGGGTCGTAGGCTCCTCGCTTGAAACCGCTCGGATGCCGTTTTGGGATGTGATTGGTTGTAAGGTGCGGCGGTTGACGTGTGTCCCAGCTCGTAGCGGATATGTTGTGCGTCTGGGCTCGATTCCCGATGGCCGGCAATCAATACACTTGTCGGTGTTAGAGGCACACGCGAGAGTCACGATTGGGTGGGCTCGTGCGAGAAGCTTTCGGTGGAAGCGAAGAACAACGAGGTGGCGGGGTGACCCCAAGCCGCGACGTTGATCGATCGGTTCGCTCAGCGGATGAAAGCTGATGGCGAGCAAGCGTAGAGTGAACTCAAAGGGGAGCGGTGGGCGTGTGCGGTCACAGCTCGAAACACCCTCACAATTCGTTCACAACAAACCAAGATAGGGAAGGGACCCTTGCGGTCAGCTAAAAAAGCGACAGGCGAGAGCCCTCTACTGTAGTTTTACTGCAACAACCGATTTCTCATACGTACAGGATACTGAAGATGTCTTCTCCATAATTTACCAGTGCGCTCGCACTACATGCGCTGCAGCAGATTCTGTAGATACAAATGACGTCTTGTCCGTGCTTACCAGTACGTACGTACGTACGTACTACACATGTGCTGCTGTGTATACCCACGATACTACTGACGTGGGAGCTTATTTTGCAATGTACGTATACGAGAACACAGAAGAGTGTAATACCTGCTGTTGCGTAATGGTAAAGTACGTGTCGCATGAAAACCGTGACATGGAAAACAGATCACTGCTCCCAGATGAGCACTGCCTACGTGCGGCAGTACGAGCGACGTTGTAACAGGCAACCCAGTGATATCAACCAAGCAAGCAGGGGCTACTATTTTTTTTTTTTTTCAACATCACTTTTCCTTTCCAGCCTTACTCGTGGGAGGTTTTACCCTCAACGAGCTTCTGGACAAGCCGTGGTCACAGGTGTCATCCTTTCTCCCCCCCGGTACGTGCCTTTATTTTTTTGTCGCGCATAGGGTTCATTCAGCATTCATTCCCACTGCTCGTCGATTTTCATCGAATGTAGCTATAACTCACGCTCTCGCGCTTTCCGCTAATCAATTTCTTTTTTGCAAGAAAAAGCCACGAGCATGCACTCGGTGAGACTTGAACCCACGAAATTGATGTTGATAGGCACGCGAACCCCCTACCAAGGCGCCGGGGACGCCGGCTAGATGATACCGACTACTGCCGCAAAGTCGGTGTCATCCTCAATACTGGTTCTGTACAATACGAGCTGGCTCCAGCGGCAGCCAGAACATTGCCACTTCACTTCGCGCTCTTGCTTGCCCTTTGGTTTTCGAGAATTGGAAAAAAAGTATATTTTGGCAGGGTTCTTTGGTTTATGGTGACATGGTGACACAATCCGGAAAAAAAAAAAAAAAAAAACCCTGACCGGGCTTCCTTTTTTTTTTTTTTTTCAACATAACGTGTTTTCGTTTCAAGGATTGCGGTCCCGTTTGGGGGACTAATCCCCTTGAAACCGATTTCGACAAAACCTGGACGCTTATATATATATAGCGCTTGCAGGACTGTCTGTAGAACCGTTGTGGGGCCGAACCACTCAACTTCTATAGAGTACACCCACCCTTTTTTTCTGGTTTGTTTTGCAATTTGCCCCCCCCCCTCTCTCCCCGACGCACGAACACTTTTTGTTTGAAAAAAAGAAAAAAAGAAGCCCGGCCGTGAGTTTTTTTTGCGGGGCTGTCGTTTGACCCACAACCCTGCCAAAATACGCCTTCCAACTCCCCGAAACCGACAAAGCGCAAAAACGATTCCCATGGTGAGTGAATTGTTTCCCTAGGGTTTTCAAAGAGCTCAGTAAAGTGTTCTATCAATATTAATAGTTAGTTCTCTGTCTTGACGTTTCTTGACAGCAGCCATGTGGTACGGCTCGCGGACAAAACAAAAGCAAGCGCCATGGACGTTTTACCCCTTGTTGATGCGATCGCTGCATCACGGTTAGTTGTTGTTGAATTACTCACCGTATTGACCGAACCATGGCCGCCTGCCTGCCTGCCTGCCTGCCTGCCTTCCTTCCTGAATGCAGACATTTTTTCCCTTCAAGTTTTTAAAGTCTATTGGGAGGGAGCTGAACCCCCCCCCCCCCCCCTGTGGAATGAGGTCTCCCCAAGCAGCACATCGTCTACATGTAGAGCGAACTTCGCGCGACGGGCACGACGCTAACAACAACAAAAAAAACTTCTCCGATATGTTCCTCATGACCATGCGGTCGTGTGGACTTGTTTAATGTTGAAAATATCAACGTGTTCCGCCGTATATTGCCCGAAGGAGGAATTTTAAGTAATTTCTTGGGAACCAGCTCGTACGTGTAAACCAGGCCTTACTCATTTTCCCACTACAGCAGTGAGACCCGCAGTGAGACCCCCCCCCCCCCCCCCCCACCCCCCCCTCTAGGTCGTACAGCGTACTGTGTCATGCCGCTTGACACGCATAGCATCGCATGCCCTACGTGCTGATATTTTCCCGTCTTGTTTTTTCCTTGTTTTTTCCTTGTTTTTTTTTTTTTTTGCATACATACGCCTTGCGTACCCTACGTACGTCCTGGTGATTTTCATATCGTCCCCCTTCCCCTTGTGTGTGTGTGTGTGTTTTTTTTTTCTTCTCGTGTTTTCTCTGTGTGTGTTTTCTTTGTTGTTGCCCCTAGCATCGTCGATCCCGTTCGGCGCCTGAAGTTTAACCCCATGGCGAAGACCTCGGCAGCGATGGCCAGGGCGGCGGCCAAGAGCAGCGCTTCCAGGCAACGGAACTCAAAGTGAGTGACGAAGAGTTTGCGCTTATCTCCAGTACGTACGTACACGTGCATACCTGATATATAGTTGTTACAAAGGTATAGATAGATGTAGTATGTTTCTAGTTTTGCTCTCATAATAGTGGGCGAGGTGCCACCAAACAATTTTTTCGATTGAATAGTTTTCCAAGGAATCATGCGAGAAGCCACACGACGAGCCCCCCCCCCCCCCCCCCCCCTCTCCCTTCCCGTGCCTGCTCCCGCGTGGCACCGTTAGCCTACCCCGACCTTATCCGGCCCCGGCCTGGCCTCCCCATACTAAACCTGGATACCTGGTATATACTAAGCCGCCAGCAGGGCCCGCTATTAATAAGCAACCCCGATCCCACGCCAAAGGCCATAAAAAGTGAGGCAATATCGCCAGAAACCCCCCATCTGCCTGAGTATGATACTGCTGTAGTGCCCAGATTGCAAGAACAGGTCGGTATGTTTGCTCGAAGTGGGTTGGTGTGTCTGATTGAGCTCGGAACAGAGGTTTAGGTTTCGGTAGCTTTTGGAACACCGGGGTTGTCTCGGCGATAGCTCATTAGGTGTGCTGGTGGTGATTCTGGCTTGGACGGAGTCCACTCTGAGATTATGTGGAACTACCTGTAGATATATATATATATATATATATATATATATATATATATATATATATAATATGTGTGTACGCCGCAACGAGACAGAGATGAACGCAGTTAAGCACCAAAAACGACACCCAAAATCAAAGCCAAACGCAGATGAAAAATCGTTAACCAAAATACAGACCAGATATATAGGAACCAAGGAGACGAAAACGAGCAAAGAAAAGCGAAAACTATGACGGAAGTATCGTGTCGTTCGTTTTTTTTGTGTTTGTGTTTTTGTTTTTGTTTCCGTCAGGCGGGAGGGCTACAGTAGTCTTACGCAGTCAGCGGGTATACACTCCCAGCACAAGTGGAAGTCCGACAAAACACAACACAACACGCACAAAATCAAAACGAAAATAAGATAAAAGTAAAAAAGCAAAATGCAACAAAGAAGAAAAAAAAATGGAAAATAAAAAAAAACGAAACGAAACCAAAAACGAAATAAGAACCCATCAACAGAAAAAACTATCGTACCTTAACCTGAACGTGTCGTTTGTTGTGGGTTGTGTGTGTGTGTGTGTGTTTTTTTTTTTCTGTGTTGGATCTGTTGTTGGTCAGGCGGGATGGAGGGTCTTGCGCGGACAGCGGATCTTCCCAGCATATGTGGAACTACGACAAGATTGCGGCTAACGATGGAATGGCTGAGGCGTTTAGAGCCTTCGCAAATAGGGCGCTCTGCCAGGAGTCGGTGTGGTTCCTCGAAGAGGTCTCCAGGTGGGTGGAGGGAACGCTGCTTGCTCCTGTTACCGACCGGCACCGCGTCGGTGCCCTACCTTTTTTTTTCCAGTATCGGTTGCGATGCAGCATTCACGGCTTCGAATTTGTATTTCCTTGCTTGTGTTTGTTACGGGGGGCCATAGTTAATAGGACCAAGTATTGTTTGTAGAAATGGTTAAATATATAGTTTTTTTTTGATGTATACCACAGGTCCCATTAACTATGGCCCCTCGTACTATTAATAGTAAACATAGCAAACTATATAGGTTTTTGTGTGTACCGCAGGTCCTATTTAATGTGGTCCCCCGTAATAGTTGTCTCCTGTTGTCTGGTGTATTTCGTTTGATCGGTTGGTTGCGTGGGCGGTGGTGGCGATGGCGGCGGTGGTGTAATCGTGGCTGTTGCGGCGGTGGCGTTGGGGGTGGGGGTGCGGGGGCTTGTGTCTCCCAGAGAAGAGACTAGGGAGGGAGTGGGGGGGTGAGGGTGTACTCGTTGTCATCCATGGCCGTAGTCGTATGACGGGGGGAGGGGGGTATACGAACCTCTTGCGTTCGCCTGCGGACGAGAGAGAGGTAGATTGATAGAGAGGTAAGAGATATAGAGGTTAATGTTTTCAAAGTGTACGACAATAGTAGCAGCGTAGTTTGTGTAGTTTGTTGGTGACCGAAAGGGTGTGGCATCTCGCCGCGGACGGTTGCGCGTGCGGACATTTTGAGTGCTGACCCTTTTTTTCCGCATGAAGTAGCCGATTTACAGTAACCCGCCCCCCCCCCCCCCCCTCCCCCTCCCCCCCCCTGGTCGGTGAAAATCCGACATGCTCCGTCACGGCATTGTTAGGGATGCGAGGGTCTGTGGTCATACGACTACGGCCATGCATGAGATCGAGTACATCTCTCCTATCGAGTACACCCCCCCCCACCCCCCCCCCCCCTCCCTCCCCCCACCCATTCCCTTGAGCAGGTACCAGAGGGAAGACTACACCATAGCGTCCCCCCTCGGCGGCGGCCAGGTGGCGGCGTTTGAAGCCATAACGAAGCGATTCATTGCGGACGGCGCGCCGGACGAAGTCAACATCAGGTGAGGCAGGGAGGGATACATGAAAAGAAGAACAGAGATCGACACCCTATTGTTTTTTTTTTGTACCCCAGACCGTGCCCTGTGCCCTGTGCGACTGCTGCTGCCTGCTGCTGCTGCTTCCTTGTGCCGTGCTGCTATATGATGTCCTGCAGTTGCGGGATGTGGGTTGCGTGCTGGCTGTGGGCCGTGTGCTGGCTGTGTTGCGTGTGGCGTGTCCATACAATAATAAAGGGGTTTCCACTACATACATGAATGCGTTATTCGGGTAGGGGGGAAGGGATGAAAAACCTACCGAGAAAAACCGAGTCGGTTTTCCGGTTTCGTTTTTTTGTTTTCAACTGAAAAATCGACTTTAAAAAATGGGTGTTCGGTTGGAAAAACCGACGTAAAGCCGACCGAAAAAAACGACTTCCGGTTCACAACACTGAGTATGACTACCGTATGAGCCTGCAGGGGGGTTAACTCTGGTTTGATGCCTTTCAGAGAGGTAAACCCCCCCCGCCCTCCCGCACGCCTGGTCGGTGAAAACCCTACGTGCTCCGTCCCGGCATTGTAGGGATGCGAGGTGCGTGGTCATACGACTACAGCCATGCATGAGATCGAGCACATATCTCCTATCGAGTACCCCCCCCCACCCCCCCCCCCCCCCCCCTCCCCCCCGTACTACCCTGTCTAATTTCTCCGGACATAGGACAGGCCACGAGCTACGGTAGCCCATGTATCTCCCATTAGCTCGAACCCTGGAAACATGTTGTAGCTCGTGTATAGATAGAGGTCACCCACCGGAAACATGGTGCGTGGAAGACCTACCTACTGCTGTGCATGTCCACGTAGGTCTCTCTCTCACACCCGGCGAATATGTGTGGCAAGGAGTTATCTGTTGGCAGCTCACACCGCCCGCCCAGGCCTGTGGTAATTCACGCACAGTAGCCCTTTGCAGCCATTGGTCGATGCATCCTGAAAGTAGCTACGGATGTACAGCAGGTCTTGAGTTTCGTACGAGAAAGGCTGATCCATCCGTGTTGTGCGAATTGTGATTTATCGTAAACGTTTTCCCTTGAGGCTAAATGCCCAGCTCAAGGAGCTTCGTAGCTCCGAGCTACGGCGAGAGCTGATCTGTGCTATGCATGTGCGTATCTCGTGTGCCCGCCCGCAACCCCCACCCTTCTGCCGTGTGCTGAACTGGACGGATCTAAAACTGGATCTAACTGAACGGAACCGGATCGGACTGAACGGAACTGGACGGGATCGGACAGCTTCAAGGACAGGAGAACGATCTTGAATATGTATAACAGGAGCAATGTGAACTTCGGATCCGACGACGAAGACGAGCTCACGTGCGTATGTGGTCCTTTTCGTGTTTCGTCTTTCTTGTATCTTATTTATTGTTCCACATGTCCTGTTTCTTGTTTCGCATTTCTTGCTTTCTCATTTCTTGCTTCGCAGTTCTTGTTTGGCACTTGTTATTTCTTGACACTACGGCAGGCAATACACACCCGTTTGCTATCAACTTGACCTCGGGGTGCGTTTTTGCCCCTTTCGTTTTTTTTTTTTTTTTTTCGTTCCTGTTTAATTCTTCGGCTTTCTTTTCCATTGCCACTCTGGCAGGCAACACAATACCTATCCGCTTGACGTAAACGCGGGGCTCCTCTGCGCGTCGGCCCCCTTCGTATTTCTTGTGCGCATCTTGTTCATCGTTTCTTTATCTTCGCGTTTGCATGTCGTACTTCGCATATCTTATTTCGTGTTTCTTGTTTCTTGCCACTCTGGCAGGCAGCACAATACGTACCCGCTTGACGTCGGCACAGGCTTCAGTTGCGCACCGGCCCCCTCCGTGTTTCTTGTACATATCTTGTCTACTGTTTCTTTTTCTTCGCATATCTTGTTTTGGCATATCTTATTTGGCATATCTTACTTGGCATATGTTAATTCGCATATCGTGTTTCTTGTTTCTTGCCACTCTGGCAGGCGATACGATGTATCAGGTACCCGTTTTTTGTTTTTTATCCACACGAGAGTCCAAACGGGAAATGTCTTCACGATAAGAGCAGGGGTGCATGGACCAAATGGCAAACTACTGTATCACCACACCTCTACAAGAGTCGCAATGAACAAACAAACAAAACGCCATCCCGCGGTGGGATTTCTGGACGAAATAACGAAAAAAACGACATGTTTTTTTTCTTCTTCAGAGGATGTTCGCTTTGATTTCGTCTCCCCGAATTCAGAAAATAAACAATTAGACCTTTATCGTATGCCAATCATCATAGTTTTATGTGCCAGCACAATTCAGCAAAGCAGATTGTTTTCGTATTTTTTTTGCTTGTTCTCTTGATCCCGAAAAATAATCAACTTCCCAAAATCAGGACTCAAAATCGGCTGCGATGACCCATATCTTCTCCCTGCGCGAAGGCTGCTGGGACGTCATCAAGAAGAAGCCCCCCCCCCCCCCTCCCCCCCCCCGAATTCGTGTGATACTGTCCCGATTTTTTCTTGTCACTCACAAGTTAGGGTCATTCTTGTCGGAGAGCCTTTTTTTCCCATAATTTCGACATTTTTTTCCGCGCAATTTTTTTCATCTTTCGTATTTTTCTTTCATTTTCTTTCTCCAAACATGTGAAATTTTAAGAACTTTTTTTTTTTTTTGCTTGTGGAGTATTTCACGAATAGTGACAGAACAGACCGCCTCCGTATATTGATAACATATCTCCCCAACTATTTCCAAACTTTGGAAATTATGGAAAAAACGCTCTCCGATAAGAGTGAGCCTTAGAACAGGCGTTGGAGCGGTTGGGTTTGTAATAGTACCGTTCCCTCACGCGCCGGTGCTGCGGTCCACGTATTGTTCTGTACTTGTTTGCTTGTTTTGTTCTTTTGATACACTTTTTTTTTTTTTTTCGCCACGTGCTAGATAGATGTCGTGAGAACATCGCCATCATCGCCAGCATCTTCCTCAATCTGCACACCATATACAGGGTGCTGGTAGAGTTTACTGTGACGGGGGACCATGTTCACGAGAAGCCACCCTATACACAAGAACCAAGATTTTTTCCAGTATTATTTCTAAAAGCATATTTTGGTCCTGATTACCATCGGTTGTTGTCTATATGCTCCACCTTTTCAGCGTAGCGCTATTAAGGGGGACCATAGTAAATAGGACTAAGTATTGTTAGTAAAAATAGGTAAATATGTAGTTTTTAACGTATACCATAGGTCCTATTTACTATGGTCCCCCGTAATAGCCGCTGAGCACGCCCAAACTTCTTGCGCACTCGTAGCGTCTTTCCGTACGCGAGACCTGGCGTTTTATTTGATTTTTTTCCTTGTTTGTTTGTTTGTTGGTTATTTTGTTTGTTTGTTTATTCGTTCGTTCGTTTGTTCGTTTGTTTGTTGGTTCGTTTGTTCGTTCGTTTATTTGTTCGTCGGTTTGTTTGTTTGTTCGTTCGTTTGTTTGTTTGTTTATTTGTTTGCTCGTTTGTGTGTTTGTGTGTATGTGGGCCTGTGGTGAACACGCCGCATTTGTTCTTCCCCCCCCCCCCCCCCCCCGCCCCCTTGAAATCTCTGTACCATCGCAGAGGGGCGTTCGACCGAGCTTACTCGGAGATCCGCTTTCTGATCGAGTCGAACATCGTCCACAAGTTCACGGAAACCGAGGAGTTCCAGAAGGCTGCGAACGCCGAACCTCCAAGTCGTCCGGGCCGAAAATTCAAAGTTCTTCCCTGCTGACCCAGGGGAGCCCGACGATGCCAATCGATGCAAATGGTGGAAGAAAAGTGCTAGCTGTCGAAGAGGCAGTCGAGCAAAGGCGACTGTGTTCGACGTGACCCGCCCCCTATCTGTTGAGGCCTCGGCAGGAGGAGGCGTCGGGGGCGGGGAGGGGGGGGGTCTTGTCGCGCACGTGTGCTTTGTGGCGTGCGGCGTGCGCGGTGGCGTTTGGTTGTTGAAGGCACTCCCCCCCCCCCCCCCCTCCGGTATCCTCCCTTACCTGTCCCTTCTCTACATTTACCCCCCCCCCCCCCCCCCCCCCCCCCTCCTTGTCCTACCCTACCCTACCCTACCCCCTGCTCTTCGTTTCACGGAGCAAGACTCCGCCAGCTTGTCTTGCCCCAAATTCGGCTTGTTTGACGTCACTTTCGATTTGGTTGTGCGTATGCTTTGGTGAGAGGGTACATGCCATGGTTATGCCCAAGCGGACACCAGCGTTTCGTGTCTGGGGTGGTTAGCAGTGGTAGCTACCGTGGCACGATCGGGGCCTCCTGAAAACCATTCGGAAACCATTTGAAAAACATTCAGAATCCATGCGGAACCCATTCGGAACCCATTCGGAACCCATTCGGAACCCATTCGGAAACCATACGGAAACCATACGGAAAGTATTCGGAAAGTATTCGGACGTTCGCTTGGGAGCGTAGCGGCCGGTGTCCGGTACGACATACAGAATGACAATGGCTTCTTCAGCAAATGCTGGCAAAAGAGCTACGAGGCGAATATAGCTGGGGCCAACCCCTCCCCCCCCCGCCCCCCACAAGGCTCAGCAAGGCTTGAGAAAGGCCAGATAAGGCACAGGCGTTGCCCAAAGGGTAGTAGTAGCGTAGGACAGCGCAAGACTAAAGAGCCAAAGGCGACGAAGCCCCGCGAGGCTTGGCGAAGCCCAGCGGGCTCATACGACGGCGAAAGCAAGCGAAGCACGGCCAGGCTCAGCAGCAGAGCTCGGGAGAGCTCCGCGAGTGACGCAGCTTTCGAGCGCCAGCGCGCCGCGTATGTTCCCGCTCTCGCTGACGTGCTCACAGCAGTACTAGGGCAAAGGGGCCAGTCTAGAACGCGCGGAAATGGGCCGTCAAGATTTTACCCGAGGAAGCCACAGATGGAAAACATATACCAGGATACTGGTTTTTGGTGACGCGTCAAGAATCTCTGTTGGGGCTTAATATACTAGTTTTAGTGTCAGGAGTCGATCAGGGGCGGTAGGCCAAGGGGTCGGTCACGCCGCGATTTCTAGTGACATGCTCGGCGGTAGGCGGTGGTAGCGGCGGCGGCGGTAGCGGCGGTGGGGGTGAGCTTTTTCCACGCCGCCTGAAAATTGAAAATGCGGTGTTTTTTTTTTTTTTTTTTCTTTTTTAGTAAAAGGCGTCCGCTTCTAAAACATCGATAAGGAAAGCACACATCACAGGCTCGATATTTGCGTTCGCGGGGATTTTTTTTTTTGTTTGTTTTGGTTTTCATTGGTTTGATTGGTTGAAAGTGGGATGTTTTTGATCGGTCGATTGTTGATTGGCTTGATCGGTTGAGTGGTTGATTGGTTCGGTGTTTTAGGTTCTGTTGGTTGGTTCGGTGGGTTGGTTTGACGGGCGTGTGGGCGAGCTGACTAGCTTTCTGGGCTGCTTTAGGCTTGGCTGGGCGGTTGAGCGGCTAGGAGGCAAGGGGGAGGGGGGAGGAACACGTAAGGCTACCT